>CAJQZJ010000276.1:593095-634917 GCA_907164525.1 Lophiomys imhausi
AAAAAAAAGTTTGATCAAAATTAAAAACTTCCATTTACTAAATGACAACACAAAATGAAAAAAGCAAGCAGAAGAGTAGATGAAAAAATTACTATTTATAATGAATAATTTATATATAGAACAGAAATAATTTGTGTGTCAATTGTAAACAAAGATCTACCCAGTAAAACTGAGCAAAAGACTTGAAAATATAATTCACAAAGGAAAGCTGATTATCCAATAAGAACAGGAAAGGATACTCAAAATCAGGGCTTTAACAAGAAAATGAAGATGAAAAACATATTGAGACAATTTTGATTTACTCACTAGAATTGCTAAGGAGAAATAAATTACAATATGAAATGTTGGAAAACATATAGAGCAACCAGAATGCCCATAACTCTACTGGTGGGAGGAGAAATTTCTATAAATTTGGAAAGTTATTCAACAATTTCTTACATAGTTAAACATATCTCACCCATAATAAACAATTAAATCTATATGAAGTTTTCCAAGATTTGAACACATATGTTCACAAGACTTCTTTAAGAAAGGCATAATGTCTTCCCTGATAATATCCAAAATAAAAGAGCAAGGTTCTGTCTATCAATAGGAATATAATAAGCAGCTCTGTACTGATAAAATAGACTAGTACTCAGCAATAAAAATTAATGAATGAGTGAATTATTACACATTTTACAAAAAATAACTGCCTATGATTACAAAAATCAGATCTCATTTCCTCAGTGATGCTTGGGTTAGCTTGGAGAGATTTAGGAAATTTTCTGGGGCCAAACAAATATTCGGTATCTTGATAGGAATATGGGAAATTAGTCATATGCTTTTCATGGGATGACAGACTGAAGGCCTTAGCATTTCACTAAATGTCAAATTATAATTTGTCTCATTCTTGTAATTACTAAAATTGATTTAAAAAAATATATAGCTTAACACAGGACAACCATCCACAACCCAGAGACCCATAGAGACAGGAACATAGGAAAACTATCCTAGGAAAAACTCCACCCAGCAGAGAGTCATGGACCCTGTTACCTGTTAGTGGCTGGGCTGCCATGTCAGGCCCCAGAGCAAGAGGAAGCTCTTAGCCCTCATGTGACCGATGAACTGCGGGGCATGGATATGTGGGGGCGGCCCTCATCTGAGGACAAGGAGAGGATGGAGATGAGGAAAGAGGGAGGGAGGAACCAGGAGGTACTGTGATTGAGATATAACTTGAAAAATAAGTTAATTAAAAATATAGCTTAAAAAGCCAATAATTAATGGAATTACTAACAAATTCTTGAGACAGGAAAGGAGATAAATACCAATTGGAAATTGTAAGTAGAAACTACAAAATGGTAAACTTAGTCACTTATATTAATAATAATGCTAAACATGAGTAGATGAATTTCAATTAAAAGATAGATGTGTACAGGTGAGTTTTTTAAATAATTCACAACATACTATTTAAGAGACACATTTTCACATAAGGAGACATACACATTGCAATATAGTTTAAAAAATATACAAATGCAGTCACCATTACTAGAACACAAATATCAGATAATGTAGCCTTTAAAAAGAGAGCACAGAGAGAGAGAGAGAGAGAGAGAGAGAGAGAGAGAGAGAGAGAGAATTACCAAACATAAAGGGAGTACTAATTATGTCATGGGTGGGAGTGGAATGTCCTGTGTCTTATCCCAGGCCCACAGGTAAACAATACTGTATTATAATGACAAAAGTTTCAATTCATCAGAAAGACAAAGCAACCACAAGGCTTTGTTAGCTCAATAACATATCTTCCAAATAAACAAGAAAATATTAGCCCAATTAAAAATTTGAAAACATTTACATGGTTGGAGACATTTTTGGTTTGTTTCTCGGTGAGGTAATTTGCTTCTAATATTTTAATTACATTTAACTATTTATGTGGGTTTGTGGCCGCATTCCTGCACAAGATTTGAGGTCAGCAGATAGCTTGTAGAAATTCATGGTTCTTTCTTTCCACTTTGTGTGTCCCGGGGATGTACTTCAGATGGGCAGCTTGACATTAAGGATCCTTACCCCCTCAACCATCTTGCCAGCCCAAGGAGAGGATGTTCATTAGTTTTTGTTCTGAGAATAGAATCCAGGGCATTGGCAATGCTAAGTGTATGCTGTGTATCATTGAGTTTGACTCCCAGTCTCTCATGGTGGTAGATGTCTTCTAATAGTAATTGTCAGAATAAGAAGATAAGATGTTAATAAGATTATGGCTGATTTGAATAACCTGATAGAATTCACGTTATGTAACACTACATCTAAGTACGGTTAAACATACAGTCCCTAAATGTGAAATTTAACCATGAGGAAAACAGGGCCGATGTTAGATCTTAAAATGGTTATCAGTAGATTTCAAAAGACTGAAACACTAAAATAGACAAAGAAGAATCAGTTAAATGAAATGCTCTATTTTGAAAGAAATTTAGATAAATATAGCCAGTCTAGATAGGCATTCCAGAAAAAGAATTAAAAAGAGATAGAGAGAGAGAGAGAGAGAGAGAGAGAGAGAGAGAGAAAGAGGGAAAAGCAGAACAGAGAAATGGAGGGGAGGAAATTTTTAAGAAACCATGCATGAAAATGTCCAAGAGCTACAGGACACACATCATCAGACAGAATTTCCAACATGTTCCCAACATAATTAATGAAAAGTAAACCCACTGTGTCTATCTTTCTGTCTCTTTTCTACCTCTATCACTCTCACAAACATGCACATACAAGGATGCACAAATACAAATGCAGCTAAATTATTGTAAAATTTCATTTTTCCAGGAAATCAAAAGTTCCTAAAAATGTACAAATTTAAAGAAACTTAGTTACTTAAGCAAATGGAGTTAAGACGACTCAGTGTTTGCTACAGCCCGGAATACTTGGGAAATGACAGTATTTGAACTGAAGGGAACTTTTGTTTTTCTACCCAAAATCCTATATCCAGTCAATGGATCAATCTACCTTCCCACCTCCCTGCACCTTCTCACAGGAGGTTGGTTAAAAATGAGCTTTAGTAAAAGACAGGAATAAACAAGGAACAATAACTCACGGTATTCAGGAAATGTATTTAAGCTAAGAGACTAGTCAATGATGTCAACCCAGGGAGAACAATTGCGGTTTGGAACAGTTGGTCTGTGAATGTAACAAGATTTCTCCTGAGTATATGAGGGTCTGAATAGAAGATCTTTGGGAAGAAAACCAGGAAGACATTTTAGGGAAGGCATTCAAAAGTAGAAGAGAAATTTACTAGGAGCTCTGGTAGGATAGCTGCTCATCATGTGCCACACTGTCCAACCTTCCTCTCAAGTGAGCAGTTTTTGAGTGTCTATAATAATGTAAACACTGTTCACCAACTTGACTCAAAAAGACTGCTCTGAGTACACAAAAAGGACTGGGAATCTGAAATGGCAACATAGAATAAGAATAAAATCCCAGTATTTCATGAAACTAAAATATTAAAAGCAATAGAACACACATATTATTGAAAGTGGTAGGACAATAAGCTAAAATGTCAAGAGCGACTGAGCCCGAGGAATGGAAAGCAGGCAAAACTGAACAGACAATGGTTATTGCTTACAGGCCTCCCTGTTCTGGTTGTTTTTCAGAAACAGTCTCACTATGTAGTTCAGGCTGGTCTTGAATATATGATTATTCTGCCTCACCTTTTTTGTTTGTTTGTTTTTTTGAGACAGGGTTTCTCTGTTTAACATAGCCTGGCTGTCCTGGATTCTCTTTGTAGACCAGGCTGGCCTAGAATTCACAGAGATTCGCCTGCCTCTGCATCCCGAGTGCTGGAATTACAGGCATGCGACACCACAATGGCCGAACTCTGATCTGTTGCATTTTTAAGAAGCATTCCTAGACTTCCTTTTCTTTTTCTATTTAGTGTCCTCAACATTCATCTCCTACATTTTTCTTTTCTTTATCATGCTTTCAGCTTCACAGAGTCTTGTAGGTGCTCAGTAACTGCTTGTTGAGAAATAGGGGAATGCTATGAGAATGCTATGAATTCTAGAGCATCAGGAGATAAGAGTCATCAACAAACTCCTGGAAACCTAAAAGGCTGATGAAAGCTACCAAACAGTAAAATATTTTAGAAGAAGCCTCAGCCTAGAGAATATCCAAAGGAGAGCTGCAGCAGCTGGAGCTGGGCAAGTGTTCCACAGGATCTGCAGAGTGGGATTGAGAACTGAGCTGAAAATGGGAAAGTCCTCCGATTCAATCTGTGCATGAAGTGTCGATCGACCCACGCATTACCTATTCCTTCACAAAAAATACTATGAAACTAAGTATTTACTCTGAATCAGAGACTGCCTGGAGAGAATATAAAAGCTAATTGTTGACATTAGTACTTCGCCATAAAGCACCCCTCATTCTAGTATCCAGAGTTTCCCAGAGCACGAGCTAGCTCACTGCTTTCTCACATTCAAGTACTGCCTGCCAGACCATGGCTCTGTTCTTGTGCACCAAGCTCTTAACTTGATAGTTTTATTTTCTCATTCACTGACATAGAAAAATAATTGATTCTTAAAAAAATAAGAATAAATGTTAAAAAAATGAAAAATCACTGATCATAAAACAATCGAGAAAGACTTGTAATTTTAAAGAAGTTGAATTAATAAAGATAGCCTGTGAACATGAAACTACCTGAAAGTGAATATGACTTAAAACAGCATGTGTGCATGTGTACATGTGGGCGCATACACATATATACACACACACCAATCCAACTAATTTACAAATATGGTGAAACGGAAGCTCTAGAGGTCAACAACGGACAACTCGAAATTAAAAATGTCAATTTTAAGTCAATACCATGTGGTTTTTATTATTATTGCTTTGGAGTACAGCTTGAAGTCAGGGATGGTGACACCTGCAGAGATTCTTTTATTGTACAGGATTGTTTTTGCTATCCTGGGCTTTTTGTTTTTCCATATGAAATTGAGAATTGTTCTTTCAAGGTTTGCAAAGAATTGTGTTGGGATTTTGATGGGAATTGCACTGAATCTGTATATTGCTTTTGGTAGGAAGGCCATTTTTACTATGTTAATCCTACCAATCCATGAACATGGGAGATCTTTCCATCTTCCATTGTCTTCTTCGATTTATTTCCTCAGGGACATGAAGTTTTTGTCATACAGGTCTTTCACTTGCTTGGTTAAAGTTACCCCCAGGTATTTTATGTTGTTTGTGACTATTTTGAGCAGTGATGTTTCCCTAATTTCTTCGTCAGTCCGTTTATTATTGTGTAAAGGAGAGCTACTAATTTTTTAAATTTTTATTGATATATTTTTTATTTCTTCAAGTTACATCTCAATCACAATCCCCTTCCTACTCCACCCTCCAGTCCCACCCTCCCACCCTCTTCCTCCTCAACCCCCCATACTTTCCCCCCTTTTTTAAGTTTAAGGTATATCTTCTCCCTCCAACAGCTCCCCATTTCAGTCCAACAAATGGTTCTTTCTCTTATAACAATAAATACAATATAAAACAACAGAAATAAATAGGTCACAATTGTGAGAGTTATATGGCTTAGCATACATTCCCAATGTTCAGTCCATATGTATTTGGCACCTGATTTTAACATTCTACTATTTAAACATCTCCATGAGTTTAAAGTTCTATATCTAACTCAGCTTTCATACTAACTTGCATCACAATTTTTAAAACATCTTCTTAGATACAGAATACCCTCTTGATTCCTAAACACCTCAAAATTTAACTAAGAGACTCTAGCTATCTATTCTTCAACCACCTCAGAGATCTGAGAGGGATAAATATATCTGATTATATAGGAAGTGCAGGGACTGCAGCTTCCAAAACTAAGAAATGACATACCAGTGGCTGCCTGGACAGTTCCCATTTCTCTCCATACATTACAGCATCAATCTTCAGCCGTTTGGTCCCATTTCTCTGACAGACATTGATTGTAGATCAGGAATTATGAAGGACCTGCCTATCCTGTCTTGGCAGAGATAGGCTGTAGACTTACTTGCTTCCAAGTTTTGTACTTTTTGGACAGCATTCTGTCTACAGTTGAAGCCAGGGGTTTTTCTTGCCAAGAGATAAGAAATGCAAACTAATAGTCATTCAAGCTTGTCATTTTGTTAGGTACTATGACAGTCTATCACAGTTATTTTCTAAGCTAATCAGAAATCAAGTTGCTAAGAGACAAGCAATATTTGCTTATCTAAATATAAGAGATAGGGTGTCTTCAAAAACCTTAAGAGATTCGCAGAATATGGCATCCAAAGATGTTTTCTTAAGATTTTTTGATATCGAGACATGTCAGCTCCTGACAGCACCCCCTATTCTACTCCAAGTAGAAGATGAGCATCGAAGAATCTCCAGTGGGAGATGGTTGAATTAGTGGCGAGCTACTGATTTTTTGAGTTGATTTTGAATCCAGCCACTTTGTTGAAAGTATTTATCAGCTGTAGGAATTCTCTGGTAGACTATCGGGGCTCACTTATGTATACTATCCTATCATCTGTGAATAGGGATACTTTGACTTATTCTTTTCCAATTCGTATCCCCTTGATCTCCTTTAGTTGTCTTATTGCTCTAGCTAGAACTTCAAGTACAATGTTGAATAGGTACGAGAGAGTGGGCAGCCTTGTCTTGTCCCTTATTTTAGTGGAATTTCTTTAAATTTCTATTTAATTTGATGTTGGTTATCAGCTTGCTGCATATTGTCTTTACTGTTTTTAGGTATGGGCCTTGCATTTCTGATCTCTCCAATACTTTTATCATGAAGGTGTGTTGGATTTTGTCAAAGATTTTTTCAACACCTAGTGAATAGAGACTGAACCACCAACCAAAGAACTTGTATAGATTGGTCCTAGGCTCACTACATATTTGAAGCTGATGGACTGCTTGGTCCTCAAAGTGGATCCCCTAACAACTGGAGCTGAGATTATCTCAGAATTAGTCTCTATTACCTCCCTCTTGACCCCATTTTCCTAGCAGAGCTGCCTCGACTTGCCTCATTAGAAGAGGAAGTACTTAGTCCTGATGCAATTTGATATGCCAGAGTGGGTTGGTACTGGGTGGTGGTGGGGCACTAAATAAATTTTAAAAATAAAATAAAAACCCTGAATGTACACTAAAAAAATGTGAATTTTAAAAAAAGAAACAAAAATTTAAATGGAATGGTTGGGTGGTAAAGTGAAGGAAACTACCTGTCTTTCACGTGTTTACGAAATATAAATGGAAGATAAGAAAAATTTACATGTTAGAACAACCCAGAGAGCTATCACTTCTGTATAAATGAAAAGGACATTCTATAAATTAAAAGGTCTTAAAGCTATTTGTCATGATTTTTAAAATTAACCATATTAGAAGGAACAATGATGAAATTCCAAAACATCAAGTATAAAAAGGAGTATTTTAAGAATTTCTACTAAAAAAATTTGGGCCTTAATGAGTGAGAATATGATGGGAACAGAGTTGATCAAAATTGGATTCTAGAAGAGAATAGAACAATGCCTACAATGGTTTGAGGAAAATTGTTTTCACCTACAGTTTGAACCCCCCCCCCCAAAAATGTATCAACTAGGTAAAGTAATAGAATGGAGACATTTTTCAGACAAGGAAAGACTTAGAAGGCCTTATCTTTAAGAACTCATGTAGGAATTAGCATAGCAAAATGAAAGAATAAACAGAAAAAAAATAGATCAAAGAAAAATTAAACAAAAGTTGGAATAGCAAAAAGTCTTTGATCAGTCATAGTATAGCAGCACATACTGGAAAAATAGAAGCAGTCTCTGGAGATTATTCACTAGCTTTCACTAGCATTTCACGGCAGTGGGAATCATCTGCCACAGTTGTAGGCAATAAGAGGATACAAGTTTAAATAAAAAAAATGAAAATGATATAAAATAAAAGTTGGCTAGTTTTTATTACCACTATATACCAGCAATTCTAAAAAATGGCAATAATAAATTGCCCATCCCTGAGAAGTATCTTTTGTTGGTCTAAGTTCTAAAGAATTGCTGCAGGTTTTTTTTTTTTTTTTTTGAGTCAGTGTGATTGTACCCACCGTACTGACATCAATATGTCAATGACATCTAGCAAAAAGAAACAGGAAGGATTAACACTAATGCTGGGGCTAAATGTTTAGAATTGGTTGAGAATATGATCAAGTCTATTGGAGTATAAAAAAGATCCGTTTTACTTGGATTTGATCATTGACATATTCTCCATTGATAAGAGGGGAAATTCTGGGCTGGAGATATGGTTCAGTGGTTAAGAGCATTGGCTGTTCTTCCAAAGGACCAGGTTCAAATCCCTGCAACCACATGGCAGTTCACAGCTGTCTAATTGCCGAGCATGGTGGAACATGCCTTTAATCCCAGCACTCAGGAGGCAGAGGCAGGCAGATCTGTGTGAGTTCAAGGCCAGCCTGGTCTACAAAGTGAGTTCAGAACAGGCAAAGAAACACAGAGAAACCCTGTCTCAAAAAAGAGGGGCAATTCTGTAATAATTCCAGCATTCATTTTAACTATGTTATGAACATGGTAGTTATAATCACAGAAGCAATCACATGTCACTGAAATGTGAGTACCTAATAAGATGCAAAATATTACTAACCTTAATAATCTAAAAGTAAAAGTATGGCTTACAGAGATTAAGAGGTAGAAACTGACAAGGAATGAGAGCAAGAAGGGAATGAGTCTTAATAATGTCTGTGTTTTACAAAGTGATGTCACAAGACATGACATGGAATTAGAGACAGAGGTTGAACTACATTCTGTTAACATTGCAGAGGCAACTAGTTGTGGAACTGCAAGTAGAGATAGGAACTATTTTGAGAGAAGCACCGGCCATATATAGTTATATATGTTTTATATATATATATTATATATTTATATATGTATAACATATATATAACTATGTATATATATGTTATATATATGTAACATATATATAGTTATATATATTATATATAGTTTTAGATATATAACTAGAACAATAATATATTAATAGAAAATATCTTTAGGTAATTAAGAATTCATTATATTATCTTCTTAGAGATATGAGGAACATATAAGAAAAATTTAAATGTATGGAAAGAGATTGCAACTAAGGAGCCAGTCTGAGGGTAATGAGGTGTGGGCGGGGGGAGAAATGCTTCTTGTCTGTTTTACTATAAACCTTTCTTGGCTATTTGATCTTTTGATTATGTAATTAACCTATTACTCTGCTAAACTTCTTCAAAGTTTTTAAAAATGAATAACTTTGAAGAACTTGATAATAAATTCTTATAGAAAAAATACACTCTATAGTCCTTAACATGCTGTTTAACAATTAATGGATGTGGGGGGGGGCATGGTTAAGCTGGTAAACCACTTGTCATACAAGCAAGAAGACAAGAATTGTAATCCCTAACACCCATGCAGATGTCACGTAAGCATGATAGCCCACCTATAATTTCAGTGCCCAGAAAGTGGAGATAGGAAATTCCTGAGGAAGGGGTTAGCCAGCCTAACCATACTGGTAAGTTCTGGGTTTGACTGAGAGGTAGAGAGTGATTTTGATGAAGGCTCTTTATATCAGCATTGGGCCTACACAAACACAAACAGACTTGTATGTATCCCTGCAAACAAGCAAACATTGAGCTACATAAGCACACACACCACATACAGAAACACATACCAAATACATTTTTAAAGAAATACATACAGCACAACTCAAAAAACAATCTACTAAAGATCTTTGTAAGGGATACAGCACAACCCTGCAGCTAATATGATCATGCGCTTAGAAAACTACCAATTCTATTTGTCTGAGGTACTCAATATCTTGATGCTAAAGAGCAATTAAGTCTCCATAGTCCCACAAGTTCATGCTGGGATTTCATTCTAGTTCAAAGAGAAAAGAGTCCATAACTTGAAATAGCAAAAGTGGGATAGTAGCATATTTTGTACCATCATTGATGGTTGCAAGGAAACCATGCTTTTTTTTCCTCTTAAGAGTCACAGAAAAATGAATATATCTTTATCTGAATTGCAAAAAGCAAGCTAACTGGCAAACTCTTTAAGATAACTTTTGGCAGGAATTTTAGGTTGAGGATTTGTACTGCAATATGGAGATTCTATTATTTTATCTTCTTTCTAAGGAATAAGTTTGCACAATACAGTAATTCTCAAGTTTCCTTAAAAGAATCTTATCCTTATAACTATAAAAGATGTTGATGTTGAGTACCACTTAACCATACAACTCACCAATTAATCTAAAATCTAGTTTCTAGCTATCAAACTACTCTGTAACTAACTTTCCTCTAATTATAATGTTATATAGCTGCTGACACTAGCAGAAATGAAAGGGACGAGAACACATATGACAATTTCATGGGTGAAGGTTTTACCCCTGGATTGTCTAAAATAATAGATTTAAGTATATAAGTTTTATAAACAATGTCTTGCCTTATTCCCTTCTCCACACTAAAGCCTTAACTCAGGCATAATTTACAGTCCTGCTGTCTACCATAGAACGATACCAGAAACATTTGTTACTAGCTATTCTCCTAATATGCACTTCTCTTTAGCCTTCTTTTTCTAGCTTGCATTGATATAAATGGGTCTAATTGTCTTTTTTGTTGTTTTTCTTTTTTTCTCTTTCTTGTTTCCCATATAAATGCCTTAGACCAGTGGTCCTCAACCTGTGGGTCATGACTCCTCTGGTGGTCAAACAACCTTTTCCCAGGGATCACCTAAGACCATTAGAAAACAGAGGTATTTACACTATGCTTCATAAACGTAGAAAAATTACAGTTATGAAGTAACAATGAAATAATTTCATGACTGGGGTCACTATAACATGAGGAACTGTTTTAAAGGACTACAGTATTATAATGGCCCTAAGCCTCCCACTGGCAACCAAGGCACTACTGATTGTACTCAATTATTTTATTCAATTACTTACTAGTAGCATTGTTTCTTCATTGATGAAAGAACTTTTGCTATCTTAGTTAGCACATCAAAATTTTCTTAATTTTCACATTTAATTTGTTGCCTACTATAGCCTGACTTTGTTTCTGAGCAGTGCTGTTCTCAATGTCTTTTATTGGTGTTTTCCAGTGTGCAAATACTACTTGCCTTCCATTTTCAACATGAGAAGGGAGAAATAATGCAGTGGCTTAAGAAAATAAACTTGAAAGTCTAGCCATGACTTGGCAAACAAAGTCCAAATGGGATGTTATTAGGACAGCCCAGTCCTTCTGAGGTAAGATGCCAATGATGCGAGCAAACGGGTACCTGAGCTGAAGGAGCCCACTCATATAAATCAACACAAGCTCCTAGTTTCTGTTTGAAGAGGTTGATTGAGAGGGTGCCTTGAGAACTCCTACTCTGGCCTCTCATGTCTCTAAAAGGCAAAATGGCATTATTCAGCCACTTGTATAAAAAGGTAACTTCTAGACAGCCTAAGGACACCAGCTTTGTCTAAGTCCCACAAGCGCAATTTCATTTTATAACAGGCAGTAGATTAATTAACACTCTAAGTATGTTTTGCCATTAGGTTTTCAGCAACTGAAAGGCATTTAAAAATGAGATTGGTCTTCTGCTACAATACAGAATTTTACTTGTCTATACCATTTTCTTTTGTATTTAATAAACACAAAGAGGTAGCACAATACCCTCTATGACAGTCACCTCTGTCTAAAAAGTCTACGGACAGCCAATTCTTAATTAACTCAGGCCATGGGAGAAAGGCAAGGTATGGATTAAGTGAGATTCTACAGCTAAACCCTACACTTCACTTTTATCTACTCATTTCTGCCTCTTTTCCTAATCACAAGCTTCATCAGGGCCCTTGATAATTAGGTAAATGTAGAGATTTATGTTTCACTTTCTTTCTTCTCCCTAATAAGCAAAGAAATGAGGAGTGGGAAACAAGAATAGTGATATTATCTGCTAATAGGATAGATAATCAGTCACTAGGTCTGAAAGTTTTCAGTAGTTTATTATTAAGACCAGAAATTGGGAGCATAAATAAATAAATAGATAGATAGATAGATAGATAGATAGATAGATAGATAGATAGACAGACAGCCAGACAAACAAACAAACAAACAAATAAATAAATAAATAAATAAATAAATAAATAGATGAGTAATGTATATTGTTTACTACATATTTGTATCCTAGTGTGTGAAATATAGCCAGTAACTATGTAACTCTAGGGTCCAGAACTAATTTAGGCAGACTTAATCATAATATTGCCTAATCTTCCTCTTCAATCTTTCTCATTTCAAGCTTCAATTTCTCATATATGTAATAGGACTTCAAATTGTGATATGGTCAGTTTGAAGAAAGAACAATAATTATTGAAAGGGCTACTTTGTACAAAGATTTTCATAATCTCTCTGCTAGTCATTTAACTATGGTCCATAGAAACTCTGGCTCCAGTGAGGTCCTCTGGGAGAAGAATGCATCCACATTCTCTGAGCAGCCATGTGAATGTAACTATAGACAAGGGTCACCCTACAGACTTCTGTGGGGGCTGAGAGTGATCTGAGGCCTGAGTGCTGGTTTCTCCTGTAGAACCCAAACAAGCAATCAAAACAATTCTGTATGTGACAGGTGTGCTGGGAAATAAATAATTATTCCTTGCTTCTATTGGAATTTCCCTTTCTTGTTGGCCTCATTCATTGTCTATCTGTAAAATGAGGCAGATGGGCAAGGTGATCTCTCAGGTACCATGGAGGATGCTGAAATTCTGGTTATGAAACTTGCAACTTTATCCTTTTTATTCTTTCCTTAGAGCTTTGCTCTTGACAGAAAATCAAAACATCCGAAGTCAGCTCAACTTGCTGCATAGGAAAAATAAATGCAGCCTTTATCTTTTGGTATTTTTTAATCACTCTCTATCAATAAAATGTTGAAATTGGTGTGGATTCAACTTATAATTTCTATGTCCTAGACCAATATCTTAGTCTGGGGATCTTAAAAATTTTACCAAGGTGAGTCTTTTTGCTAAGTGGAACTTAAAAGATACCAGCAAGATGTCTCAGGAACAGCCTGTGTTCAGTCTCCACCATTCATGATCAATGGTGCACAATCTGACATTCACAGACCTGCGACCTCTCTCTCTCTCTCCCTCTCTCTCTCTCTCCTTTTTCTCTTCACACACATAAAATCAAAATGGAAATTAAAAAAGGAATTGAAAAGAACAAAATATCGCTACACGACAGTGACTCAGGTTGGTTTTGAAGACAAACACTTTTCCGTTTAAAAAATGTTATTTTTAATTAAGGGTAGGATACATGTTCAGAAAGAACTGATCAATATCATCTAGTATTCCAGAATAACACAAGCGTACATATTATAGATCCTAGCCAACAGTGATTTTTCAAAGATGAGTTCAATCACAATAAAAAGACATGTGATTAAGTAAATAATACTTGTCTATATATAGCAAGGAGGTATCATGACAAGGTAATGATCAATTTGAAACAGGTAAGGATTATGGACAAAACACAGAGCATGAAGGACAACACATAAGGAGATCCACTTCAAGGGCCAGACCACAGAAAGCCGTTAGTAATCCATTAAGTACTTTCATTAGTGTGTTTTTAAGTGTACTATACATATGCAAGGTAGTTTTGGATAATATAATATATATCATTTTAAATGGCTTGACATTTATTTTAGTATAATCAAGAAAACAAATTATACATTTAAAACATTGTTTCACACATGTTCTCTGGACAAAGTCAGTTTTTTAAATGAGTAAACTTTTTTTTTTTAAATGTTGCCTAAATGGTAGCATAGGTGATATATATACTTGGTATACAAGTATGGCAGTAAATAAATAAAAAATGTGGGAATGAAGAACAGATGAATAATTTTATGGTAAATGTTAACCAATAGTGTCTATTGAAGGGGTTTTAGGCAGTGGAATGAAACTACCAGATTTGTAGTTTTGGAATATGTGGGTGGCTTGCAGGACAAATTAATGGAGTGGCTGGTAAAGTATCAAAGTCAAGTCTGAACCAAAGAAGTCCTCCCAGTCTTTATGTTTTTTAAATTATTTTAGTTTTGACCACAATATTTCTTCTTCCTTTTACTCCCCAAAAACTCTTCTACATACCCTTTTCTTGTTCTTCAAATCCATGATCTCCTTTTCCCACTGTTATAGTATACGTGCATATATATGTATATATATTCCTAAATATAACCTATTCAGTACTTTTGTTATTGTATGTATGTTCTTAGGGTTGATTGTTTGACACTAGACAACTAATTCTTGTGCTGTTCCCTGGAAAGACCACCTCTTCTTCTCCCAGCTTTCCTCAGTTGCCTATAGTTCTTTGTTTAGAGTTGAGGTCTCATGGCCTTTTCCCCATCCACTTTGGCATGTCCATTAGTGTGATTCTTATTTATCTCATGTTGAGGCAGTTATGTTGGTGAGACTTTTTGGGTGTCACTTCTGATGTTCCTAGGAGACACATTCTCACAACAGGTTAAGAAGACCACAAAAAAAGATCAAGTAGACACAGCCCCAAATCAGAAAGTATACCTGGGAAGTTGGAATCAAAGAACACTTTTCTTCCAGTGCTAACTGAAGATGGAATGGCTGAGTGTAAAGCAGTTGATAGGATTCTTGCTCAATATCCACAAAACCTTAGTTTCAGCACCCAACATCACATAAAAATGTGGGTATAGTTGCATATGATTGTCATCTCAGGAGGTGGAGGCATCTAGAACAGGAATTCAGAGTAATCCTTGACAAAACACTGAGTTCGAGATCAGCCAGGGCTATGTAAGATCCTGTCCCAAAGATAAAAAAATAAAGAAAAAAGAAAAGATATGGAGACATATCAGCTGGCCTTATTTGAAGTTTCACTTAATATAAGGATTCAACTTGGTAAAATTTGTTAGACCATCAAGCCTAGAAATTGGATTGGACTATAGAAATTATAACTTGAATCCACATTAATGTCAATAATTTTATCTTTAGAGTATGATAAATATACCCCAAATGTGGGTAAAGAGCATGGGTTTGTAATATCTTTTCTCATCATAGTTAAAAGCTTGAATGTAATTTGCTCAGAATATTGTAGATACTGAGACTACAAAAGGGACGAGTGTGAGGCTTCAAGGAAAACTATAGTTAAAAAAAATAGACAAGGATGGAGGTATAGCACAGTATCTGAGTGCTTTTCTCAAATGCCCAATGTCCTGGGTTCCATTCCTAATACAATCAGTCAATGTTACAGAGGCACAAATGGGAGAAGGTTTCAAGATGGAAATCTTTAACAATGTCAGTGTTATCTAAAATTAGGGAGTAAAAGAGTCAAATATGTAAATGCATATTTGATTCTTATTTTGCTTCATTATTAAATTAAAAAGTCCATTAATTTTAAGAAGAGCAAGGGGTGCTATAGAATGATTAAGAGGGAGGAAAGAAATGGCAGAAATGATGTAATTATATTACAATCTCAGAAAATTTAAAAATAATGAAATCAAAGTTCATGAGCTCAGAAATTCGTCAATTTCTTTTAGAAGAGCAGTTTCAATGGAAGTTTAAGGGTATAGAGCAATTTTTTTTATAATGGTCTTTAAGGAAAATAGGAATGAGGAGGGAATTGGAGACGGTGGTATGGCTCAATTTTAGGAGCCACATTGATTATTTCTGATTGTCAGCTTGGCTACATCTGGAAGGAATTAAAAACCCAAGCAGCTGGGTACATCTGTGAAGGATTTTTTTCATTAAATGATTTGAAGCAAGAAGACCCACTTTTGATCCAGATCTTTTGAGGTGGGAAGATCCAACTTTAATCTGGGCTACACTCTCTGCCTGCTGTCTATATAAAGGACATGGAAGAAGGAAGCTTGTGACTTTTGTCTGTTTGCTCTCACTCTGGCTGGGAAAGCCACTTCTTCACTGGCACTAGAGCCTGCTTCTTCAGGAGTCTGGCATATAATGAAGACCAGCTGCAACTGGACTTCTTATGGACGAAATGACTGCTGAATTCTTGGACCATCTACTGGTAGACAGTCATTATTGGACCAACTTGCCCTCAGTCTATAAGCCATTCATTATGTAAGTTCTGTTCCTCTAGAGGACCCTGACTAATACATCTCTGAAAAAAAGAATATTAGAAGGGAGGGTACTACCTTGAATTGGGACAGAGCATTCAGAGTGGGCTACCGAATTCTCAACATGAGAGTAACTTGGACTTATATGTATGTAACAGAAAAAGATATATTGAAGATTCCAGAGACAGAATGGCTAAAATAGTGAGGTAACTTTTTTTCTATTTATTTATTATTTCAAGTTACATCTCCATCACAGTTCCCTCCCTTCTGCCCTCCCATTTCCACCCTCCCACCCTCTCCCCCCATCCTACTCCTCCGGTGTGGGGTGCCCCTACGTATCAGTCCCTTCAGTTCAGTGGTCATATGAGGACTAAGAGCTTCCTCTTGTACTGGGGACCTACATAGGAGCTCTACTAGGGCAAAGTGTCCCACTAACAGGTAACAAAGTCTACGTTCCTGATTCAGTCTGTTGGTTGTAAGATAGTTATCCTGTACTATATTGCTAAAATCCAGTTATAAGTGAATATATGTCATGTGCATCTTTGTGGGTCTGGGTTAGCTCACTCAGGATGAGATTTTCTAGTTCCATCCTTTTGGCAGCAAATTGCATGATTTTCTTGTTTCTAATGGCTGAGTAGTATTCCATTGTGTAAATGTACCACAGATTTTTTATCCATTTGTCATTTGAGGGACATCTGGGTTGTTTCCAGTTTCTAGCTATTACAAATAAGGCTTCTATGAACATGGATGAGCATATATCCTTGTGGTTTGATGAGGAATAGTTCAGGTGGATACACAGAAGTGGTATGGCTGGATCTTGAGGTAGATCTATTCCAGATTTTCTAAGATATGGCCAGACTGATTTCCACAGTGGTTGTACAAGTTTGCACTCCTATCAGCAATGCAGGAGTGTTCCCCTTTCTCCACAACTTCAGCAGCATGTGCTGTCATTTGAATTTTTGATCTTAGCCATTCTGACAGGTGTGAGATGGAATCTCAGAGTTATCTAGAGTTGCATTTCTCTGATGATTAAGGATGTTGAACATTTCTTCAAGTGTCTCACTGCCATTAGAAATTCTTCCTTTGTAAATTCTCAGTTTAGCTCTGTTCCCCATTTTTTGATTTGCTTATTTAGTTTCTTGGTGTTTAATTTCTTGATTTCTTTATAAATTTTGGATATTAGCCCTCTGTCATATGTAGGGTTGGTGAAGATCTTTTCCCAATCTGTAGGTTGCTATTCTGTTGGAAAGGAAGAAGTCAAAGTATCCCTATTTGCAAATGATATGACAGTATACATAAGTGACCCCAAAAATTCCACCACAGAATTCATACAACTGATAAACACCTTCAAACTAGGGGCTGGATACAAAATTAATTTTTAAAAAATCAGTAGCCCTTCTTTATGCAAAATATAAATGGTTTGAGAAGGAAATTAGGGAAATAACACGCTTCATAATAGTCACAAACAATATAAAATGCCTGGGGGTAACTCTAACCAAGCAAGTGAAAGATCCATATGACAAGAACTTCAAGTCATTGAAGAAAGAAATTGAAGAGGCCATCAGAAGATGGAAAGATCTCCCATGCTCATGGATAGGCAGGATCAACATAATAAAAATGGCCATCCTACCAAAAGCGATATACAGATTCAATGCAATTCCTATCAAAATACCAACACAATTCTTTATAGACCTGGAAAAAACAATTCCCAACTTCATATGGAATAACAAAAACCCCAGAATAGCTAAATCAATCCTGTACAATAAAAAAGCATCTGGAGGTATTACCATCCCAGATTTCAAGCTGTACTACAGAATATAGTAATATAATGAGGTTCCTGAGGGAATACTAAGTGGATACCAGAGGCTGGTAGAGACAGTAAAGTTGGGCAGGAAAAGAAAATCTTCTGAGACTAGAGGAAATAAGGGAGAATGAGTTTAGTTTTTTTTTTTTTATTTTTTAATCCTTTTAAACTTTTCATTGATTCTTTTTGAATTTCATGTCATGCACCCTGTTCCTACTCATCGTTCTGTCCCCTTCATAGCCACACTTGCATTGCAACCTCTCACACAAAATAAAAAAATCTTGTAGAAACTATAGTATATCACAGTGTGTCTCTGAGTGTACTCTTTTGCTCACACTTCTTTCCTTTCAAATGTTCATTGCAATAAATCTGGTTCGAGACCTCTGGCTTCTGCTACACTATCAATATTTACTGGGACTCCTCTCCCTTAGCCTATTTTTGCCCTGTGTCATGGAGATCCTGTAATTTTGATTCTGTAGGACTGGTCCCTTCACTTGCTCGAGCAGTTCATTGATGGGGTAGATGTTTGGGTGGGCCAATTCAAAGCCTTGGATCTGGGCCTTGAGAGGTATCTGAGCTGGTCAGTCTGCAAGCTTACCCACTGTACTGGTGCAAGACCTCCTGCCTTTCCTGGGCTGATTCATCCAATGCTGCAGCCAGCAATTGGCAGAGCCAGTGGGAGTGGGAGTTTAAATAAAGGGTTTTTTTTTAAACTATTATTATTATGAAAAGTTGAGAGAGGCTATCTCTACTAAACAACTTTAATTTTCTTTGTGCAATAACAGTTGAGGCAAGCTTCTTAAGAAGGTGGAAGATGGTGAGATAAGCTTTGGAATGCATCTCACACATGTCAGAATGGCTAAGATCAAAAACTCAAGGGACAGCACATGCTGGTAAGGATGTGGAGAAAAGGGAACATTCCTTCATTGCTGGTAGGAGTGCAAACTTGTACAACCATTTTCTAAATCAGTCTGGTGGTTTCTCAGAAAACTGGGAATAGTTCTTCCTCAAGATCCACCTATACCACTCCTGGGCACATATCCAAAAAAATCCCTCCCTCACCATACCCACAGACATCTCCTCAACTATGTTCACAGCAGTTTTATTCATAATAGCCAGAAACTGGAAACAACTCAGATGTCCCTCAACTGAAGAATAGATAAAGAAAATGTGGTACATTTACACAATCAAATACTACTCAGCTATTAAAAACAAGGAAATCATGAATTTCACAGGCATATGGGTGAAACTAGAAAAAATCATCCTGACTGAGGTAACCCAGAATCAGAAAGATACACATGGTGTGTACTCACTCTTAAGCAAATACTAGCCATATAATACAGGATACCTGTTCAAAAAAAAAAAAAAACACAGACCCAAAGAAGGTAAATAAAGGTGAATTAATGTAAAAGAAACATTACTAAACCTTAATCCACACATTGATCCCCACACATTAATAGTGGGAGACATCAACACTCAAACTCACACCAATGGACAGGTCATCAAGACCGAAACTAAACAAATGCCTGCTTCTTGACCATTTCCCTCTAATGGGGTTGTGGTGCACATCCGCAGTGGAAGAGGATGTGTTCAATCCTTAATGGGACTTGAAATTCTGGATGGGATGGTATGGGAGGGAAGGAGAGGACTCCTCTTTTCTGAGCAGAAGGGGAGGGGAGATAGGGAGAAAGAGGCAGGAGGGAGGGATCCAGAGTAGGGAAGGAGTGGACTATGAGATATCTGGATGTAAATGAATAAACTTATAAATTTAATAATAATAATAATAATAATAATAATAATAATAATAATAATAAAAGAAGCTTTGGAATTGCTACTTAGAATTTGGAGAAGAGCCATAACCAGGATGAAAACTGTAAGTAGCCTCAGATTGGTTAGCATAAATTTGACATGGCATTCATTTGAACAACTTCCCAGTTTCCTCCAGTAGATCTAGTATTATTGGTTTTGGAAATGAAAAGTGAGAAAGTGGAATAACCCAAGATTTGAATTTAGCTAATCAAGTATGTCAGAACAAGAAGTGGTGAATACTTAAATTTTTTCTCAAGGCAGTGGTTGCAGGTCGATGAGTGTAGCTCAGTTGGTAGGATGCATGACTAGCATACAGGATGCCCTGGGCTGTCTCCCTAATAGCATATAAATTGCCCATAAAAGTGTACTCATCTAATCCCAGCACTTGAAAGGTGGCAGCAAGGGGGTCAGAAGATCAAGATCATCCTCTTGTCTAAATAGCAAGTATAGAAATAACTTGAGATATGCAAGAACCTGCTTCAAAATAACTAGCTAGCTACCTAACCAAAATAATTAACTGGTAGCAAGGGAAAAAAAGTTGTTGTTAGTCAAATCAGTCTTCTGAAATTTATAAATGTGACATTGGCATAATGGCTTCTTCTTGGTTTATTTCTCTATTGTTTTGTGTTATTTTTAAAACTAAATAATGAATTACAGTACTATCTATGAGTTATACCTAGCTACATGGTGCATGTTTTAGCAGAGATCCGTTTTTACAGCAGACACAGGTGAAGTTTAAGGAGATTGTGAAAACTTGCTGAAATTAAGCACAGCTAGTTATTAACATAGGTTCAAATTCATAGCTGTCTGATATAAAATTTAGTGCTCTTTTCATTATCTCATGCTGTCTAAGAAAAGTCAAAGGCAATTTAAATTTGACTTACTACATGATCAAATGAACATGAAGCAGTCATGGGAGAGCAATACTTCCCAGAATGAAGACTCCAAAAGGGACTCTTCTTGGTCTCCAAAAGTCACAGTTGTATAGATTGATCTCTTGTATGTGTTAACATTTGTAGTATGGCAAGACCTATACTTTGGTTTCTGGCATGAGTAAGTAATTTGCATATGACATTTAAACTAGACATCACCTCATTGGTGTCTTATTAAAGAAGTGCCAGGCTTCCCATTAGTTTTAAGAAGTTTGGGTTTTGTTTTTTGCCTGTGGCAAGAGAGAGTTGGAGATGCAGGTGATCCACAGAACTTTTCCTGGATCCATAGACAAAAAGCGACAGAAAAGCTCTCCATCAATGTCCTGGAAGCTGTGTCTCACCCTCAGGGCTTAGTTGAAGAAGTGACTGAGTATATGAATGAGGTAATGCTTGACACTCAGAATCTTGACTACAGTCCACAAAGGCCTTGAGCCAGAAGCAGATTAAAGTAGCAAAACAGCCAAACCTGTGAGCCAGAAGTCAACATCCTCACTCTAGAAGCTCTTTGAGCCATCTTTGAGCTGAGACTAATATATAGCACATCTGACTCCACTAGACTTCAATACTTGCTTCCTGAAAGCAAGAAAAAAAAAGGTGTCATTCTTAGCTTCTGATTTATGGATCCACTCAGAAATATCTCAGTAGTTATAATATGGTGCATGATGTTCTCTCTCCCTTTAAATACTGAAAGAAAATAAAACATATGCTTCTTGAACCCGTCATGCATGTCCAGAGCTTGTGATATCATCACCATAACCCTCTGAGACATGTCTCATTACCCATATGTCACAGTTCAAAAACTGGACATGAAGAAGTAAATTAAGTTTCTTAAAATTATGCACTCAATAAGTAGTAAAATAGTTTTTGCTCTTAAATATGTACAGGTTGCAATTTCCTAACACCATAAAAAGGCATCAAGGTAACAAGAAGGAGGCAGACACTTCTGACAGTGATCTAGACAAGGACATTTCAGCATACCTGTCAAAAAGCAAATTACAAACAGCAGTGTCAAAAACATCTTTTACTAGCATTCAAAAAAAGAACAATTGTGTGTGCATGTAGGTACACAAGGGTGTACTTACACATACATGTGAATGTATACAGAAGTCTAACATACATGCAAGTTGTCATCTTCAATCACCTTCCACCTAAATTTTTGAGATAGGGTCTCTCCTTGAACCCAGAACTTAAAGATTCAGCTAGACTGGCTGGCCTGTAGTCCTCAGGCATTCCCCTGCCTCTGCCTTTCCAGTTCTGGGGTTATAGGCACACACTGACTCATTGTTTTCTTTTCTTTTCTTTTTTTAAACAAATGTTTCAAGGGATCAAACTCAGGTCATTATGTTTATGTGGCAAGCATTTTATCAACTGAGTTATTTCCTCATAAAATTACACAATTTTCTATATGTCACAGACTCCTCTTGGCTCCATAGAAGCCTGCTTGTTTTGTTTTTGGATTTGGTTGGTTTAGTTTTATATATTTTTGGAGTGTTGTCACATACATTTTTTTAAATAAATTTTTTTTATTAATTAATTTATTTTTTCAAGTTACATCTAGATCAAAGTCCGTTCCCTCCATTACTCTCTTCCCTCCTCTTACATGTCTCTGTCCTCTCTTTCTCCTCAGATCAGAGGAGCTCCCACATATCAAACCCCTCAGTTCACCAGTCACATGAGGGCTAAGAGCTTCCTCTTTTACTGGGACCCAACATGGCAGTCCATCTAGGGAAAGGTGTTCCACTAATATGCAACAGGGTCCATGACTTGCTACTGGGTGGAGTTTTTCATAGGATAATTATGCTAGGTTCCTGTTCCTTTGGGTCTGTGGATTGTAGGATAGTTATCCTTTACTATATAGCTAACATCTAGTTATAAGTGAATACATGCTATGTGCATCTTTTTGGGTCTGAGTTAGCTCACTCAGGATGACATTTTCTAATTCCATCCATTTGATTTCAAAATGCATGATTTCTTCTTTCTGATAATTGAGTAGTATTCCATTGTGCAAATGTACCACAAGTTTCTTTTTAATCCACTCTTTGGTTCAAGGACATCTGGGTTGCTTCCAGTTTCTGGCTATTACAAATAAGGCTGCTATGAACATGGTTGAGGCAATGTCCTTGATGTTTGGTGGAGAATCTTTTGGATATATGCCAAGGAGCAATATAACTGGGTCTTGTGGTAGAACTGTTCCCATTTTCTAAGATAACACCAAATTGATTTCCAAAGTGGTTGTTCAAGTTTGCATTCCTACCAGCAAGTGAGGAGTGTTCCACTTTCTCCACATCCTTGCCAGCATGTGCTGTCTCTTGAGTTTATGAACCTAGCCATCTGACAGGTGTGAGACGATATGTTAGAGTTGTTTTGAGTTGCTTTTCCCTGATGACCAATGATGTTGAGCATTTCTTCAAGTGCCTTTCTGCCTTTAGGGGTTCTTCTTTTGTGAATTCTCAATTTAGCTCTGTACCCCATTTTTTATTGGATTATTTTGTTTTTTGGTGTGTAATTTCTTGAGTTCTTTATATATTTTGGATATTAGCTCTCTGTCAGATGTGGGGTTGGTGGTGATCTTTTCCCAATCAATAGGCTGATGTTTTTGTTCTAATGATAGTGTCCTTTGCCTTACAGATGCTTATCAGTTTCACAAGGTCCCATTTATTGATTGTTCTTAGAGCCTGAGCTATTGGTGTTCTGTTTAGGAAGTTGTCATCTGTGCCAATAGTTCAAGGCTTCCCCCCCCCCACTTTCTCTTCTATTAAATTAAGTGTGTCTGGTTTTATGTTGAGGTCTTTGATCCACTTGTACTTAAATTTTGTGAAGGTTGATATATATGGGTCTATTTGTATTCTTCTACATGCTGACATCCAGTTAGGCCAGCACCATTTGTTGAAGATGTTTTCCTTTTTCCATTGTACGGTTTTGGCTTCTTTGTCAAAAATTAAGTGACTGTAGGTGTGTGGGTTTATTTCTGGGTCTTCGATTCAATTCCATTTATCAACTTGCCTGTTTCTATGATAGTACCATGCTGGTTTTATTAATATCATTCTGTAGTACAGCTTGAAATCAGGGATGGTGATACCTCCAGAAGTTCTTTTATTGTACAGGATTGATTTATCTATTCCGAGTTTTTTTTCCATTTTCCATATGGAATTGAGAATTGTTCTTTTAAGGTCTGTAAAGAATTGTGCTGTTATTTTGATAGGAATTGCATTGAATCTGTATATTGCTTTTGGCAGGATGGCCATTTTTATTATGTTGAGCCTACCTATCCTTGAGCATGGGAGATCTTTCCATTTTCTGATGGCCTCTTCAATTTCTTTCTTCAAGGACTTGAATTTCTTGTCATACAGGTCTTTCACCTGCTTGGTTAGAGTTACCCCCAGATATTTTATATTATTTGTGGTTATTGTGAAGGGTGTTGTTTCCATAATTTCTTTCTCAGCCCATTTATTTTTTTGTGTAAAGAAGGGTTTCTAATTTTTTGAATTAATTTTATATCCAGCCACCTTGCTGAAGGAGTTTATCAGTTGTAGGAGTTCTCTGGTGGAATTTTGGGGTCACCTATGTATACTATCATATCATCTGCAAATAGGGATACTTTGACTTCTTCCTTTCCAATTTGAGTCCCTTTGATCTCTTTTAGTTTTTTTTATTGCTCTAGTAAAACTTCAAGAACTATGTTGAAGAGATATGGAAAGGGTGAGCATCCTTGCCTTGTCCCTGATTTTAGGGGAATTGCTTTAAGTTTCTCTCCATTTAGTTTAATGTTGGCTGACAACTTGCTGTATATTGCCTTTATTATGTTTAGGTATGGTCCTTGTATGCTTGATATCTCCAAGACTTTTAACATGAAGGGGTGTTGGATTTTGTCAAATGCTTTTTTTGGCATCTAATGACATGATCATGTGCTTTTTTTTTCTTTCACCTTGTTTATGTGGTGAATTATGTTGATGAATTTTTGTATGTTAAACCACCCTTGCATCCCTGGGATGAAACCTACTTCATCATGGTGTATGACACTTTTGATGTGTTCTTGGATTTGGTTTGCAAGTATTTTATTGATAATTTTTGCATCTATGTTCATGAGAGAGATTAGTCTGAAATTCTCTTTCTTTCTTGTGTCTTTGTGTGTTCTAAGTATCAGGGTGATTGTGGCCTCATAGAATGAGTTTGGGAGTGTTCCTTCTGTTTGCATTTTGTAGAAGAGCTTGAGGAGTATTGGTAATAGCTCTTCTTTTAAGGTCTGATAGAATTCTGCACTGAAACCATTTGGCCGTGGGCTTTTTTGGTTTGTTTGTTTGTTTGGTTGGGAGACTTCTAATGGCTGCTTCCATTTCCTTAGGGTTTATGGAACTGTTTAAATTTGTTTACTTGATCTTGATTTAATCTATCAAGAACATTGTCCATTTTGCTTAGGTTTTGCAATTTTTTGGAGTACAGGTTTTTGAAGTAAGGCCTAAAGATTCTTTGGATTTCCTCAATGTCTGTTGCTATTTCTTTTCATTTCTGCTTTTGTTGATTGAATATTTTTCCTCTGCCTTTTAGTTAGTTTGGCTAAGTGCCTTTTCTATTTTGTTGATTTTCTCAAAGAACTAGCTCTTGGTTTTGTTGATTTTTTTGTGCTGTTCTCTTTGTTTCTAAGTTATTGATTTTTAGCCCTTAGTTTGATGATTTCCTGCCATCTCTTCCTCTTGGGAGTGTTTGCTTCTTTTTTTCCCCTAGAACTTTCAGTTGTGCTGTTAAGTTCCTAGTATAAGCTTTGCCCAGTTTCTTTTTGAAGGCACTTATTGCTATAAACTTTCCTCTTAGCACAGCTTTCATTGTGTCCCATAAGTTTGGGTATGTTGTGCCTTCATTTCCTTTGAATTCTAAGAAGACTTTAATTTCTTTTTTTATTTTTAGAAAATTATATTTCTCATTGTGTGTGAGTGCATGGCATGGGTCTCTGAGTGCACACATATACATAGTGCTACACTATGTATATAGAGGTCAAATGACAAATTGCTGAGTTGGTTTTCTCCTTCTAAGGTTTGGTGGGTTTTGGGGTTCAAGCACAGGTCACAAAACTTATGTAGGAAGTATCTTTGCCCACTGAACCATCTTGTTGGCCTCTGACTTGTTTGTTATGAGACAGAGACTCACACTGAAATCCAGTATATGTAATTCATCATGTAATTCAGGTGTGCCTAGAACTCACTGCAATCCTCCTGCCCAGCCTCCTGAGTACTTGGATAATAGATATATGAGACACCACATTCCAAGTCTATAAAACCTTTTTAAAATGTCTAAAATAAATTATATTATAAAGAAAGTGCATTAAACTGAAATATGGGCATAAAATATTTAAAAATTTCAAATGACAGAATGTATGTTCTTTATTGCTATTATCTAACAGTGGATGTACCTATAACTTTAAAAACTATTTTTTTGAGAAAATAAATTCTCAATTTCACTTAGATATTAATAAAAAAATGAAGGTGACTTTTTCTCTGAAATGTTAAACTTGAATTCAGTACAAGAACCCCTTAAGGAATCAAAGGGAGCTCTACAGTGATGTCTTGAGCTGGCTTGCAAAAGAAGATGCTTATATTTTCAGGAAGATTGCAAGTTGATTATATCTGTCCAAAAGTACATTATTTTAATAACATTTATTTTTTGAAATTATAATGTAATTACATTATTTTCCTCTCCAACTTTTCTCATCCATTCCCTTACTCTCAAATTTGTGGCCTCTTTAATTTAGCTATTATTCCATACACACACACACATATATGTATATGTATGTACACACACACTCAGGTAAATATATATGTATAATCTTAAATCATAAATACCACTGTTCAGTATATACAATGTTTCCTCGTTATTAGAAAAATTTAAAAAAAGTTATTGTATATTTATATCACATTCAAAAACTCTTTTCATTGGTGGATATGAATCAAGGCTGGGTCCATATCTTAGCTCTTGTAAGTAGTACAGCAATTAATATGGACTTGTAGGTATTTCTGTTGGCATGCTGACTTAAATTCCTTTAAGTATATATTCAGGAGTTGTATAGCTAGATTCTATGATATTTTTATTTTTATTTTGTTATTTACAAGCCTCCATACCAATTTCCATCATGACTGCACTAGCCTTGAATTAGTGTTATTTTTCTTTCTCCACACTCTTGCCAGCATTTGTTGTCATTTTTATAGCTTCTTTCTTTCTTTCTTTCTTTCTTTCTTTCTTTCTTTCTTTCTTTCTTTCTTTCTTTCTTTCCTTTCCCTTTCTTTCTTTCATCTTTTTTTTTGGTTTTGTTTTGTTTTTTCAAGACAAGGGTTGTTCTTTGTAGCTCTGGTTGTCCTGGAATTTATTCTGCAGACCAGGCTGGCCTAGAACTCAGAAATCTGCCTGCCTCTGCCTCCCAAGTATGTGTGTTCTCATACCTGTCATTTGTTTTCTTGACGATGGCTATTCTGATTGGGATGAAATAGAATCTCAATGTGGTTTTAACTTACATTTCCAAGATGGTGAAATACATTAAACGTTTTTTTCCTGATATTTATTGGTCATTTGTACTTTTTCTTTTGATGACTGTCCAATTCATTTGGACTTTTATTGACTTGATTATTTATAGCTTTGATGTTGAATTTGTGTAGTCTTCTAAAGATGCTAGATATTTATTCCCACTGTGCTATTCTGGATATAAAAATAAAGTAATTATACTGAAAAAAAGTAAAGTGTAAAATTTTTAAATTAAATAAGTTATATTAAAATTATAACTACAAAGTAATTTCTTAATTATTTTATTGTATTTTATTGTCTATGGTCTCAAGGTTATTTGTTTATAATCTACTGTATGTGTGTGGTGGAGATACTATATCTTGGCAAGCTGCTTACTATTCATGATATTCAATGACGTGATAAATGGTAGGGAAAATGGGATTTTAAACCTGCATAGCCAACTGTTTAATATTTAAAACTAGTCTACTGTGTCCCTAGGTTCCAGGTTAAGAATATCTGTTAAGGTGAGTAACACACATGAAGATATGTCTCTATAGAACTCTTTTAAGTCATGGATTTTAAGTTATATCTAGTAGCCGGGCGGTGGTGGCGCACGCCTTTAATCCCAGCACTTGGGAGGCAGAGGCAGGCGGATCTTTGTGAGTTCGAGGCCAGCCTGGTCTACAGAGCGAGTCCAGGACAGCCAGAGCTATTAAACAGAGAAACCCTGTCTCGAAAAACCAAAAAAAAAAGTTATATCTAGTAAAGTTCTTTCTTTCTTTTCTCCTTTCTTTCTATTTTCTTCTTCTTCTTGCTATTACATCAAATGATAATCCACAAAAAAGAGTGGCCTTCATCTAAATCACAAATGTATGCACTTCAATGACTCTATTAGAAGAATCAAAAGTCAAATCATAGCCTGAAAACAGTATTTTTAAATTGCCTGTCTTAAAAAGGATTTGCATCTGGACTTTTCAAGAAACTTTCAAAACCAAATGATAAGTGAAAAGTTAAATGAAAAACTTTATTAATGAAGATATATGAATGGCAAACAAGCCCATGAAAATATATAATTCATAATTAGAGACATAAAAACTAAAGCCACAATGAAATGTCACTACCCAAACACTAGAATGGCTGAAATGTAAAATACTGACTGCATCAAGTGTAAGCAAACATGTTGAATATCTATAATTTTCATACATTGCTGTTAGGACCATAAAATTGTACAACTATTTTAGAAATGGTTTTGATAGCTGCTTCTTCTTCTTCTTCTTCTTCTTCTTCTTCTTCTTCTTCTTCTTCTTCTTCTTTTTCAAATTTCAAAACAAAAGCAGACTACATGTCTGCCTCGCTTCTTTTTTTTAATATTTATTATTTCAAGTTACATCTCCATTACAGTGCCCTCTTTCCACCCCTCCTGGTCATCCCACCCACCCACCCTCTCCCACTTCTCCCACCCATACTACTCCCCTGGAGTGGGGTTTCCCTAAATATCAGTACTCACCAGTACAGCAGTTATATGAGGGCTAAGAGGGTCCTCTTGCACTGGGGGGTCTACATGGCAGCTCCACTAGGGAAAAGTGACCAACTAACAGGTAACAAAGTATGTTCCTGCTAGCTTCTTTTAAACACAAACTTTCTCCTACTTTAAGGCCCAGTCAGTCTCATTTCATGTATTTTCACAAGAGAAGTATATGTCTACACAAATGCATATATGAATTCTCCATAGTATCATTGTTTTAAATAACCAACCTGGAATCAGTCTTCTGTCCATCAATAGATGATCACATAAAAGGACTGTATTATAACTATGTAGTTGAATAGTACTCGGAAATGAAAATTAATGCTGTTTATACATATAACTTGAATGAAAGTTGTGCTGAATGAAAGAACCAAGCTAATAAAATGTATCTATCAAACTATTTCACTTACAGAAAATTCTAGAAGCTGCAAATTAATGTGTCATAGCATAAAGCACATCCTTGGTTTCCTTGGGGACCAAAAACAGAAGTGCAGAGCATAAAGGAGGAATTTCAATAAGGGAAGCTTGTCAGACTGTTAGAACCATCCATAATGTTTTGATTGTGGTTACAGTTTTATGGGTATGCACATATTAAATCAGTCATCAAATTGTACACTTTAAGCATATGCAATGTACTGTATACCAACTGCACCTCCAAACAATCTTTTTTTAAAAGAATGAGACTGAGCCTGTTAGCAAGTTCTAAAAGGCACTGTAGCAAAGCAGGGCAGAGATGGCACATAAGATCTTTGCACAGAATTCCTGCGTGTCCTAATTGTTTTTGAGACTGTCCTTGGTATATTGAGTCATTGGGGGTTCAATTATTTGCAGAGTTAACTGTTTTAGATTTACTAAATGTTATTCTCATCAAAGTCTAAATATTTTTTCTAATGTAATTCGCATATTCCTCTCCACATTTTTCAGTTTTATGTGAAAATATCTGCAAAGTCAGTAGTTTTCCTTCAAAAGCAGACAAGGCAAGATAAAGACATTAAACAACATGTCTTAGGTCATACAGTAGGTCAACAATGGAAATGGGACTGGAATTCAGACCTTAGTTCCTCTGTGGTTCTGCACAATAATCAGAATTCTTCTCAGGTTACTTCCAGGTAAGCTTGCCTGTAGGAGGAGACCACTGTGTTTGATTTTAACAAGACTTTGGGAGAGCATTAGTGATAATCAAAACAAAGTTAGTCCTCATCAATGTTTGAAGCATGTTTTAAGTTTAGTCACATTGTTGCATCTTTCTCAAAATGGTCTCTTATCATGATTTTAGTGCTTGATAGTGCTAATCTGTCCATTTAGTACACAAAAAACTCTCATTCATCCACAGACACAGGGACAACATCTGAGCCAACATTTCATTAACTTGTATATTTTTCCCAAAGTAATGATTGGTTGCTTCCCGCTTTCCTTGTACTTCACCCTTTCTCTTTAGATGTTGCTGGGGAGATTTTGGCACCACATAGAAACAGGAGGAGGGAAATGGGTAGGAAAGGGGGGAGTTAGAGGGTGAGTTACCAGGGACCACTGCTCTAAAAACAGACAAAAAGGAAAAAAAGCATAGTGGGAAAACTCAACCCTCTCTACCCTTCCAGGCTGGGTCTGGGCTGTGTGAATTCTGCCAGATAATTTAAGGTAGCTCTAAGAAGGCAGGCCACAATGGCAATTGAAGATGTTCATATATCCCTATTTAAAGGCCCTTTGCAGAAAATATAAAACTCACAGACCTCTATTCTTCTATTGGAAGCATATACAGTCACCCACCCATGCATATAGAAAGGCAAACAGAGACCTCAGCCGCTACAGAGACACGTGCATACACTCATGCGGAAACAAAAGGACAAAGGGACACATCCAGAAAAACATGGGTTTCAAGCCTCAGAAGATTAGATAGGCTGAGAGAGGATAAAGAACCATAGGTGGTAAGAAGGGTGGGGTGGGCTCAGGGTAGGGAGTGGGGGTGGTGGTGGAGGTGAGCAGTTAAGTGTGAAAGAGAGAGGGTAAATGAGGTAGTGTGATTCCATAGAAACCTCACCTGAGGGATTATGAATGATTGAGCTACAAATCTCCCACAGTATTAGTGTTTATGGGCCCTAAATAATTTTAGATATCCTCCAGTTTCCAGCACAATTGTGGAAGCACAAAATGATCATGTTAGTGTATGTGCATAGACTTCACTTTGTTTATTTATTCAGACCTCTAAGAATACATTGCTAAGTAAATGAGCTTAAAACTCCAGTGATAGACAAAAAGTCAAATAAAGAAATAATGAAAATTGTTATCTGAGATATATAAAAAAGCTGAGTGGATCTCCTTATCACCCAAAAAGCAAAAATAAGACAAAGTGAATGAAACAAAAAACTACCTTTTTCTCCTTTTAGAACTATTTTCATTGTTGGCACACATTTAAAGAGATACACTGCTAAAAAAATGCTCAATATAGTTTCACAATTGTGAATCATTAGAGGCAGGGCTTGGGTGAAGTAGTGGAAAATCTGAAATACACAATGTTTTTAAAGACATACATTTTTATTACTTTTCAAGTGCAGGCAGTTACTCCAAATACATTAAGAAATTTTTGTCTACTTAAGGACTTGCCTCCACAGAGTCCAAAATGGATTGTTTAGTACAGTTGGAATTACCCTGAACACAGCTGAGGGTTGTTCAACGAAGTAGATTCTCTATTGGCACTTCATCTTCCTGAGAAATAACAATAGCTCATGGTTAGTGACTACTTCCTACATACAAGGCAGGCACTGCAACAAACAGTTCATATGAATTCTCACATTATTTCTTACAATTACCTTATGCAGTCAGTTCAATGAGTCTTCCCATTTTACTGATAGGGAAATTGATACTCAGATTTATTATCTTGCTGAAAATCAACAATTAGTAAAATGAACTCGAATAAGCTGACTCCAGCGGCTGTGTTTTAACCAGTGTACTGGACTGACTCAGACTAATAACCACTTGCCTCATGTTTAAAGAAACAAACAAACAAACCCCGGTATCACGGATTTATTCTTAGAATGAAAGCAAAATTCAGAGTGTGTTTTGGCATCAGCAGGCACTGAAGCATCCTTCATCTCTGCTGCTATGTTCGTGGTTCCAAGAATCTCTGACTTGCAGAGTCATGATCCTCAGGGTCTGCAAGATGCCTTGGCATGAAAGAAGGAGCCAGTTTTCTTCAGATGACTCGATAGCTCAAGCTGGAAAGGAAATTAGCACCTTTCAAAGGAACTGGTAACATGTATTGTAAATATAAAGGTTTTCCACTTAATTTTCACTAAACAGGGAAAATGAATCAATTACAGCCTCCTATTGCTGAACAATCCAAGTAATCAAGGCTTTGCTGCAGTGAGCATAACAATTGTTTATAGGAATACTAATGCAATTATACAATAATAACAACTGCCTGGAAAAGCGTTCCTCTCTTTTATTTAGTTAAAACATTGATGAGTGTTCACATAGCCCTGTGTTACTGCAATGGTGAAAAGATTATTAATTATAGGAATCTCAATTAGTGAAGACGGATGTGTTCACTAGTGATAAAGTAATAAGATCATTTGAATTTTTTTGTTTAGCAAATAACAGTAATAGAGGAGTCTGTGACCATTATGCCTATAGACAAAAAACAAAAAAAAAGAAGAAATGCCGAGGAAAAAGATTGAAGGATAACCAAAGAATCATCTTTTGATAGGTTGAAAAGTTAAAAAGCTGCTGGGCAAGTTGCCATGGATACCATGTCCTGCATATAATTCTGGGCTTTTCCTCTCAGTTAAACACTAAAGGAGTGACCCTCCAGCTGTATACCTTCTTGTTCATGCAGTAGCAACTACTTGACATGGAAAGTCTGTGTTTTGATGAACGAGAATGCTATGACAAATTTTCTGTACAAGAATCCTGACCTGCTGAAAAGGTATTTGAATGAGCTTAATTTCAAGAGAATTTTTTATCCCACTTCAATTTTATCCAAGATTTCTAAATTAAAACTCACAATACAATATAACTTAGAAATCTACCATAAAGAATTAGAAATCAGGGATTGGCTAGAACAATAGACTTATATGTCTTCTTTTATATTTTTTAGCAGACATTTCCTACCCATGGGTGAACATTCTTATGGCCAATTTATTGGGATTTTATACTATCCATGCAAACCAAATCATTACAGCAGATTAAGAATTCCTTCTGTGTATCACAAAGGCAGGCATGCCAGAAACATTTATCAAAAGAGTACCTTGTGTCAAGGGTCTACTGCTAGGTTCATATTTTTTGAATTTAACCAAATTATTCCAACATTCCTGTGGAGTTCATCTACCCCATCAGCGAGTCCATAAGAAGAGACAAAGAGAGCAGAGGAAGTACCAGCTCTGTGTGCAGCACACAGCCTGCAGGGTGAAGCAGACCCCAAGTTAAGAGTCTATAGCTGGCTTCTTTTGGGTAGGTAAAATTTTCAGTCTTAGAAAGCTTCTATCTACGTGTACTACTTCTATAGTACTGTAAGAATTGATAGGGGTTGTACCTATATTATAAAACTGCTGTGCAGATAAAATAAATCACACGTGTAAAACACTTACTGTTGATTTTTCACAAAGTGGCAATATTTCAGTTATTCTCCAAATCGTTTGTTTCACTTTTCCCCTTCTTACTTTGTTACTTTCCATGCCCACAGGCACTCTACCCTCCTAGTATCAGACCCCTGCCTCACCTGGCAATGCCTTCTATGCAGCTCCCTGTCTTCCCTTCCCCCTCTGCTCTATGGAAAACAGAATTTCCTTTTTGTGTGGTCCTTCATCTTCTTAGCTTCCGAGTTAAGTGATTACCCCCAACTTTCAGCACCTTTCCTTGTTCTCAAGCTCTCAGCTCCCTCCTCTCCCTTGTTTTTATTTTTCCAGCCTCCTGCATACTCCCAAATAACCCTCTCTTTCTCTGTCTCTGGGGTAAGGACGTTCTTAATGCTGTTTTTCCCCCCGTATCCACTCTATTGTGCCTCCCTGTGAGCTATGAATGTGTTTTTTTCAGAATCTTCATGCTGTTAGCAAGACTCTTCTACACACTTGAAAACTTAAACACAAAATTCTAATTAATTAAATGTCAGCAAGCATGATCAAGAAAAATAAAGGAGATGGCACAAAGCACAGAAAAAGAAAACCATAAATATGGATTGTAATATTGGTAGATACTACATATAAGGATATGTAAACTAAATTGAAAGACTAGATGCAATATACTATAAACAAGATTATATAACTCAGCCCAGAGAAAAAAAATGTTTAGAGAGCAAGAAAGAAATGTAACCAATAGTCAAATATGTAATCCGTCAAAACCACTTGATGCCTAAGTGGTTTAATGGTCACTGAAAGGAGAAACTTCTGGTCAAACTGTTCCAGAGCACTAAAAAGGATGGGCATTCTCCACCTTGTTTTTTCTCATGTTGTATACCCAGAAAAAAGAAAAGAAGGCAAGGGAGCTGTAGATTAACATAAACTAGAAATGTAGATAGGACAAAAAACTACAAATATAATTCTGACAAACAGGATCTAGGAGCAAAAAGAGTAGCATCTCACTATAAAAGGTAGATAAATTTTAGAAATGTTAACAATGAATTTTATGCATCAAGAAACCCTAAAAGAAAATATGCCATGGAGCATGCATTTTTGATTATGCATATTTTTTATTGCATTGCAAGTTCTTCACAGTAAGGTTCTATATTTTTTACATTTATTTATTTCTTCAAGTTACATCTCAATCATACTCCCCTCTCTTCTCCCCCTCCCAGTCCCATCCTCCTACCCTCTTCCCCCTCACTCTATCTGCTTTTTTAAAAAAAATTTAAGGTGTATCTTCCACCCCACCAGCTCTCCATTTTAGTCCAATGAAAGTCTCTTTTTCTTATAACAATAGATATAATACAAAACAATACGAATAATTAGGCCACAATTATGAGAATTATAAGGTATAACATACATTCCCAATGTCCAGCCCCTACGTATTTGGCAACTGATATTAATATTCTATTATCCATCTATCTCAGTGGGTTTAAAGTTCTATACCTAACTCAATTTTCATCCTAACTTGCATTACCAACTTAAAAACATCTTCTTAGACCTAGAACATCTTTTTAATTCCTAAACAACTTAAAATTTAACTGTGAGACTATAACTATCTAGTCAAACCACATAAGAGACCTGAGAAGGATAAATATATCTGAATAAACACGAAAGTGCAGAGCAAACAGCTTCCAAAACTAAGAAATAACAGACAAATGTCTACCTGGACAGTCCCTAATTTTTCTCAATAACTTAGAGCATCTGTCTTCAGCCTTTTGTCCCAGTATCCCGGACAGACATTAATTGTAAAGCAGGAATTATGTAGGACTTGCCTACCCTGTCTTGGCAGAGCTAGGCTGTGGACATACCTCCTTCCAAGTTTTGTCCTTTTCAGACAGCATTCTATCTACAGTTGAAGCAGGGATTTTTCTTGCCCAGTGACAAGCTTACCACTAATGGATATGCATGTTTTAAACCAGAAAAGTGATTAGATCTTTCATGACTTAGAATATCTGAAGACATTCCTCCAAACAAAATAACCCTCAATGCTTTATTGTAACACTATTTATAAATAGAAACATAAGGGGATACAATAGTATCTAAATAATATAAATTGACTCAATAAAATATAGTACATCCCTACTACTTAACAAAGTATCTGTCAGGAACCTACATCAAACATTCTGCTTTTCCTATTAAAATTAGAAATAAAGCAAGGATAGTGAACATTAGTACTTTTTTTTTTGAACATAATACTAGAGTCTTGGCTAAGGACCAAGGTGAAAAATACAGAATTTGTCAAAAAATGGGGGGAGGGAGAAGTGAAACACTCTTATAGGGAAAAAAATCACACATTCCTCCTTTTCCCCATAGAAATTTCCCCCCCTCAGAGTTGATCAGGTATAGTGAGTGGTACATGCTTATAATTTCAGCTCTCAAGACAATAAAGCAAGAGGATGGTCTGTTCAAGGCCAGCTTGGGCCACATACATCTGTCTCAAGAAAATTAATCTGATTGAATAATACCATAAACAGATAGCTCAGACAGGAGGCAGATACAGTACACACACACACACACACACACACACACACACACACACACACACACACATACACACGTACACACATTTTGTATGTGTCAGAAATAAGCTAATTAAAATAGGCCAATGGAACAGAAGAAAGAAACTTAGAATCAAATGGAAATTGTGTCAGGTTGTAATAGAGTTCAGATAATAATAGTGACCACGAGGTCCTAGGTGAGATTACCCCATACTGCATAAACTGAACCTCATGGTTCACACCTATATTCCCAGAACTCTATACATCCATGTATTGATGGATCATCCTTGTCTACGCAGCAAGTTCAAGTGAAAATGGACATCATGAGATCTTCTTCAAAAAAAAATAAGCAAGTAAAAAGATTGTATAATATAATGGTGGCATTTTAAATATCTGGAATAAAGATGGTTACTAATAAAAAGTATTAGAGCAACAGGATAATCATTTGGCTTTTTTATATATAAGAAGAGAGATAACATCATAGATAACAAACCTCAGTAGATGAAAGAAATTCAATGTAAAAATAGGAATTATACCAACTATGTTGTTGGAAAAGCTTTTCACATATAATTCAATATCCTTGTACAATAAAAAAGTATTGGTGAATTCAATATATAATTCATTGTATTCCACATAGACTAACATAAAGAAAGACAAATAGGAAAGCATAAACTGTGAGAAAATGACTTCAGTATGTATTAGTATCTCTACCAGAAAATTATCCTGTGCATTTGGTGATTGAAAGACCAAACTCCAAGTTAGAAAATAAAAAGAGAGTAAAGACATGAACACATAATTTTGAAGTGATATAATATATCTCATGAAAATATGAGATGTTCAATTTCACTCACAATAAAAGAAGTGGAAATTAAAATGAATCCAATATAGTCTTTCTAACCTGTCAGACTGGCAAAAGTTCAACAACTTAATAGAACACTTGAAGAGGTTAAGTATAAGTCTCTTTCACACATTACTGGGCTGAAGACCAAGCGGTACAATACTTATAGCATTGTGGATACTTTTGTGTTATTTAAGAAAACTACATGTGATAGAGAGAGCCTGTGGAAGCCAGAGGTTGTTGTCAGCCACCTTCCTGAATTGCTCTTATTTTTTGAGATTGAACTTGGAGCTGCCCAGTTTGACTAGATTTTCTGGCCAGCAAGCCTCCACGATCCTCTTGGCTTCACCTTCTCAGTGATAGGATTGCTTCTACACATGGCTTTTTTGTACCTGTTGTGGGAATTTATGATTTAAGTCATTAGGCTTGCTTGCATGACAGACAAGCACTTTACTGGGTGAATCATCTTCCCAGCCTCCAGAATCTCATAGGCTTTTGGTGAAGTAATTTCACAGTAACTCATGCACCGCAACTGCTGTTGTGGAATTCATTTAACTATAAAAAGAAGTACTGGGAACAAAATAAATGTGTACATAAGGGAAATTGATTCACTATGGTACAGTACCTCCTTATGTAGAATAGTATGCAGCTGTAAATAAGTGAAAAAATCTTCATAACTGTTATGTAAACTAAAGCATGACTCGAGATCTTGAAAAAGTCAAGTACAAGAAAGTATGTATACATTTTGAAGCATGCCATTTAAATGTTCCAGCTTTCCATCTTCTGCATTTGACTGTTGGTCCCTCCATTTTTGAGGGGCAGTGGTAACAAGGCCTGCTTGATAGATAAGTTAAAAACTGTTGATGGTTTTAGTTCGAGCAGCATTTTATTTGCTCTTGGAAGAACAAAATAGTGACTTCCAGTTATTGGTACCCAGTGTATCTTAAAATGAGGGTTTTTTGAGAGGGGGTTTCTCTGTGTAACAGAACCTTGGCTGTCCTGGACTCTCATTGTAGACCAGGGTGGCCTTGAACTCACAGAGATCCACCTGCCTCTGCTTCCTGAGTGCTGAGATTAAAATTGTGTGCCATCACATCCAGGTTGAGACTTTTTTCATTCAGTATTTATGCTGTTTAACATGTGTTTAGAGATAAAGTAGAAATAATATTATATATATATATATACATATATATTTAAGTAACACACACACACACTGCTCTTAGAGTGGTCAGTTGTTGTTGATAGATACTTGCTTTCTCTGTGCTACTTGAATTGTGTTTTTTTTAAACCATGAGCCTATATTTACATACTATTTTTGCAATATGGTATTAAGTTTAAAGAAATAAATGGAATCCTTAAAAAATAAACTCAAGTTGTTGTAAGGGAGGGATAGTGTGGGGTTGGGGCATAATTCTACATGCTAGGTGCTATGCCTTTAAAGCCCATCTCAGGGAAGATGACTTTCCTTGGAAGACAGCCAGTATTGAGACAATAAGGTACACTGTGACCCCTATGCTGAAGTAAATAAAATGTGGCAAAAGAGCCTGTGACATATGTTCAGTGTTTCATTCCATATTCTAAAGAGTTGCAGCATATATCTAGGATTCAGATACTGGATATATGGAGTACATGCTAAAAATAAACAGGCATAGCATATGGAAGGCAGTGTGGAAACATAAGTAAATAGTCTGCTCTAGCAGCTTGCAAGAGGAATGAGTCCTAAAACAAACTCAAACAAGGAATGTATCCATTAAGATTCTTAGAATAAAACACATTCCAGTCATTTACAGCAAGAAAATTATTTGTAAAGAGATGTTAGGAAGTCCTGAGCATCTTTGGTGGAGGAAGATTGAAAAAAAAAAGGATTAACCCTATGCTTTCACAATATTATCTGAGACCCAGCCCAGAGCTGTCCAGATAATAAAGAACTGCAGTTTCTGCCCCTGGCAAACATCAAGTGCCAAGACCTTTAATTGACTTTAACTGATAGTACTGCCAGTGCCAATGCCACATCTGTGCTGCTACTGCTCCCAAGATTTTGATACATTGTCGCGTCCCCCCCTTGTCCAGCAAGGAATGACGCAACTCACAAAAGCTCTTCTCCAGCAGTTTATTCAGGTCCCTTGAAAACAGTCTTCCGAATAATGGGGCAGACCCAACCCACAGGCTAAATACTAAATGAACAGCCAGTCAAGTAAAGCCAAGTGGTGCTATCTTAGAGGTCTACGTATGCAGAAGCAAGCCAGATCAGCGGTCTTTGCCAAATATGAACTTATTATCATAGAGAGCGCTCACCGTCGGGCTGGTGGAAGGCGGAGACCAGCGCCATCTTTAGGGCGCGGCACTTCCCAGCTCTCTACAGTTCCTCCTTTTTTATTTTTTCTGAAGTTGGTAAAAGTCCCTGGAAAGCTTCGTAATCCCTCTATCTGGGGATCTCACGGTGGGCCTGAGCCTGTAGGAGGGCGGTGCTCAAACTCTTACCCATCTCTGGGTCAGCCTCCCCACTCGGGACTGCCCTGTCTTAGGTGGCCGAGACTTACCCGTCAACTCCGTCACTGACTTGCCAGACCCTAATATCCGTGGAACGAATTCCTCAGTGGGCAGGGACTATGCTTAGTGAAGATTTACTTCACGGCAGCAAGCCATGCCTGAGGGGACTGGCCCACCTCAATGGCGACAAGGGCTTGTATAATCATGGCTGCATTACGCTTTTGTGTGGCTCTCATTTTGTAGATGCACCATAGGCAAACCAGAGAGGCTAGTATCATTAGTATCGCCAAAGAGCCTACGCCCGCCCACTCCTTAAGATGATCCACAGCCGTCTGTATCCAAGAAGTCAAGCCAGTAGCCAGGCTCAGATCCACCCGAGTGGAGTTGATGTGGATGATTGTCGCTCTCAGCTCTCTCATCAAATTTTCAAATTCAGCCGACCAATCCTGTAAGAGGAACTTTGACAATTGTCTAGACAAATTAGCAGCTTTTGTATAATTTTGATATTGCACGGAAGTAACACACAAACCTTGCAATTTCCACTCACACCCCAACTGTGCTAGTTGCCAAAGAGAATCAATCTGTTCTTGTATTAAATCTATACGTTGATTAACTATCATAAGACCTCCTTTGAGATGAGAATTCATAGAGGTCTGAGTATCCAATGCCTGTGCCACAGTGGCTGAGATGTTATTCAGGGCATTGGCAGTCTGTATAGAACTAGACAAGGCAATAGCTGAGGCAGTAGCTCCCACAGCCGCAACAGTGATAGCAGTAACAATAGCTGCAGTGATGCCAAAATCTCTTTTAAACCTGAATAGCATCATGGTATTAGGAGCCTCTACAGGAACTGGTACATATCGAGGCATTCTAGTCACCACAGCCACAGGAAAGGCTGTGGCATTCCAGCATAGGGCATAAAAACATGTGCCTGGAGTGCATACTAACTTTTCTTCACCTAAGGATGCACTCCCATTACTTACAATCCACAGAAAAGGAGGCCAGAGACATACTGGCGAAGCTGAAAAGTTCTTGTTGCGGTAAGAATGAAATAAAGAATTCCAAGTACCAGAGCCACTACCGCTAGAGAAATCCAATCTGGTAGCAGACCACAGGGAAAAATTACCTCTTTGATAAATTCCTCCTCCAAGCATAATGACAGGTCCCAAGTCCATGCAACTTCCATTTACTCCACACAAAAGCCACAAATCAAAAGGATTGGTGGCAGTCTGCTGAGGATCCCTAGTAGATATATCAAGCATTCCTGTACAAGACTTATTCACTATATTACTAATCATGGGGCTAAAGGAAAAATAATCTTGTTGAACCCAAACTGCTCTGCGCTCCTGACATCCAGTCCAGGGAAAAGGTCCTTCCTCTCCTGTGGATCCTCTACAAAAAGGTGCCCAGCGTGGCTGTCTGGGGGGGTCCCGGTCAGAGACTCGTGTGGGCCACCATCCTTCAAGACGAAAACCATTGCCTGAAAACAAACCACCACTCCTACCCCCAAACCTCAGTTGTGGTAAAAAATCTGCTGACTGCTGAGACAATTTAATGCATTTTGTATCATCTGACCTATTGAAGCTCATTAAAAAGCACAAACTACCCTTCAAGCTGACATTTCTATTACCTTCTATAGGGCTTCTCTGATCATCAAAGGGAAGGTAGGGTAAGCCTAGGCTTCTATTACTGCTAAATAAGCGTGGAAACACAGTTGCATCATGTCTGACCGGCATCGGCTTTGGGAATATCGACAGGATCCCCCATCTCGGATCGGTCATTCCTGACATACTCACTGCTACTAACACCAGGATCCTTAGGAAGGTCTTCATGACGAATCTTCCTCACAAGGTGCTCAGGCACCCACACTGGATCTTGTTGATTCTGAGGAAAAACACAAACAGACCCTCTCGCCCATGTTAGCACAGGGTCAGGCCCCCGCCAAGAGCCTGTCAAAATATCCTTCCACTTCACCATGCTTTTAGGTGAACCATGGGAATCCTGATGTCTGTCCGCTGCTGAGCGGCCTTGAGCATCCAAATTGAAAAAGTTTAAAGTAAATAAGGCTAAAGACATTCTTTCCTTGGGGGTACGGCCTTGGCCTATTCCCCCTTTTTGTTTTTGCAAGCATTCTTTCAAGGTGCGATGAGCACGCTCCACAATTCCTTGTCCTTGAGGATTGTATGGTAATCCGTGATTAAGCTGTACCTCCATCTGATTACAGAAGGAGACAAAGGACTGAGCCGTATAGGCTGGTCCATTGTCCGTTTTTAGCTGCTGTGGTTTTCCCCATGCAGCCCAGGCTTCTAAGCAATGTCCTATGACATTGCGAGCCTTTTCTCCACTCATAGGTGTAGCATGTATGATACCTGAGCAGGTATCCACAGATACATGAATATATTTTAAGGTTCCAAACTCTGAAATGTGGGTAACGTCCATTTGCCAGATTTTGAGTGGCAACAGCCCTCTAGGGTTCACTCCCACACTGGGAGGATGATGATGAATCACACACTGAGGACAGTCCAAAACTACTTGTCTAGCATCTGCTCTAGACAAATGGAATTTCTGCTGTAGAGTTTTTGCATTTACATGAAATAATTGGTGAAACTGTCTGGCTTGGTCCAGGAATGAGCTCCAAAAAATGCATTCCATCCTGGTCCATTGATCAACTTTATTATTACCCTCACTTAATGGTCCAGGTAATCCTGTATGTGCTCTGATATGTTGAATATAAAAACACCTTTTTCTCTGCCAGATTAAAACTTGTAA
>CAJQZJ010000276.1:649917-721568 GCA_907164525.1 Lophiomys imhausi
AACTTGAATTAATAAATAAGTGTATAAAATAATTTAATTTTATGGTACTTGATCACAATTACTATTATTTTATGTAAAGTGATTAGAGGAATTTATATCTAATCTTGTGTCTTGTCCATTTGTGTTGTTTCAGTTTATGAATTGATATAAATAAAATTTATGGTTTTTATGTCTTGTTTTATTAATACCAAGTCTGATTAATTATTAATGCATTTTGTAAAATATTTAGTACAATGGGAATGAATTAAAATAATCTATATGAGGAAGTTTATTAATAGATTTTGCAATTATTGATTTTATAATTTACAACATTATATATTAATATATTGAATAATTAAGCATCAATATCAGATGATATTAAAGAAACTAGGATAAAGGAAATAGATATTTATGTAAGTAAGTCACTAAAATGTAGTTGGTAAATATTATAGCTGTGAAAAATATAATATCACAAAAGAAAAAACTAGAAGTCTTCTGAAAGAAAGCAACATTGGAAGAGATTAAAGGAAGAGCAGATGTTGATGAGGGTGGTTTAGTAGGAAATAATTTCAAGCATAGAAACCATAATTGATACAAGTAGTGGCAGGTGTAGATGGTTTATGTAAAAAAAAAATCTTAAAATGGTAATTTGTATGACAGAAAAGTCCAGAAGAACTACTATTAAATTGGTAGGACCACCTTTTCATACAAGACACATCACTGCTTCATAACTTAGATATTTCTTTGTATTGACTTAGGAAGACTGATAGAAGCTATTAAAATTTTAAGGCTGTATTAAACTCAATCTACATGAAAGGATATATTTAAAACCCCTATGAGCTACAATAATTGCTGTCCTGTCATGATATGCAATAGTGACATGAAAGTTATGGTAGTAACCAATTACTTTCCTATTGGATTTAAGGCTTGCTCCATGAGATGGACCCCCTATCTGACAGACAGCATTATCATGGCCAAGAACCTACAGATCCTACGGGAGAATCTACTACTATTATTCTGCTACATAGACACATTATCAAACAGACTCATAATGACTTATTGTTATACCCATAGATTAATCTACCTGTCAGCCATCATCAGAAAATCTTTTTCTTGTATAATACTGCAGTTGACACAGGGCCCTACAACTGGTCAAAATGTAAAGAATAAGAGACATCAAAGTGCTCAGCCCTAAATGGGATGTCTATAACAGACTCTTTCCCACAAGGATCAGAGATCACTGCCAAATGAAAGCAGAAAGATTATAAGAGCTGTTGATGGTGCATTACAAAGAAACAGTGTTTTCTAGACACAATAGGGCAGTAGTACTTATAAACTCATAGTAATTGTGAATGCATGCATAAGCCTTTTTAAAACTCAATTCAGACAAAACCCTAGCATGGAGGGTGTAGGTGGGCATGAAGTCCCACTTGTAGTCTTTTGATAGCCCCTAAAAAAAAGGAAAGTCAGTTTTTTTTTTTAAGGATGCAATTCCTGGTAGATCAGCCATACTCCTGAGCAAGCTCAGGACAACAAGGCTTGACTTAATGGTTTGAAAAAGATAAGAAAAATTTGAGTGAGTAAGCAAGCAGAGGCGGATCTGGGAGAAATTGTGGGATGAAGATGAATATGACCAAAATAGATTGCATGAAATTCTGAGAGAATTAAGAAAAATATTATTAAGATGGGCGTGGTGGCACATGCCTTTAATCCCAACACGCACGTGGCAGAGGCAGGTGGATCTCTGTGACTTTGAGGCCAGCCTGGTCTACAAAGTGAGTCCAGGACAGCCAAAGTTATTACAAACAGAGAAACCTTGTCTTGAAAAACAAAAATACATAATTAAAGAAAGAAAGAAATATTATTTTAGAAAATAAAACAAAAATGACAAAGGATTGTTTAAGCATGACAGATACATCCAGGTATAAGGTAAAGGGGTGGAAGGTGGTAACCATTTCTTCCCTAGTAAAAATGACAAGGAATAAAGTTTTCAATATAGGAAATCAGTATTCCATCTCCCACTGAGAAGAGTTGATAATTTGAAGCAGGGTGTATTTATATTTTTGCAACCAAAATAATTCACTTGCTCAGTTTTAGCAAGAGAATATGCCTTCATTAAAGTCATTGTTTCCGATGATTAAACAGTATCATATTTCAAAATCACACCAGTATTTGAAGCTCATCTATCTTATATTACATGCTAAGTGGTACCATAAATACTTTTACAGTTCTCTGCTTCTTCTGTTAGTATGAAGCCCATGAAAAACCTTGTGGGGAAGGGTAACATAAAATGAAGCAGGTTTTGAAGTTCACCTTAAACTGCATCCACAGCACAGAAGATGGGATCACGGATACTGACAATGTTGGGCATCTCCTCTAGTAGAGAATGACTGTGAACTGAAAAGCTGAGAATCTTGGTGAAGTTATAACCATTGAAAGGAGCAAGAACAATATCTTTGCAACTTCTCAAAAGTATTTCATCTCACCAAATAATATCTGAACTATAATAACATTTATTCGTTTCACATGTTGCTTAGAGAAAAGAAAATTAAGAATTATGTGACTTCCACACTAACTAGGATGAGCAGAAAGAGAAATATGGGGATTAAACTCCAATGATATGGGATATTTTGTATGATTTCATAAATAAAATTTAGGAACAAAAACCACAAGAGTAATTTTGTGTGCTGGCTATTATAATGAAGGCATTAGGACTAACCAGTTGAACGCAGATGGAATTCCAATATTGATGTTTGGCTATTTTTCATGCTATAAATATCACTGGCCAGTAAGTTGACTTAGTGCTTAAAGGCTCCTGTATGACCTGAGTCCAATTCATGAGACCTTCATGGTGGAGAGAACTGACTCCTGCAATTTATCTTCTCACCTCCACTCCCACACAGTGGTAAACACACACACTTAAGTAATTTAACAAATCTAATATCAACCATGATGTAGTTCCTCTGTTCAAAGTATGGACTTAAAAGATAAAAGGCTCATGGGTACTGAAATGCCAAGTGGCTAGATTGTTTCTAGAATGCACATGAGCTTTTGAATAAGATAAACTAAATTTATATCTGAATTTTGTCATTTGCAGTTTGTTTTTTTTTTTTGCTTGTATTCAAAGGACTCATTCAAAATGAATGTAAATAGCATTAGTCTCCCTGTGTTACCAAATGACAAGCTGTGTGCTCTTTTGCTCTGTTTAGGTGGAACCATACCTGTCAACTTCCTCAGTGTTGGCAGTCATGGCCGTTGGAGTATCTATAGCTTAGGGGTAAGACGAGACCATAGAAGCTTATAACTCTAGACTGTCAGAACTGCAGACTTCTTTCTCTAAGCATTCAAATCTAAAGACATAGCTTTAGATGGCTTAGGACAGAGAAATTTCTGGGACTTCAAAGTCATTAGCCTACCTCCCCAAACTAGTGTTGTGGTCTTCAGCTTTGGTTGTTGGAACCCTTGATCTTAACTCTTGACCCCTCTGAAATTAGTTCTTCAGTGACCACAACTCATTACTTCAGCACATCCTCTTGTCTTTTGTTGTTGTAGTTGTCTCCCATTTCTTACCTTCTTAGTTGATGTCCTGTCCAGAATTCTTCCCTCATGGCTGTCTTACTCATAGAGTGAGCTGAGAGCTTACAACTTTCGGAGTTTCTGGGGCTTGTAGCCTAAGGGATTACTCTACAGCTTATTCTTAGTTGCTAGTGGGCTGCCTGTGGCAGGAAGCCCAGGGTTAAATTAGTATTAGGACTACCAGCTTGGCCTACTCAACCAATGATTTTTTTTAAGTGGCAATAAAACACAATTCAAGAAAAGCCACTCTGGCTTCTCAAGGTTAAAAACAAAGGAAGAAGCATCTAGTTAACTCAAATGAGATATCCTTTTTATATAACTAGAGAAGAAGTGTGGCTCACTTGTGCTTAGCTAACAAGTCTATCAGACATACCCTGGAAGATTCAAGGATTCAATTTTACCCATCACAAGTCATGAGACTTACCCATGAAGTAATCATAAGCATCTTACTACATCAAAATGTATTTTTCTGAGTCACTAGAGATGTGTCCCTCCCCTCTCCTGTACTGAGTGACAATAACTGCTGGATGAGTTGAGTCATCTGAAGCTTGTCTTGTCTAGAGCAGAGCCTTCCAAAACTAGTGCAAGTTAGCCAGAGTAGTTCTAACTGGAGCAAAACCTTTAGAAGCTAAGGGCCTCAGCAGCAGCCCGGCTTACAGTGGTCCCTACAGTTTCCTTGGAGTTTTCACATAGTGTACAAAACAGGGAAAAGTGTTCTCAGGATTGCCAAAGAAGGGCTTATTTGCTGACAGGTTCTTGTTCCAAGCTGCTAGGCATAAGGAAAGAGCCTATCTGCTGTCATTCAAGGGGCCAGATGGCCAGCACCCAACAGCTTTGCTCATTCACAAAAGAACCAAAGGATTATTAAAATGAAGACTTAGATTAATATTCTTAGCAGTATTTAACAATTCTTGACTGCTTCCAGGAGCCCCGAGGGAGGGTGAGGTCCCTCTGATGACTCTGATCTGAGTCTTTGTTCCTTCACCATGGTGGTGAGTGTGAAATAAGATAAATACTGAGTTCAATGGCTAGGCATGTAGCAGACATTAGCAGACTTTCACTTTTGTTCTATTTTGTCATCATCAAATTCCTGGAATGAATTCTTAATACTATAGATTAAAAATCTTTGAATCATTCTATCATCTAATTGGTTTGATAGGGTACCTGAAAAACTCAATGCCACATCAAAGGGCCTCTGTTTGTATCACATCAGTCTCTGTTGTTGTTGACACCGTGAATTGTTATGGAATCCTAAACATACTCTCCAGTCTGGACCTCAGGAATACTATTCTTCATCTGGTTTGAATCTCATATCTTTGGCTTCTATAGAGTCTATTTCCACACTTTTACATCAAAGGATCTCCATTGGCCTTAAGATTCTTAATAGGGCTTTTTTATTGCTATACAAATGAAACACTATCTGTTCTTTGAGGAACTGTTAGAGTTCCCCAAATCAAAAGGACTTACAGACCTTCTCATTAGGAGAAGACGAAAGCTAGTTTCTCTAAAAGCTGTCAACAAGAGAGATGGAGGTATCTCTTCCTTGACTAAATTAATAAGTCAGCCAAGCTAAAAGTTCTATCAAGAAAGATTAGCAGCTAAGTGCTGACTGTCCATGGCACTGACTTCCGATGAAATTCGAAAACCACCATCTTGCACAGTTCTGAATATGATGGGTTTACTTTGCCAGGGTCAATAACCTCCATCTCCTGGATTCAATTATCGTCTTCGTGGTTGACACACAAATCTACTTGTCTGTGCTGCACTTAATCACTGGGTTCAGTGCTGTATGACTAAGGCAACCATATTTTCTGCACCAAAAGTCAGAAGACACATGCATGGCCTGTCAAAAGATTGCTTTCTTTTTTCAGATGTGTGAATTATTCATATGAAAACTTGCAGAGACAGAAAAATTCAATCACATTTAGTCCTACCTTTAATGAATTGACTGAAAAGGTATCTAGCAGATGTCTATCGCTGTCACCATCAGCATCAATACACATCTAGCCTCCTAAGCTTCCTCCAGCCTAAACTTCTCCTACCGTAAATAGAAAATTTGGCCATTTTTCTTATCCTCAGGCAGGTGAATTAGGGTAATGTTCACCTCACAAAACCACATGTTCCACACATCTGATTAGTTTTTAAATGATCACCTCTTTGAGAAAAAAAATTCTCTCCCTATTTCACTCTCCTAGGCCTGCTACCACAGTCATTATACAGGGTAACAGTTGATCAGCTTTTGTGTATGGTAGGAAGAACTGGTAAAGTGTATTACAGTGGCAGATTCTTGGGTCTAATTCTTTCAGAGATTGGTTTAACAAACTGGGGTAGGGCCATAAGACTTGCATATTTTTTTGAAGCAGAGGTTCATGTATCCCATGGTGTCCTCAAACTTGCTATGCAATCAAGGATGATGTTAAACATATTATTGCATTTCTTCTGCCTCCTGAGTGCAACAAACCAGGCTTATATAGTGTTGAGGTTGAAGCCAAAGTTTCTTGTATTCTAGGCAAGTATGCCACCAGTTCTGAGATTTTAGTAGTTTCGAGAACAGGTAATCCACGTAACAGTATTCAGTATGAACAGTTTACTTTGATATTTCATGTTCGAGTTAAATTATTTTAGAAAAGGCTTCAATTTGAGGTCATAAAACGATATTGAGGGAAAGCGGATGACTGTCATTCAACTGGAGATAAGATGTGCCTGGTGGATTTAATCATGCTACTGAAAAAATCAGGACAAGCACCACCCTCATTGTGACAGCCTGGTAATCTCATTGTGAGTCAAGTATCTGGTGAGGAAGAGGTAGTCAGAATCACCACATAATAATAATGAGAAAAACAAAAAAGTTGTCAACGTGGATGGACAGAAGCTCAGCATAGTTTGCTTGCATTGTTAATTTGGTGGTAGGTGGAAACTTTTCCCATTATTTACAAATTGAAACTCAGCTAATAGTAACTTTGGATAGTCGGAAATGTTCAGTTTAGCATGCACACTTACAGAGACATTATAATGTGACTTTAACATTACTTCCAGGCTAAGTTTGTATTCAGTTTCTGATTTGTGATACTGGAAACATTCCAGTTGAATCTAAGTTTGTTTTTTTTTTTTTGTTTTGTTTTGTTTTAATTTTTCAAGACAGGGTTTCTCTGTGTATCCCTGGCTCCCTGGCTGTCACTCTATAGACAAGGCTAGCCTTGAACTCAGAGATCCACCTGCCTCTGTTCCCTGAGCGCTGGGCTTAAAGGCATACACCACCATGCTCGGCAATTACAGACAGTTTCGAATCGTCATATGGGTGCTGGGATTTGAACCCAGGTCCTTTGGAAGAGCAGCCAGTGCTCTTAACAGCTGGGCCATCTCTCCAGCCCTCCAGCTGAATATAATGGCAGGACAGACCTGGCAGCTTGTGAGTACCAGTTATAGATGAAATGTGAAGTCATCTAATGTTCTACCTCAGGAGGTTGCACTACCAACTGAACCACTAGACATCCATGAGGTTTTCTTGTGACCTGTTCTTTTAGAAACTTCTTTCTACCCAGGCTCAATGGTCTCTCCAGCACAGAAATATATATTAGTGCTTTTTGTTTGTTTCCTTTGCATTACTTTATCCTGTTTCTCTTGCTTTCATGTTACACTGTTTCCCAGACAACACTTTTAAGACCTGTGTAGGAATTTCTGCAAATGCAAGCCTTAATTGTCACTGTATTTCTAATTTTCCTGTATAAAATCAAAATCCTCTTGAGGTTTGTTAGCGTTTGTACAGGCTATCTGTTCCAAATCACAGGCATACTGACACCCATTGCTACTTCCTTATCTTGCAAAAGATTTAAAATCTGATGAGACTGATATTTCGTTTTTGTATTTACTAGCTTGGGGAAGAGGACTACACACATACACACACACACACACACACACACACACACACACACACACACAAAACTTTTCCTTATATAAGGGGTAACATATTTTATAAAATGTTCCCTACATTGTGTCTTTTAGCAATTTATTCTGGACATGTATCCATATCAATACTCTAGAGCTTTTTCTTTTGTTTAAATTTCTCCCAATGCTCCATTCTACAAATGGAATGGTCAACAACTAATTGAACAAACTTCCTAATGAAGTATCTAGAATACCTAATTATAGTAATCTAGCATGTATATTTTCATATGGATATTTACAGCCAAGATATCCTACACTGAGAATACATTCCACGGAGGTTTTAAAATGTCAATATTTATTGGATTTGCTCTTGTGCAACTAGTAAAAACCTTCTCTGTTATGTATTATTTTTGAAGCTATAATTTGCTGTAAAATTAATACATTATTCCTTTAAATGCGTATACCTAAAAGAGTAATAACCATCTTTTACATTACCTCCAAATCAAGCCTAATAAAACTTGTCCTTAAATAAACACTATTTTGAGTGTACATTACAATATATATATATATATATATATATGTTTTACTCATGTGTGTATATCACAAGCACATATGGACAGTTATAAAAGACATATTGCTCTGTGGTTTCAATTAATCTTGAACAAAATTTATCTTACTGTGTATATAATTTCCTATATGTTTAGTATGTAACACTAAGTAGAACTATCTTAGCATTGGTTAATACAAAGATATTTATTGAGGTTGGGGAAGGGACTCTGCTAATTGTAATCATTCACAGGTTTATTTCATAATAATACAAGAAATTGTTGCATTATATTAAACATTGCTATTTCGCATGGTGGAAGAAAAGTAAACTCTTCATAGCTGCCCACTTATCAAAAAAGTAACAACTCATTATACAGAACTATATATATATATTCTCAATTAACAATAACAGAACCAACAAATGTATAATCCTATTGTGTGCGAAGGAGAGTAGCACTGAATAATAGTCATGCCTTCAACAGCAAGAAGCAAAAGGGATGAGTAACAGGCTTTATATGGCTTTCATTTTAACTGACACTATTAAATTATACTTCCAAGTAACAATGCCAGTTTTTATTCTCATTTATAAGAACTACCTGTTTAGTTCTGTTTCCCCGTTTTTGTATCGGGTAATGTGTTTTCTTGATGTCTAGATTTTTGTTGTTGTTGTTCTTTATATATTTTAGATATTAACCCTCTATTGGCTGTATAGTTGGTAAAGGTCTTTTCACATTCAGTAGCCTGTGACTTTGCCCAAATGATCGTATGCTTTGTCATACAGAAACTTTTCATATTCATGAGGCCTCATTTATTAATTGTCATTCTTACTGTCTGTGCTATATGTGTCATTCAAAGTCTTGTGTCAATTAATTCAAGCTTATTCCCCACTTTCTCTTCTATCAAATTCAGGGTTTCTGGCTTTATATTGAGATATTTGATCCATTTGGAGTTGAATTTTGTGCAGTACAATAAATATGGGTCTATTTGGATTCTTCTACATGCAGGCAATCCAGTTTGACCAGGATCATTTGTGGAACATGTTGTCTTTTTTCCAGTATGTATTTCTGGCTTTTTTATCAAAGATCAGGTGTCTGTAGGTGTGTGTGCCTATGTCTGGAACTTCAGTTTGATTCCATTGATCAACCTATATGTTTTTGTGCCAATAACACATTGTTTTTACTACAATGTGTTATTGAAGTAAACTTGAAATTTGGGAAGGTGAAAACTCCAGTAATATTTTTATTAATCAGGATAATTTTAGCGATCCTAGGTCTTTTGCATTTCCATATAAAGCTGGTAATTATCCTTTCAAGGTTTTTGAAGAATTGTGTTGGAATTTGATGGAGATTGCATTGAATCTGTAGATTATTTTTGATAGGGTGACCATTTTTACTGTTAACCTTACCAATCCATGAGCATGGAGATTTTTCCATCTTCTGATATCTTCTTCAAAGAGTTGAAGATTTTGTCATACAAGCCTTTCATGTGCTCAGAGTTGCCCCTAGGTATTTTATATTATTTTCGGTTATTGTGAAAGACATTCTTTCCCTGATTTCTTTCTTAGTCCTTTTGTCATTTGTATATGGGAAGGCTACTGATTTTTGTGTGTTAAGTGTTTATCTGCTGTAGAAAGTTTCCTGGTGGAAATCACAGTTCTAATCCTTTTACTTTCATTTTTCTTCTTTTCCATTTAACTTTAAAAATATTTTAAAATGTTTTTTGAAATAATAATATTATTATATCATTTCCTCCTTCCCTTTTGGCTTTCCAATCCCTTTCATGTACCCCTTTGTTTTCTCTCAAATTCATGGCCTCTTTTTTGTTAATTGTTTTTACATAATATATATATATGTAAAATAAAATATGTACATATTTCTAGATATATATTCCTAAATACATAAATGCAACTTTTTCTGTCTGTATAACATTACCTATATGCACATGATTGTTTTTATACTATGCTTACATTTTTTTCTAGAAAAGGAAAAGTATATTGGAGATGGAGAGATGGCTCGGCAGTGAAGAGACCTTACTGCTTTAACCAAAGGGCAGAATTAGGATCCCAACACCCATATCAGGTGGCTCAAAAACACTTGTGAGTCCAGATCCAGAAATCTGATGCTTCCTTCTGCCCTCTGTGGATGTCTGCACACACATTTGTGTGCACACACACAAGTAAATTACTCTTGAAAATTGGAAATGTATAAATATGTCAGTAAGGGATAGAAAGAATTAGGAAGGATGGAGAGAGAAATCTGACACATAACATAAAATATGATTTCATTTTTTCAAGTACATTTATTCTGGGATTTTCCTAGATATGTTCCCCCATGACATTTTCAAGGTTCACATTCTGCTAAATGATAATCACTTTCATTTTGTCCATTTTTTCCATTTTAAATAAGTGCTTAACCAAAGGTCCACACTAAAAGTAACAATTTGTGGATTTTCCTTTGAAACTCCACCCTGTGCCTTAGAGACAGCTTCCCTAATTGGTCAAGGTCTTTCTGCATTGAATTGTGTCTTTGAGACTATTTAGCATTTCTTGTGTAATTTCACACCATCTTCAAACTTCCCAAGTCTTTCCTCAAACATATATCTCAGGTAAAACTACATCCTTAAAGATAATCATCATCTTGATGGTTTGATTGCAACTTCATTGTTTTCTGATTGCTGAGGATTTCTGGTGGCATGGCTATTTATTTCAGTCTTGTTTGGCAGTACCAAGCTGTACTCCTGCTAAGCAGAATCACCGAACTGACAGTGCCCCTTACAAGATAGCACAGTAGAGCCTGCTGAGAACAGTCAGAGGTCCCAGAATGATTTGGTCACCACTCAGACCAGCTAATCAGTGTCTGGGCTAAAGCTCTTTGCATTCACTGTGCCTTCCTTTAAAAACATATTGGTTCCTCTTTTCCATGTCTAAAGGCTGCTCCGTGTGCTGGTCAGTTCCCTCAGTTGCATTTTTACTATGAGATCACTATATAGTAGACAGTCATCTTGTTTGATGTTATTCCAATAAAGAAATGAAGACAGACAGATTTCAGCTGCTTACAAAATAAGTCCTTACCATTGGGGCTTATTCCAACAATAGAACAGACTGTCTCTTGAAATAGGTAGCTTCTGATCCCCAGAGGTATTCAAGCAGAGGTTCGAACAGCTCCCATTTCCCTCCAAATGATACCATCTGTTACCATTAAAACCAACTAATCAAATTTTTAAATGGAAATGTGCATTGCGTTTTTTGTTGAGTATACATGAATACTGCAAAATATTAAAATTGTTCAGAAAAAAATGAAAGTCTACCTTATTATCACATCCTTCTGGAGTCTTTCAGTGTTAACAATTGCATACATGTCCCTCCAGACATTTAATTTGTCTGTGTAAACATATTGCTTTTCCATAAATAAGATTATACTGCATACAATTTTCTATAAGCTGATTTGTTCAGTTAAAAGATATGTTTTCATGTCAATAATAAATATAGTTGTAACATATTAACTCTGTTAGTATACAGAACATATGCCTAACTCAGTTGTGAAGCATCAGAAAAGAGTTTCAAAGTTTATTGTAGAAAACTTCAAACATCCAGAGAAATTGAAAGAAAAGTGCAGTGAATTCCCATGTGTTCACTATCTTGATTCTATAATTATAACCACTCCACTTCTTTTATCACATAGCAACCTATTTTAATTTTTGAGGCTTTTCAAACTAAAATGCACAAATCATTACTTTGTTTCTGTATGTCTATCTTTATCTAGAACCTACTGTTTATTTATGGCTCTCAAATTGGAAAAGAATTATATTAAGCATAACACACATTTCATTGTAACAACTAATCAGCTTTTAACAAATACATGACCTATGCAATCTAAATGTTTGTCAATATGGAAACTACTTCAGAAATTCTAGCAGCATGCTGTTTTGTAATTTTCCTATTAAGACCATATTGCATTATCATCTGATGACAATAAATATAGATCTCACTTCTTTCCTATCATTTTAGAACATTCTATATTGAAAAGTCAAAAGTTTATTCCCTCCCACATGGTCAGAGTGAACAAACAAGACAATTGTGTAACTGGGTCTTGCTTTTTTGTTTGATAATATGTATTTTTATATCTTTCTATATCACATGCTGAACTACTACATCGTTTAACAGATATATATATATATATATATATATATATATGAATTTGAATATATATTCCCCCCATTGGTGAACTTCTGAGATGCCTAGTTCTTTTGAATTACCAATAAAGTAAAAAAAAAAAACAGAAAAATATTTATCTCCACGGTTATTTTGTTATATCCTTACAAATACCCAGAAATCTTATAAGGGGGATTTTAGACAAAGTTTATTCCCACACACAGTCTGCATATCCTTAAAGCAATATATGTGATTTCTATTATTTGAGAGTGTTTTTCTTGTTATCTAGCACTGACAAAATCGCGTTTATCTTCTGAGCTGAGGATCCAAGGATGGAGAACCAAACTTGGTCTTCTGGGCTATGAACCCAAGTATCATAATGCTCAGAATCCAAGAGAGCTGAACTAATCCTTACAAGAGTACCAACCTCTGAAAACAATTCATAATCAACATTGTGTAGGAAAAATGAGAGATGATGACATATAATTATCTAGGGAATTCAGAAAGTGCACCAATAAAGAGGAGTGATTCTGAGATTTTCCTGCAGGGTTTGTTATCACAGAATGCTGAGCTGTACTCTGGCATTTCTGATCCAGAAGGTCTTGGATGAGAAGTCAGAATGTGAATTTCTAACAAGTTGCTAGATGATGTTGGCACAGGGACTGCACTGAAACTCAGTGAGATGTGTAGACTCTCACCACGTGGGAAGTGGTAAACGTTTGACTTTTCTATATAGAATGTTCTATAGTGAAAAGAGAGGAGTGAGATCTATATTTATTGGCACCAGATGATAATGCAATGTGGTCTTAATAGAAAAAAAATTAAAAACAGTATGCTCTTAGAATTTCTGAACTAGTTTCCACTCATTTTGAGAATATAGACTAGAGAGGAAACTCATACCTTTCTCTCTATGTTGGTGGAAATATTGTTCTGGCTCTTCATTCAGGCCATTATGAACATAACCATATTATATATAGATATCTAGTGATTACACTCAAATTTTGTTTGAATCTCTTTCATTGTGTCTTTAAAACAGAGTTACCATTAATTGGTACTTCCTCAGCATTTCCAGTGTTTGAATCTCTATTATTGAGCTAATATTATAAATTTAAAATTTAATTAAATAAATCTTTCTGGGCATGGTGATGCTTACTTTTAACCCCAGCACTTGGAAGGCAGAGGTAGGTGGATCTCTGCAAATTGAAAACCAGCCAAATACACAGAGAGTGCTCCAGGCTTACCAGGACTACATAGTGAGACCTGGTCTCAAAATAGGAATGAACAGATAAATTTCCCATTATTGAATTTATCAAGTATCACATCTGAAATGGAGGTTCACCTATTTGTCACATAGACTTAACTAGAGTCCTATATAGATAAAATGAAGATTTGATATGTGTAGTAGAAAGACAATTATTTACTTTTCTTCAGAATCCACATTAGTTATGTTAATTCGTGGAGCTAAATGCCAAAATTGAAATCATGGTGAATTGCAAAAAGCAAATTACAAGTATCAATGCTTGTGTATGCATGCACACACTATTCCTCAGGGCTATTTAAATTTTGAGATACCAAATGTAGTAGCTGCTCAAGAACATGCCATGTCTATTTGTCACAAGATTTCTTGTAAATCACTAATACATCTATAAAGATTACATGCCAAACTTTACTTATCTTATATTATACTGACATTTTAAAAAACTTCATTTCTAAATAAGAAGGGTAGCCGAAATAATATTAAATAGTGTGGCCCGAAAGTAAATATGTTTCCAATGTTTGGTAGACAGTCACAGTGTGCTTTTCGCTAGATGTTAAGTATATAGAGTATAAGGAGACAACAGCTCCTGTCCTAGAGCATTTCAGTCAGTCTAGTGGGAGAAACATGTACATAAATAATTACGAGTTATGTGAGAAGGATTAGAAGGTTGAAGAAAATGCCATGGAATCATAAAAAGAACAATTCACTATTTTTGTTTTCTGTATGAATCACAGAAGTCTCCATGAATATTGTAACATCCTAAGTGGGTGTTGAAGGAGTTGCTTTTCATAAAGATAAGAAAGCCCATGTCAAGTTAGGGGGCTTGTACAAAAGTTGAAGTTTGGAACAATGAAAAGACTTAATGTAAAGCTAGCTGAGTGTGTAAGGCCAGTGTTGCAATGCTTGCCTAAAGTATGGAGGACACTAGGTTCAGATGAAAGAAAGACTTTTCTATGGCTGAATTCTAGGTGACAGGGATGGAAGTAGTGGGATAAGAGGATGAAGCAGCAAGCACAGATTAAAATTATGGGACTGTGGAATCCAGGCTAAGGAGTTGGGGAATTAGACTGAGTATTGGACCTTTGAAGAAAATAAGATGGCTCTCTATTAGAGCCAAAAGTCCTTTCCACTAGTATAATCAGATCCTTCCTTTCCTTCCTTCTCTCTTCAACTAGTGTAGTGGGTTTGCAAATTTCTATCACAATGAAAAAAAAATCTGAGATAAGAGACTTAATGAGGAGAATTTTTGCTCCTAGTTTCAGTCCGATGTCACTTGGCCTTGCAATTGGGGCTTGTGGTTTAGCAGAACATCATGATGGGGAGCACATTATGGAACAAAACTGCTCACCTTATGGTAGCTGGGAAACAAGGAAAAAGAAAGCAAGGTGCTGGCCAATACCTCCTTCAAGAGCACGCCCCTAACAGTTTAAATTCCTTCTGCTAGGCCCCACTCTCAAAGTTTTCACACATATTCCTCATAGAGCCATGAGCTGGGGCCCAAACCTTCAACACCTGAGCCTTTAGAGGAACATTTAAGATCCAAACCATAACCTTGACAATCTCTGATGTGAAAAGCATTGTGCCAAATCAATTAAGGACTCCAAAGAGAAATTGGATACTGTCAGATAACATGTTCTAAACTTGTAGCCTAGTACATAGTTCCTGTTGCATGAAAGGGACTTGAGAACATATAAGGAGAGTTATTTGGACTGAATTGTATCCCTTAAAATAGATATGTTAAAAACCTATCCCATGATGTTGTTATGGTTATAGATAGGCTTTTAGTAGTTCACTAAAGGTAATACATTCTTAAAAATAAGATTATAATTTTATTATAGTTATAATTTGTGCATGTCTGTATTATAGGTTCCCTTCCACCCTACATACAAACACCAAGGAAGGGCTATGGGAGTTCTCATTGAGAAGGAGGCTGTTTGTAAGCTAGGATGTGGGTTTTCACCAAAAGTATATCAATGGAAAACACTGATCATGGAATTTCAGATTCTAGAATAAATTTGTGTCTTTCAATTGTGACCTTAGAAGCCTGAGACAGAATGGGAGGATATTGCTGAGTAAATTTTGTGTGAGTAAGATGGAACTATGGGTTCATTTAGGCCAAGTGGTAAGCATGTGAACCAATGGTACACTAACATTTAACTTGAAGCAAGCTACTGATAGCAGAATTTTCCATGACAAGGTAGTACATTTCATAATGGACAAATTTTATAATTAGAAAAATCTTGCAGGAATATGTGCTGTCTTAATGGCCACCAAGTCATTTTACTCTATAGAGTCACACCACCCCCAGTATTGACTGATAGCTAAGTAGTAGAACAGGATAAATTAGAAAGGTTAATCCTCTTTAAATAGCTTCATATTTATAAAGTAGTATGAGGTTGAACATTTATGCTCTTCCTGGGAACCATATTTAAATGTCCTTAAAAGTGGTTTTCTGTATGAATCACAGAAATCTCCATGAATTTTGTAACATCCTAAGTGAGTTTTGAAGGAGTTGCTTGTTCATAAAGATAAGAAAGCCCATGTCATACTTAAAAATGTAAACTGATAAGGAATTTCAGAAAATTTACCTTAAAGCACTTACCTGTCATTTAACAGCATGGATGCCAGCAACAGGTGCTGGTAGCACGTTGCTTATGCCCCTTAAGGCTATCACCTACAAGTTCAAGTTCTGATGGGGTGGTGTTAAGCATTCTAAATGTTAATTGGTCCTGCTTGCTGTCTGTAACTTACATTGTTTATGATTGGTTAAATAAATGTTGAGGCCTGGAGATTGGGCAAAGATGGAGGTAGGCAGGACTAAGGTACACGGGCTTCAGAGAGAGAGAGAGAGAGAGAGAGAGAGAGAGAGAAAATCTTGGGAGGAAGAAGCTCCGAGGAGAAGCCAGGAGCCAAGAGAGACACACGCCATGGGGTAGATTACAGAAGATTACTCCACTCCACATGGCCTGGAACATCAACATAGCATTGAGAATAGCAGTCCAAAGTGACATATGTATATATGGGATAATATTTGGGTAATAAAATTATGAGCTAGCTTAGATGAGCTAGGATTGCACAATTCAGGCCTAGGCTTGTTAAAATCCATCTGGTGTCTGTGTGTATTCATTTATAATGGCGGGTTAAGGATTAACACCAATGACCAATTAAATGCAATATAAATACTAGTAAATAATTTAATTAGCCATTTTTTTCCAACAAGGTTCCACACGGAGTGGCGTTTCACCAGTTCCTCAAGAACTTTCATTGTTGATGCAGCATGCTGAAGTATGAATACATGTTATTGCAATGAAGTCCTTTTCTGTCTGAAACACAGGGAGTTTGTTGTTATTAGAGAAATACCCTAGGCTACTTAACATAACTATGAATATACAGTAAAAATAAAATGAAAATTTTTTAATAAGCATAATCTAAAAAAAAAACTTGCTCTAAAACCTGTGGAGAATTTTGATTCTACCAAAATGTAGTAAGCCTATTTTTTTAATAATAAATTTAACTATATATATTATATTATATATAGTTATACATATATATTTATATAGACTTAGAAGAGAAGAGAGAAGGAAAACATTAGAAATCTCAGGATATAAGGAATATCCTAGATTTTTCCTCTTTCTTTCTCTCTCTTTATTTTTCATGAGTGTTGAAGAGATCAGAAACCTCAAAATGGAATGAACCCAGTCAAAAAAAGGAAAACTCAACAAAATCTTTTTTTTCTATGATCAAAGGACCAGTATTTCTCTAAAAACAGAAAATTTGAAAACCAATACCCAATACATTCCCACCATACACAAAATAGTCTGTGCCCTGTCTCCTATACCAGCAAGGCTATTCTACTTAAGCTGTAATAAGGTAGTTCAAATATTCTTCTTGGTGGTGTCATAGAAAGCCAAGTACAAAGCTTGGATTTCATTTTTGCGAAGCATTAATGAGTCCCCATGAACTCTTGTCACCTAAGTGTCAGTAGACCCCATATGAGGGATCCAGACTTCTACCATTTTCTGGAAGTGACATTCACATCACTTCTTTCATCAATATTATTAGAAGAACTTAGAAAAATCTCAAGGCTTTTTGTTATATGAATAGGCATGTTTTAGCCTCACATTTGATGATGTCAGTGGAGCTCTTATGGAGAAGGACATTGACAATTGTCTAATCCTTCTATCCAAGTAAATATTTTTGCAGTCCCAGTGGAAAGCAGGAGCCCTCACCTTCCCTTCATGTAGCAGTAATGAATGGATGATAACCCACTTAGGTATCAATGGAGGCTGAAGAGGAAAGGACTTCCTGGAACCACAGGAACCGCCTTGGAGGAGAACAATTGAGCAGCAGGCTTAAGTAGGAAGCAGATTCAAAAGGACTTAAAATCTCATCACAAAAAAGGCATCAAGCCGGGCGGTGGTGGCGCACGCCTTTAATCCCAGCACTTGGGAGGTAGAGGCAGGCAGATCTTTGTGAGTTCGAGGCCAGCCTGGTCTACAAAGCGAGTCCAGGACAGCCAGAGATATTCAGAGAAACCCTGTCTCGAAAAACCAAAAAAAAAAAAGGCATCAAAAACAATTCTGCTGGGCTCCAATCCCAGCACACTCTTCAGGCAGGAAAATGGTAGGTCGAAGGTCTTGTGTCTGGCTTGATGGCCCAATCCCTCCACTTGAGGCATTGCTTGGTCACAGAAGATAACCTGTTCAGATTCTGTGTCCTTCATTTCTAGGAATTGTCATCAAAGAGAGCATCAAAGAGATTTCACTGACCAACAAATGGGAGCAGACGCAGTGTACCACAGCCAAATATTAGGCAGAGATTGGGGAATCCTGCAGAGGAGGAAGAGAAGGTTCTGAAGAACCAGAGGGGTCAAGAACACACCATAAAACATGGCCACAGAACTAACTCATAGCAGCTTGGAGACATCATGGACTCTGTAATGGTCTAAGCTAGGTCCTCTCCACATATGTTACAGTTGAGTAGTTTGGGGCCCTCATGGGAATTCCACCGGTAGGATTGGGGGCTGCCTCTGATACTGTGGCCTATTTGTCAGACCCTTTTCCTCCTACTGGATTGCCTTGTCTAGTCTTGATGTGATGGTATATGCCTAGTCTTATTCCAGTTTATTATGCTGTGTTTGATGTCCCTGGGAGGCCGTTGTTTTCTGAAGAGAAATAGAGGAGGTGTGGATCTGGGGGAGAGGGGAAGATAGGTGGGAAAGGCTGGGGGGAGAGGAGGGAGGAAAAACTACAGTCAGATTTATATGAGAGAAGAATATAAGAAGAAAAAATACTGTGAGCTTTTAGAGAAGGCATGGAGGCAGAGCCCAGAGGTGGGAGATGTCAGTGGTGGTTGGCTTCTGGCATCACACAGGAAGATGATGCTTTAGAGGGAGTGGATCCCTGGGCCTTCAGGTCAGGATCTCACTATCTCTGTTGCTGCTTCAGCTACCCTTGTTACTCCAGCCAAGGCCAGGAGCAGCAAGTATTGGAGAAAATGAAGCTGAGTCATCTGCCAAGACAAGCCTGGAAGAGGGAGGAGTTGCTTATGGAGAGGATGAAGTAGCTGTGAGACAAAACGTGTTATCTTGCTTGTCTGAAGATGGCCAAGTACCAGGGTGACCTGAAGGTACAAGAAAAGGAAGAACTCTGATGAAGAATCTGAAAGCCAACTGTAGGTGGGCATGGGGAAGAAAGAGCTTGTTTAGATGCAATCACATTGTTTTCTTGGCCAGGTATGAACTGGATTGAATGGTAATACCAAGGTGGCACATGACAATTCATTCAGTAATGATGCTTAAGATGATGGCTCGGGAGAGCCTGTCTTAGTCACTGTTCTATAGTTATGAAGAGACACTATGACAAAGGCAACTCTCAGAAAAGAAAGCATTTAATTGGTGGTTTGCTTACAGTTTTAGAGGGTTAATCCATGAACATCTGGTGGGAAGCAGACCAGTATGGTGCCTGAGAAGTGCCCAAGAGCTTTACATCCTGATCCATGGACAGCAAGCAGAGAGAGAGGAGAGGGAGAGGGAGAGGGAGAGAGAGAGAGACAGAGAGAAATTAATAATTTCTTAGACTTAACTTTATAGAAAATGTGAGTCTTCCAGGTTTGTTCTCTCTATTGTTTACTTACTTGTGTGTCTCTCAATGCTATTATAAGCTTGTACATCAATTATGCTATTTCTGTACTCCTACCAAAGAAAGGTATTGAGATATTGTTAGTTAATGCATTAAATATGTAGGTTCCTTTGTCAAGCATATCTATCTTTAATGTATTAGTCTTTCCAATCCAGGAAGGATTTTCTAGATAATTAGGTGTTCTTTAATTTCAACAATATTTTCTAATTTATAATATTCAATCTTATATCTACCTTTGTTAGATTTATTTCTATGCTTTTTAAATGCTATCATAAATGGAATTTGCATTGATTTTCTTAGATTATTCATTTCTAGTGTACTAAATATAACTAATTTTATGTGTTGCTTTTGCAATCCACAATTTTGATACATTTCATTTTAATTTATTTCATATTTTATATTTATTTGTTGACATTGTATCTGCCAAGATTTTCTGTTTGTTCAAGGATGTTCATAATTGCTTTTTCAATGATTCAAATATTTTACTGAATGCTCATGAACTTACATCCCAGTAATTATGCTTGAATAAAAGCCCAGTGGCAAAGTTATAAAATTTTGATGAAAAATGTGTTGTCTTTGCACATATGATTGTCATATCTGACTGGCAGCTGAACTCAAGTTCCTCACTGTGGTAGTAATGACCATCTTTCCTTAAGAGAAAAGGGAGACTTGTCAACCAGAGGCAGTTATGGGTGTAAGAAAGGATCCTCCTTCCTATGGCCTTGCTATCATCACCATGGATCTGTCCACCAATCTGACATTACCACTTAGGCATCTTTAGGAGATTAGTGAGGCCCTCACTTGTCATTCCCCATGTCAACACATAGTCTTTGGAACCCTTTTTGCCATGCCCTCAAGTCTGTGTTGGATCAGTCTTCCAGATGTCTTTCACCTTGAAAACCAGTCTATTGGTTTTTTCCACCAGCACTGTGTCCTTCTCCAAGTCCTGGCTAATGGGCTCTAGTAACTCATGCTCTCCATGTGCATCAGTATCAGTGAGGATATTTCTGCTACTTCTGGTAGTTGTTCTTTTCCATTTTGGCTTCAAACTGCATAACGTTCTCGTAGAATGACTCCAACTCCTCAGTGAAGCTGAATGGCTCTACCTCATCGAACAAACACATCAACCACTCTTGTCTCTGAAAACAGCTATAGAGCAGAATTCTGGTGACTGACCTTGCCCAGGTGGTCTAGGCCCTGAGTGATGTCATCTGTCTTGTCCTTCAGCTCTCCATGTTTGCTAGAGAGGACTTTAGTTTGAATGTGGCTCAGGCCAGAAGAAATGACAACAGTTTGACCACATTCTTTGGTTCAACTTTGCATCTTCAGGTGTAGTTACAGATGAAAACCTTTTCTTCACAATACAGAAACTCTTACTACAGCTTGTTGGCTGATATCCTGCCAGGCCACCCAATGCTCTGCCAAGCTCCTGGTTGTTCCACCGGCCTAATCTTACAATTTATACTTATTAATAAATACAATTGATAATTAAATTGCAGTTTCACAACCTTGTTGAAGTAGGTGGCTTTGTTGGAAAAGGTGCAGCTCTTGGTCTGGGCTTTGAGGTTTCAAAAGCTCTCTCTTTCTCTCTCTCTCTCCTCTCTCTCTGCTTGCTGTCCATGGATCAGGATGTAAAGCTCTTGGGCACTTCTCAGGCACCATACTGGTCTGCTTCCCACCAGATGTTCATGGATTAACCCTCTAAAACTGTAAGCAAACCACCAATTAAATGCTTTCTTTTCTGAGAGTTGCCTTTGTCATAGTGTCTCTTCATAACTATAGAACAGTGACTAAGACAGGCTCTCCCGAGCCATCATCTTAAGCATCATTACTGAATGAATTGTCATGTGCCACCTTGGTATTACCATTCAATCCAGTTCATACCTGGCCAAGAAAACAATGTGATTGCATCTAAACAAGCTCTTTCTTCCCCATGCCCACCTACAGTTGGCTTTCAGATTCTTCATCAGAGTTCTTCCTTTTCTTGTACCTTCAGGTCACCCTGGTACTTGGCCATCTTCAGACAAGCAAGATAACACGTTTTGTCTCACAGCTACTTCATCCTCTCCATAAGCAACTCCTCCCTCTTCCAGGCTTGTCTTGGCAGATGACTCAGCTTCATTTTCTCCAATACTTGCTGCTCCTGGCCTTGGCTGGAGTAACAAGGGTAGCTGAAGCAGCAACAGAGATAGTGAGATCCTGACCTGAAGGCCCAGGGATCCACTCCCTCTAAAGCATCATCTTCCTGTGTGATGCCAGAAGCCAACCACCACTGACATCTCCCACCTCTGGGCTCTGCCTCCATGCCTTCTCTAAAAGCTCACAGTATTTTTTCTTCTTATATTCTTCTCTCATATAAATCTGACTGTAGTTTTTCCTCCCTCCTCTCCCCCCAGCCTTTCCCACCTATCTTCCCCTCTCCCCCAGATCCACACCTCCTCTATTTCTCTTCAGAAAACAACGGCCTCCCAGGGACATCAAACACAGCATAATAAACTGGAATAAGACTAGGCATATACCATCACATCAAGACTAGACAAGGCAATCCAGTAGGAGGAAAAGGGTCTGACAAATAGGCCACAGTATCAGAGGCAGCCCCCAATCCCACTGGTGGGATTCCCACGAGGGCCCCAAACTACTCAACTGTAACATATGTGGAGAGGACCTAGCTCAGGCCATTACAGAGTCCATGATCTCTCTAAGCTCCTATGAGTTGATTCTGTGGGCCAAGTTTTTTATGCTACAAATGGGAATCTAAAAATTGGTAGAGTAATCAAAAACGATGTTCCTGGGCAGATGAGATAATTCAGTGGGTAAAGACACCTGGCACCAAACCTGACCATTTGTGCTTCCTCCACACACAGTTATACACAATGCCATCCCCCCACAGATATACATTAAAGAAATAAATCCAGCAGTATTAACTAAAGTATTTTTACCAGCATAAAGATACACACATGTGATAGAATAAGTAAATTTTAAATTTTTATGATCAATTGATTATTAATGAGGGTACCAAAAGTATTCAATGGGGAAAACTTTATCTTCAACAAATGGTGCATAAAAAATGGGCAGCCATATACAAAAGAATTTAAATTAAAAGTTTACACTATGTACAACATAACTCAATATTAGAAAAATTAATACTACAAATAAATCTGAAAGTCTAAATATCCATTATAAAATAAAACCCTTAGAAGAAACCATAGGAATAAGTATTAATAACTTTAGATTTGGCAGTTTTTTCTTAGATATGATGATAAGGATATAAACCACAAAAGAAAAAAGCAGACACATTTAGATTTAATTGAATTATAAAACGCTTATGAATCAAAGGGCACTATCAACAAAGGGAAACAACTCACAGAGCGACAGAAAAGCTTTAAAGGTTATGTGCCTGGGAAGGTTCTAGTATCTGGATGGTATAAACAACATGTATAACAACCATAGAAAGACAATTCAATTAAGAAATGGCCAAAGGTCATGAATAGAGATTTTTCCAAAGAAGATTACAAATTGCTAACACACACAGAAAAGATACTCAGCAGTATCAATTCTTTGGGAAAAATAAATCCAAACCACAGTGAGATGCTCCTTAACTCCCACTAAGGTGACAGGAAGAAATAGGCAGAACAAGAGGAGCAGGTACCAGCAAGGTTAATATTCTTGGCGAAGAATTGAAATCAAATGTTGCTTGGGGAAATGTAAAAAGATCCAAACATTATGGAAAGCAGATTTTATGTTCCTCAAGAAGAATGAAATTATTTAAGACAGTTATTGAAAAACAGATTTGAAATTGTTAACAAGATGTCTAAGAGAAATGCACATCATTGGTGGAGCAAAGTTTGAATATTTGAATTTTAAGGGGACAAAAATATTCAGACCTTGGCACGTAGAAAGCAAAGAATCTGGAATATATGAAAAAAAAATCTAAGGTGCTGTGGATCAAACCCTGAGTCTTGTGCATGCTAGGCAAATGCTTTATGCCAGAGTGATAGTCAGAGCCCAAGAAAATAGTTTTGAAAAAAAATTAATGAAGTAGACAAATCTGATTTCAAGTCTTATATCACAATATTTATGTCAAAATACTGAAGAGGGTATGAAATTATTTACTGAGTAGATATGATAGAAATTACAAAAGGAGAGAGTAGAAAAATATAGAGCAGAGGCAAAATTTCGGATATGTTTGAATTTTTTCTTAAATTAATGATAAAAATTTAATTCATAAAATCTAAGTGTCCTAGAAATATAAAGCCCTTTACAAAGAGAGGGACAACCTTAAAAGAAAAGAGACTTGAGTAAAAAATGAGGGAGACAAATTATCCTAAAAGGAGCAATTGAGATTCAAGGCTGATATTTCAAAAACAACAAAAGAAACCAGAAAGCAATAGAATGATAACCTCACTTAGTTTAATGACAACTACCAGACTAGAAGTTAGCGCTTAGCAAAAATATCAGAAACAAATATACAAAATAAAGAATTTTTTTTTCAATCCAACAAAAACTGAGATTTCCATTATCAGATCTCAATTGTACCTGAATTTATTTGTAAAGAATTCACATTATGAAAAAACAAGAAATAAAAAGTGAAGAAATTAATAAACAATGACTAAATCTGTGAACACTGACTGAGACACAACAACATACTTGTTGCACCGCAGCAGCGACATTATAGAGATTTTGAAGTGAAGAAAATTGAAATTGAATTTATCTAGGAAATTATGGAAGAGATGTTTGGGACAGACCTTTGGGAAGATTATATGTGAAATATATTGCATTTGGAGTTTAAACAGAAAGGAATAGATTTAGCTATTTAGTGACATGGTGTGAAATATATACTAAGAAGGTGAGGATAGACGTAAGTGATTGACTTACAGTGAAGAAACAGAGGAGGCGGGGATGAGTACTGTGCATTAGGCATAAAACAAAATGGTACAATAACCTAGGTGTGAAATAGTAAGGACCATACCTACAGGGAGGTTGTGGGAAGCAAAATGCTGTAATATGAGAATACCTGTCAAGAAAACTAGGCAGAACTTTGTGAATGTCTAGATAAGGAAATCTGACAAGAATCAAGTTTTTGCAATTGGAAAAATAATCTGTTACTGGACATGGTCATCATAATAACAGCCACTTTGTAGAAGAAGAAGCAATGCAGTAATAGTAAAGTCACTGCAAGTCATTGAATTCAGGTGAAAGAATCAAACAGAAATATTCAGCAGCAAGTTCAAAACAAACAGAATGTAAAAACATATTCAGACCAGGAGAAAAATATTGGGTGACATGGACATTTTGGTGGCATTTAAAGTGATATAAGGGAGTGTGTATATATACAGAAAAGCAGAGGGCGACATGTTAAACTGAAGTATACAATTTGGCAGAAAAGTTATGAGTGAAGTAGAACAAAAGTATAAAGAAAAAGAAAGCTGTGGTGACAGAGATAGGACAAGATCAAGGCAAGGTACAGTGCCATGGAAACCAAGAGAATAACATTCCAATAAGGACAGAGTAAACTGTATTAATAGTTCCAGGCAAATATAGGTGCAGAAAAATGGAGTCATGTGAAGAGGCCCTTGAATCATCACCTGTTTAATCCTGGTTTTTTTGTTTGTTTGTTTGTTTGTTTTTATAAGACTTATTTTTATTGAAAGGGATAAGTCTCTTTTGCAATCCAAAGAAAACAGACATTGAATTAAAGATCATGTGCAGGCTATCTTTATTTTCAGTTTAAATTCAGCCTTGTCTAAGAATTCTCTGGCGAGACATTATCCTCCTCAACAAAGCTAACAGGGACAGTTCTATATTGCAGTTGATATTAAAATAAGGTTCACAAGCCTCCAAGAGCTCTATAGAATCTCCTCGAAGATAAACTATGATACGAGCATCTGACTTGGTGAGGTGAGGATATAGGACAGCCCCACCTTTCCTTCCTTCCTTCTTTTAACTGACAAAAATAATTGCATATGTTTTGAAATGCAATTTTAAAATATATGTATATTGTATAATAGCCAAATTGTGCTGAATATTACAATATATTCATTACCTACCATACATATTGTTTTGTGCTGTGAATACTTAAAATCAAATTTTTTAGTGATTTCCAAGAAAACAAAATATTGGTATTATTTAGAATTATTTGGAATAGCTCCATTATTCAATGGATATTTTGAATGTATTTGATCTAACTTGAATTTTATATGCTTTGATCAACATATCCTCACCAACTGCAAGACTTGAGAACTGCCATTCTATCTGTCTCTATTGACTCAACTTTTCTAGATTCCACATACAAGTTCATATCACACATGTGTCTTTCTGTGCGTAGTTTATTTCATCTGCCGCTGTAACATCTGAGTTCAACCATGAGACAGGGTTTTTTTCTTTTGAAAAACTTTATAATATTCTGTTGCATACATTTATCTACCAACAGAAACTAAGCTTCATTTCCTATCTTGGTTGCATGAAAAAATGCTGTGATGAACTTGGGAATATAGATATGTCTTAAATGTACTGATATCATTTCTTTTGATATAGACACACTAGTGGCATCACTGGGTCACTCAGTTCTTTGAACATTTTGTTTCCTTATGAAGATCCATACCATTAACCCTAATGGATATTCCAATCTACATTTGTACTAATGCAAAGATGCTCTCTCTAGTCCAAAACCTTGCTGGCACATGTCACTCATCATTTGGCAAGGAACAAAGAAACCACACAAAAACATCTAAAAAAACCCATAAAACAGACAAAAGACCAATAACACACACACACACACACACACACACACACACACACACACACACACAAAATGCCAAAACAAGTCAAAATGAACCTTCAGCCTTTTCTGTTTTCTTCAAAGAGATGTCTATACAAGAACCTTCCCTTATACATTTTATTCTTAAAATTTACTAATTGCATAGAATATTGGACATTATAACTTATTCACAAATGCATATAAATATATCTTGATGACATCTATGGTCCTTATCATCCTCATTTACCCTAGCCTTCACCCTCCACTTGGTTTACTTTCTCTTCTCAACCCGTCCAACTCTTAACTGTCCTGTCATCTCTTATTTTTTCCAGAGAAAATGTGTGATACTTATCTTTGTGATTCTGGCTCATTATTGCTTTAAGATAATTGTCTCCAGTCCTGACCACTTTCTGGCAAACAACAGAATTCCTTTCTTTTTGTGAGTCATTCCATTGCGTCTGTTTCCCCTACTTTCTTCATCATTGTGTTTATTTACACTGCTTTCTTCATCCACTAATTTCTTTATGGGGACCTATCCTTTCCCCATAACTTGACTACTGTAAATCATAGCATAATAAACATGTCCATACCAGTACCTATGAGCTTTTGTTTTGCAATAAATACTAGAACGAAGTGAACTCACATTGCTAGTGAATTATGCAGATCTTCTTCTCCAAACTTCCTCCCCACTGATCCTGTGGTCCCACACCCTAAATCCAGTAGGCTTTCTCTGGGAACCCACCAGACAAGCCTGACAGAGAAGCAAGTAGGTCAGCTGATTGAGTAAGTAAACTTCAGATCTTCATTTTCCCTCCTCTCCTCCATATTCAATGCTCCAGTCTCATCCCCAGCTCTGTAGCAAACTATCTGCTGTGTTCTCTCCTCACTCTCTGACCCCATTCCCAGGGGACTAAGCAGATCCTGATGAAACACCCTGCTTCCTTTCCTCCTGAAAATTCCCTCAGCTCCTCCTCTTAGCCCAACCACATTCCTAAGTGTCAGCTCTTAATACCTAGGAACACATTTTACCCAGAACCCCCAGTGGCCACATTTACCATGATCCCAGAAAAATTTCCTAGCAGGTAACAGTCACCACAGACTCTCCTAAGAATCAGAGAGGACAACAGAAACCAAGAAACAAAACACTAATCCAACAAAGACAAAAACAGATATGAGCACCTGGAATTACAATCTTCCCAAACCCAGATGCCTAGATGTCAGCATGAACACACAATCAGTAGCACTCAAGACACAGAACACAGCAACCCTATTACAGTAGGCCCTGAGAATTTCTACATAGCTGAAGCAAGAGACAAAGACCTTAAAATAGCCTTTATGAATATGATAGAGGTCCTTAGAGAGGAAATGAATAAATTCCTTAATCTTTGAAACACAAACAGTGGAAGAAAATGAATAAAACAGTTTAAAACTTGTAAGTTGAAACAGAATCAATAAAGGAAACTCAAACTGAGGGAAATCTGGAAATGAAAAATTTAGGAAATTGAATGGGAACCCCAGGAGCAAGCCTCATCAATAGAATACAAAATATGGAAGAGAGAATCTCAGGCATGGAAGACACAATAACAGAATAGATACTTTTGTCAAGAAAAATGTTAAACCGCAAACAATTATGGGATATACATCCAGAAAATCTGAGACACTATGAAAAGTCCAAATCTATGAATAATAACAATAGAGGAAAGAGAAGACACTCAGATCAAAGGCAAAGAAAATATTTTCAACAAAAACTTAGAAATTTTCTTAAATTTCTCTAACCTAGAGACAGAGATACCTATCAAGATAAAAGTAGTGTACAGAATACCAAATAGACTGGACCAGAAAAGAAAGTCCCTTTGACACATAATAAACAAAACTCTAAGTATACAGAACAAAGAAAGAATATTACAAGTTGCAACAGAAAAGGACCAAGTAACATATAAAGGCAGAGCCTTTAAAATAGCACCTGAGCTGGGTGTGGTGGTGCATGCATTTAATACCAGCACTTGGGAGTCAGAATGGCTATGAAATCAGGATCTATCCTTTTTCTGCATCCAATACACACACATTAATATTAAGAATTGACAGCACCTGAGGGTAAACAGTTGGGAAAAGATATTGAAAGGAAATGGACCTAAGAATCAAGTTGGTGTAATCATTTTAATATTTCATAAAATAGACTTCAAAACCAAAACTAATCAGAAAAGATAGGGAAGAATAACACATACTTACTAAATGAAAAAATACACAAAGAGGACATTCCAATTCTTAACATCTATGCATCAAACACAGGGGCACTCATGTTCATAAGAGCACTACTACAGCTTAAATAACATATTGACCCTCATACAATGATAGTGGGAGACTTCAGTAACCCTCTATCACCAATAGGCAGGTTATCTAGATAAAAACAGAGAAATGTTGGAGCTAATAACTGGTGTTATAATCAAATGAACATAACAGATGTTTACAGACCATTTCACCCAAACACAAAAGAATATCCCTTCTTCTCAGCACCTCATGAAACTTTAGTCAAAATTGACCACATACTTGGACACAAAGCAAGTCTCAACAGATACAAGAAAAATGAAATAATCCCTGCATCTTATCTACCATCATGGATTAAGGCTTGATATCAGCTATATCAAAAACAACGGAAAGTTTACAAACTCATGGAAACTGAACAGCTCACTACTGAATGAAAAATACCCAAACTTATGTGACAAAATGAAGGTGATTCTAAGAGGCAAGTTTATAGTTTTATGTGCTTACATAAGAAAATTGGGGAGATCTCATACTAGCAACTTTACAGCATACCTGAAAACTCTAGAACAACAACAAAATATCACACCAAAAGGAACAGTTGGGAAGAAATAATCAAACTGAGGTCTGAAATCAATAAAATAGAAACAAACAAACAACAACAACAAATGATAAAAAGAATCAATCAAAGAGTTTGTTCTTTGAAAAAAAAAGTCAATAAAATTGATAAACCCTTATTCAAATTAACAAAATTAGAGTTGGAAAGGGAGGCATAACAACAGACACTGGAGGAAATCCGGAGAATCACAAGAACATACTTTAAAGACCTACACTCCACTAACTTGGAAAATAGAAAAGAGTCAATTTTCTTGATAGGTGTCACTTATTAAAGTTAAATCAAGATCAGATCAACAATTTCGATAGACCAATAACCCATAAGGATATAGAAGTAGCCATTAAAAATCTCCTAAACACTGGGGGCCCCCAACTGGAGGAGCAGGGTAGGTGGGAGAGGGGGTAGAGTGTGGGAGGGAGGGTCCAGAAGGGAAGTGAGGGGGCTGTGATCGAGATATAACTTGAATTAATAAACAAACATTTTAAAATATCTCTCAAACTAAAAAAAAAACAAAAAACCTTTAAGACATTGAAATAAACTAGGGAAGATCTCAGAAGATGGAAAGATCTCCCATCCTCATGAATTTGTAAGATTAATATAGTAAAGACAGCCATCCTACCAAAAGCAATCAATCTACAGATTCAAGGCAATTTGCCTCAAAGTTTCAACAAAATTTTTTCACAGATCTTGAAAGGACAATTTACAGCTTCATATGGAAACACAAAAACTCCAAGATAGATAAAACTATCCTGAATAATGAAAGTACTGGTGGAGGTATCACCATCCCTGATTTCAAGTTGTACTACAGAATAATAGTAATAAAATCAGCTTGGTATTGGGGGAAAAACAGACATGTTGATCAATGGAATCAACTGAAGTCTCAGACATAAATCCATACTCAAAAAAAGACAACATCTTCAACAATGGTCCTAGTCAAATTGGATGTCTTCATGTAGAAGAATCTAAATAGATCCCTATTTGTCACCCTGCACAAAACTCACCTACAAATGGATTAAATACCTCAACATAAATACAGATACCCTGAACCTGATAGAAGAGGAAAAGGGAATAACCTTGAACTCATAGGCACAGGAAAAGTCTTTCTGAACAGAACCCCGTGAGCGCAGGCATTAATGTCAACAATTAATAAATGAGACCTCATGAAACTGAAAAACTCCGGCAAAGGTCACTGTCATTGGGGCAAGTGGGAACCTACAGAATGTGAAAAGATATTTCCTAATTATATCTTTGATAAAAGGCTAATATCAAAAATATATAAAGAATTCAAAAAACTTTATATCAATAAAACAAATAATTGAGTTTAAAATGGGATACAGACCTAAACAGAGAATCCTCAATAGAGAAAACTCAAATGGATGAGAGACAAAGAAATGTTCAACATCCTTAGTCATTAAGGAAATGTAAATCAAAACTAGTTAGAGTTCATCTTATACCAATAAGAATTGCTAAAAACAATGAAACAAGTGACAAGTCATGCTAATAAGGATGTATAAGAGGAACACCCCTCCATTGCTGATGGAACTACAAACTTGTATGGCCACTATGGAAATCAATATGGTGGTTCCTCAGGAAGATAGACAGGAATTAATCTACCACAAGATCCAGCTACACCATTCTTGGGCATATATCCAGAGGATGCTTCGTACTACCACAGAGACATTTGCTCAGCTGTGTGTTCACTGCTGCTCTTTTAATAATGCTAGAACTTGGAAACAACCTAGATGTTCCTCTACAGAACAGATAAAGAACACATGATACAGTTACATAGTGGAGCATTGCTCAGTCATTATAAAAACAAAATCATGAAATTTGCAGGCAAATGAATGGAACTAGAAATAATCAACCTGAGTGAAATAACCCAGACTCAGAAAGAAAAATATGGTATGTATTTGGTTATAGGTGAATGTTAGCTGTTAAGTCAATGACAGCCAAGCTACAATCCATAGAAACACAGGTTAGGTAAGAGTACGGGACTGGGTGGGGGCAAATAGACATCCCTAGGAAAGGGAAATAGAATATATAGTTACAGATGGATTGGCTGGGGTTATAACAGGAAGACCAAGTGTATTGTGGGAGGGGAGAGGGGAACATGGGAGGAAATATGGGGAAAGACTGCTAAAATTAAGGGACATTTTAGGGGCATATGGAAACCTAATATAGTAGAAGTTTCTTAAAAATATATTTTTATATAAATTTTATATAAAATATATATATGAAGGTGATCCAAATGAAATTGCAAAACAATGGGGGAGACAGAGCTCCAACTTGACTCTCGTCACCAAAGGAAGCTTCCAGTATCTAGGTTGTGTTATATTGGATTGAGTTCTTGGCCAGTAGGGTCCCATGTGAACCCAAACAACACAAACTATTGTCAAGGCTGTAGATTGCTTTAAACAAACTGACAGCAAGGCCCCATTGCTTAAGACAACACCCAGTACAACTCATTAAACATGGAAAAGTCTAGCTGGTACCTACATAGAGCCTTCACCCACATATGTTAGTGTCTTTGGTACAGGAAGATACTCTGCATGCTACCAAACAAGAAATGTAAACATCACTTTAATCTACAATGGTGACCTGCTTGCAAGATATGCTAGGGCAGTGGTGGAATAAAGCTTGTGGGAGTAACTAACCAGTATTATCTGATTTGACTTAAGGGCCACTCCACAAAATGGAATCCCACACCTAGCACTTCTTGGGTGACTAAGAACCTGAGATTAGATAGGCCAGGTACTTAGGGTAAAATCAAATGCTATGTTCAAAACAAAACACAATGAAAATGCATCATAGCAATGAAATGACTCCTAATGACATTCTGCTATATTCATAAATTAGTTCCTTCTTCAGCTATCGTCAGTCAGAGATGTTTCCTCCTGCAACAGGTGAGAACAAATACATAGACCCACAGACAGACATTATGCAAAGAGTAAGAAAGTTTGGATCACTCATCCCTAAAGGAATATCTCCACCAAGTCCCTCCCTCAGAGCTCAAGAAACCCTGCAAAAGATGAGGGAGAAAGAGTATAGGAACAAGAGAGGATAGAGGTCATCAACCAAATAAGGCCTCCTAAATCAAAGTGATTACAGAACATATGAACTCACAGAGACTGAGGCAGCATGTACAGGGCCTATATGGCCTGCACAGGTGGCCTCCAGGCCTCCAGCAGATGGGGCCTAGAGAAGAAATGATAATTCCACACATGACTTATTCCCTAACCCAGAAGCAATCTCCAGTTGATAACTTGATAACCGCTTGCAAATGAAAAATTAGTTTCCTTATGTTGGTTTGATTTGTAAAATTCCAATGTATTAGTTTTTTGTTTGATCTCATTATATTTTATTTTATTTTTTTAAAATGCTCCAATATCATATGAACCTGTTAAATCTCTTTCATAGAATGAGTAGATAGTTGGCCAACACAAAACAAATTCAATGGTATTTTTGTAGAGTTTTAATTTTATTTTTTTTGCCTTATTGGCCTTTGGTTTATTTTGATTTTTTGTGAGGTTTTTTGTGTTTCTTTTGTTTTGTTTTGTTTTGTTGTTGTTTTGCATTTGTTTGTCTGTTAGGTGTCTTATTTTAAAGAGAGAGCAAGAACAAAAGAACATAAAGTTGGCTGAGTAGGGATGTGGGTAGGATCTGGGAGGAAATTGGGGGGGCAGAAAAACATGATCAAAATGCAGTGTATGAAAAATGTCAATAAAATGTTATAGAAAATATAGATTGTTAATGTCATATTTTTTATACCACACTAATTTACATACCTTAGAGATTTAAATATCTTTATGTAATTTGGTTAAGGTACGGTTACGATAATGGTTTAAAGATCCATCTGCTTTGCTGGAGAGTGATGGCTAATTGAAAGTGTTTATCTTCGTTCTGATGTATTTCTCATCTACTTCAGTCACATGCTATCATTTGCTTTCCAACACCTTCCTTCCACTTGGCACCACTCTGTTCTGAGAGTCTGCAACTACTTAAAAGCTATTGCAGTTTCCTGTTTCTGACAGCATTACTCTCTCTATCCACAGTCTATATAAGATTTGTAGGTGTAGGCAATTTAACTATAAGGATGTATGAAAGTTCTCTCTTCATACTCATACTCAGCTATCAGGAATCTTTCCTTTTTAAGAAACATGTTATTGAAATTTTCACACCCAAATGCAGGTTTAAAGTATAGTTGTAAGTATAAAGAAAGGGCAATTTGATTTTCTGTGTAATTCGTATTAGCTGTTAATGATCAAGCTATTCCATCTTGCATAGTGTATAAAACAAAACAGTAAATAGTTAATGTTTAGCTGAAACAGTCTTTGTATTGTAGGTAAAGAAAGAAACCACACAATGGTAGCTGATTTATGTCCTTGATTTAACTAACTGGATTCCTGAATCACCACAAGTCATTAAGTCCATATTTGGATTAGTCAGGGAGCTTCAGGAAAGAAGAATTTATAGGATATTTGCAATTTTATATGTCTCTAAGAGATAGATCAATATAGATAATATAGTTATAGATCTGGGAGCCAATAGTGTTACTCTTCAGACAAATATCAAAGACTTGAGGAACCGAGTGGATGCTAATACTGTAAGCTCCAGAAACCTAAGATTCAAGAACTAAGATATCTGATCTTTGAGGGAAGGATAAATGAATGTCCCTGTTCAAGAAGATAGCGTGACAGAGAAAATGCATCCTTTCTCTGTCAGGTTCACATCAGTGAAGATATATCTTCTTTATTCAGCCCACCCATTCAAGATTTTCATTTCTTTTGGAAACATCCTTATGGACAAACCAGAAATAATACTCTTACCAGAATCAACCATCACAATAATGATAGCTTAAATTAGTGCCTCCTCAATCCATAATTGGTAATTGACAGGCCCAGTATTGTGTGGACTCACTGAAGGCAACCATATTAACTCAGTAAAAAGAGGATTTTTTTCTTTTGACTAAATTTAATTTTAGAAACTATATACATTTTTAACATTTTTATTGACCAAATGTGTTCTTTGGCAATTCTACATACAATGTATTCTGTTTACTGTCATTCATCTCCCTTGAAATCTTCTTATTCTTCCCATTTCCTCCCTACAGGTCTTCCCCCACATTTATACATTTTCTTTCTTCCTTTCTTCTTTCTTTCTTTCTTTCTTTCTTTCTTTCTTTCTTTCTTTCTTTCTTTCTTTCTTTCTCTCTCTCTCTCTCTCTCTCTCTCTCTTTCTTTCTTTCCTTCCTTCCTTCCTTCCTTCCTTCCTTCCTTCCTTCCTTCCTTCTTTCTTTCTATTTTTCTTTTTCGATCCACTGGTTTTAATAATGACCATCTGTATAGCCATGGATTTTGAACTATCCAATGGAGTCTGGTAAGCTCACCATTGGGTCGGTTATACAACTGAAGATAATGATTATTTCCCTTACACCCCCAAATCCAATTCATCAGTTGTCAGAAATTTAGCAGGGAAAGATAGGGACCTATTAGCACCTCCCCAATTCATAATTGGTTATTGACAGGCCCAGTCTTGTGTGGGCTCACTGCAGGCAACCACAGCTCTTATGAGATCATGTTTGCAATGGTTTTGCAATACCAGAAAGATACTATTTTACATCTCTTCTCCTTGTTTTCTGGCTTTTATATTCTTTCAGTTCTTTTACACAATGTCCTCTGAGTTTTAAATGGGGAGGGACTAAATGTGCTGTTAGGGATGAGCATTCAACTGTCACTTTTTCTAAGCATCTCAGCCATAATTATTTACACAAACTACTCCCACAAAAAACAATACAACGATGCTAAAGAGGCTTTCTCCTGTTTCACTTCTTGAAAGTTATAGATTTGAGTCTTATGTTTAGGTGCTTTATTCATTTTGAGTTGACATTTTTGAAAGTGGTAAAGCATAAATGTCCAAATTCATTCTTACATATGTGGAAATCCAGTTTTCTATATGTCACTTGTTTAAAAGAATATCTTTTAAAATATCTTATTGGTCCTCTTGTTAAATTTCACTAGTCATATGTTTAGATTAATTACAGAAATTTTTATTGTATTTCACTAACAAATTCATGAGTTCTCATGCCAGGAATTTTTTAATTCTTAAATTTTGTACTGTAGTTTCATATCAAGAAGCAAATACCTCTAGTTTTTTCTTTTATTCCCAGAACTGATTTGACCATTCAGAGTGTTTTGAAATCCCATATGAATCTTAGTACATTATTATTATTATTATTATTAATTCTACTACAAATTAGACTGTTTCCTCAATCTCTTTTTTTGACATTTCCTTGTTAGTTTATAGACACACTGCTGATGATTATGTGTTGATTTTATATACTACAACTTTACTAATTTTTTTATTTGTTTCAACATATTTTTATTGTGTTGTTCAATTTTCAGCATGTTCAACATTTATGTCAGCTATAAATAAAGATAATTTTATTTTTTCCATCTCCAGATGATTTACTTTAGGTTTCTTTTTTTTTAGCCTAATCACTCTGGTTGATGAAAATGTAAACCAAGGTGAATATTTGCAAGCCCTATGATTTAATGATATTTACCTATTTATTTTTACTGTGGTATTTATGGGAAACCAATCATTTCAGTTTTCTTTCTCATGTTTAAGTCTGTCTCATCATTGTACCATACAAATCCATGAGTGTTTTGATCTTATACATTTCTTGATGCAGAGAAATTTGCCTGAAGATTAATCTGAATTTCAGTTTTATTCATACCTGAATTAACTGATTTTTAGATTAAATTTTAGATGCCAAAATTTATATTAACTGAATTGATTGTTTTAAGGCTATTGAGATACAATAAATGTATTTTACTTATGTGAAATATACTAATTTGGGCATAAGAAGAGAATTCTGCAGTTTTTCTATTGTATCCCCTCAAATCTATGTTGAAACTTGAGGTCCAGTGCCATAGTATTAAAAGGTGGAACCACCAAAATGTGATTGTATCACAGAGGATAATCTAGCATGAATGGGATTAAAATCCTTACCACAAAAGCTTTACAGTGCTCGGCCCTTTTGCCCATTTAATTTCCTTCAATCTAAGTACATAGATTTCAAGGAAGAAGCTTACATTGAATTCATTGCTTTAATCTTTAACTTCCTAGACTCTAGAACTATATGAAAATAACATTTTGTTCTGAATAAGTTACCAACTTTGAGATATTTTCATTTAACCATGTGTGAGTTCCAATTACTCCCATCAGTTTCGTTTTCTTCTTATCTGTAATATTCAGCAAGTTGACTAAGATGGAAAAACATTTGAATTTCTTTGTATTTCTTCTACTCTCGTTGTTCTGTAAAATCCTATTTATTACCAAACTTGTTATTTCCAGCACTTTTTCTTCAAATATTCTTGCTGAGATAATGAGAAGAAAAGATAAAGCCATGCCTTTCATTTTGTGAAGCCACAATAAAGTAAAGTGGAAGTGTGGGAGAAAATATTTACTTTGGAATAAAAGGCAATTTTAGATCCCTATGTCATACCTTCTATTAATAAAATGTTATCAGATATATAAAATTGGAAAACAAATTATTTAATTCATATGTTGGATTGCTATAAAATTTCTTCATTCTATTCAGATTGCTGAACATTCAATACAGAGAAGAGCATAAAGTATATAAATAAACCATGAAAGTTAATGTATAAATGATTGCAGAGTCTGATAGCATATGTGTGTATATACATATATATGTTTGTGTGTATATATGTGTGTGTGTGTGTGTGTGTGTGTGTGTGTGTGTGTGTGTAATGAGTATTTTAAAATATAGAAGCATGATTGAGAGGGAAAAAGAAAAAAGAAATAGACGTAAGATGCATCTTAAAGAGAATTTTTTTAAATAGAGAAAAAGATACACACAAATGTTGAAGATGAAATTTCTGTGGTTACTCATGTTACATAGTGATTTACTCATGAAATTTTTCACTAATTGGGGGCAGCTGTGCACAAAGTAGGGGCTTAATAAGACTGTGTCTGTGTGATACTTCATTCACTGTTTCTGAGCAAATAAATGCAGACTAGAACAGCTACACTTTGTTCCTGCAGTCCACGCTATTGGACACTCCTCTCTTCTATTCCTGTTCATCTTCACTCATCATATTAGTAACGATAGCATGATGTTTTGTGCAAATAAGTATAGCTGATATACTAGCTACCGACAAAGGAAGGGTTAATTGATGATGGATGCAGGGAAGCATGAATTCAGAGTGACTTAGATAGTAGGAATAATAATTATACTCTGAGACCCAGGAGGCCCAGCTAAGCAAATGATGGAAAGAAAAGCTTAGGATCCAGGTGGGGGAGTAAAAGAGAAGCAGGAGAGTAACAGAAGAGTCATCCAGAGCCTGATAGATTACTGCACAAGTCAGTAGGTTTCTGTTACACTGTGTCACCTTTTGTATTTTTGATTTCTTTGCCTGGTTCTTCCAATCTTTCCTTTTTCTTCCCACCTCTTCTCTCTGGCTCTCTCTGGAAAGATCATTTCTTCACCCCCATCCATTTCCCTTTGTTCTCATTCCTTCAGGGGAGTTCATCTATTTTCCTCCTTTGTATATTTCTGGTATACAAATAATTCTAATATAACCAGCACCAGCACTGACTAACAAGCTTTGGACTTCCTTTTCTGTTTTCTGTTCTATTGTCCAGAAGGTATTTTCCCTAGAGTTTCTTATTGTTTCCTAGAATTTAATATGTCAAAAATCTTAATCATTTTCCCTTCTCACTTGCCTGATCCTTTTTTAACACAATTCTTCCAATTCACCATTAGCTTTCCAATGTCTTAATTTTACAGCAGGGAAATGTTTTTGATTCCTCTGAAATCTTTATACTATATCCAATATGCTACCAAATTTTTCATATCCTTTCTCTGTAAGGTTACTTGAATTTTGACATTTTTTTCTTCTAGCATCATAGAAAGTCATATCTGGTTATCACAGTATCTAATTAAATGGCTCCCTTGCCCCAGCTTCTCTTTGCCCTAGCACATCCCTCATAAAGATGCTAAATTTAAATTTCATTACTCTACTTGTCTGAACTACTCACATCATATTACCAAAGGCTTTTTCCTAGAATTCTGAACCTCCTCTTAGCTATCTCTAAGTCTTTGAGTTTACTCTTTTCTCACTTATCCCCAAAGCAGAATCACAGAAAGTGCGCCATGTAGTCCCTCCTTATCTATGAGGGATACATTACTAAAAATCAAAGTAGATGCCTGGGACTCATGCATAGTCTCGAACTTTATATATTATATACCATATAATATATATTTATATATGCATATTCAGTCTAAACCTGTGCATTAATCTGTGTAGCCACCCTTTCCCCACAGTGACTTGGTGTCATTCACATTTCAGGGAATCTCTTCCTATAGGCTCAACGCTTTGTGGCATAGCACGTTGTCATCTGTTAGAGCATGCTTTTTGTTCATGTCTTCCATCGTCTAATTTAACACCTGTTCCCTGTTAACAAAGCACTTGTCCCATCTGTGGCTGTACCTTTCCTTTCACAGTGTGGAATGTGATGGTAAAGTGAATACATTTTTTCTGTCTTCACTATTTTCTGAGTTGGAAGTTCATTCTTGAGTTAGATCTCAGCAACCTCAGCATATGGCTTTTCCCTTTATTTCACCCTTTCACTGAAGTAAATCACTGTGCAGCTTCTTTGCTGCCATTACTATTCCTTTATTGGATGGTAGTCATTAAGTACAATAGTGTTACTTGAAATATAATGATACCACCATGAGAGAAGAGTAGATACTAAGTAACTGATGGACAGGTAGCATATACAAGATGGGTATTCTGGACGAAGGAAGGAGCCATGTTCCATGCAAGATAGGATGATGTGAGCAATACAATATTTCATGTTACTACTTAGAATGGCACACCATTCTAAATATATGAGTTGCTCACTTCTGAAAATTTCCATTTAATATCTTCCAATCATAGTTGACTATGGATAATTGAAATAGCAGAAATAAAAATTATGAACTAGTGAGGACTCCTGTAATGCATGGATCTTTAAACTGGAAATTCACATTAGGCTTTTAGAAAAAAAAACTTTGCAGGTACATGTATTAGAGACAGTAGGTAAGATGCTAAGGAGTACAGTATGACAATAGAAAAAAAAAAAACAAATGGCAAACTCTTGAGATAAACAAATCTTTCCAAGGAAGCATGAAGAGAAAGACAAGCCAAAGAGCTTGTCAAACAACCACAGAAAACACACGAAAATCACTTAATTAGTGCCTACTACAAAGTAGGTGTTTCACATCTAATTCCTGCCGTTCTTACAACTAGTGCAAGGTGTATATAATTACTGTGGAGCAAAATAGTCACATAAGCTAAGTGTGACACACACCTGTAATCCTGGTACTCAAGAGGCTGAGACATGAGGATCACACACTGGAGATCAGCCTGGGCTACATGGGGAACTGCAAGCAAACTTGGGGTATACATTGAGAATATTTTTTGAAAGACAAAGCTGACTGAGGCTTTAACTTAGTGGGAGAGCACTTGCCTGGCATGTGCAAGACCATGGATTCCATTCCCAGGACTGAAAAAAGAAAAATCACAAAGGTTTGGAAACCGAATTTTAATCTGAATATACATCACTTTTATCTAATGGCTGTGTTTCTATCAGAGCACACCACAAACAAATAAAAAATGAGGACTAACAGTAAACTCTGAATTTGGTGAGAAAGTGAGCATATTATATCACACGGAGTTTAGTTTAGGTATGTACTTCTGCACAAATGAAACCCGAAGCTTCCATGGGGTAAGGTGAGAAGAAACCACATCTTGAGTAGGTAGTATGGCTAAAGGAAGATATGTTATAGTAAGGGAGGCCTGTGTATATGTCTTTCCAGAAGGGATGAAAGCTATTGAAATGGAGGATTTTAAAATGCAGGAAAGAGCTGGGATAGAACATGAGAGGTTAGCCTTAGAATGAATAGGACAGAAACAATCCTTTTCTTTAAACTTTTAAAAAGATTAATGTTTATTTTTCATGATGTATCTGCCTTTGTGTGTATGTGTATGAGTATGTTAGGTCAGAGGATTCAGGTACTACCTGAGCTGGAGGTTTTGAGGTGCCCATTACCAGCACTAAGAATGGAACTGTGGTCCTCTGCTAAGGCGGCCAGCACCATCTTTCAAGCACCAATTCTCCTCTTCCTCCTCCTCCTCCTCCTCTTCCTCCTCCTCCTTCTCCTTCTGTGAGGTCTCAAGTCTCATGTAGCCCAAGTGGTCTGGAACTCTTGAGTGCTGCAATTATTAATTGTGTGCCAACCTGCCTTATTTTCCAAGGTGCCAATCGTCAATTCCAGGGGTCCTTGCATACTAGGTAAGCAGTCTATTAATGGAGCTGCATCCCCCAACCCACAACTACTTTTCAGAGACAGAATATAACAAGACAGAAGAAAGATAAAAATTTTGATATTGAAACCACGGGTGTTCTCTGTATCTGTCTCTGCACTTGGTTAGAAGGTTGATCATGGGAGATTGGGAAAAAGCAAAGGTAATGATCATTTCATAATAAATTCCACAATATTCTAATCTACTTACATATATTTCCCCCCTAAACCCTCATAGTCTTACTTACTAACCAGTTTACATAAGAGAAGACAGAGAAACAAAATCCTAGCCAAATCTTCCCTATACCCTTTACCATTTTCTTTGTGGACCACATTTCTTCTAATAGCTTATTTTGTCACTTGTTTCTTCCAGGTCTTGAAAATTTTCAGGCATGATCTTACCATTGGGCTTTTGTAGTTGCTATTTTGTCTACTGCAGAATTCCGTACACATCATCTGCATTATCTCTCTTGACCCTTTCAAATTTCTGCTCAACTGTCTCTTTGTGAAAGCAATTCAGATAATTCAGCTTAAACACCTACCTCCATAATTACACTCCCAATCTCTACTATTTTGTTCTACCGTAGCCCACAATACTTAGCTAACATGGTGTATCATTTTCTGTGCTTTGCGAGCTTTCTGTCTCTACAATAGAATATGAGCTGATGGGCAGGAATCAGATTTTCGTCCCATGAAGATGTCAGAAACAGTATCTGACGGGAGTAACTATCACTGAATATTTACTGAATGGATGGACAAGTAATAATGAGAGGCCAAGATCAGAAATTGGGGGGAATCATAGAGATAGAGGAGCTATGATTAAGAAGGAAGCCTCATGGGATAACCTCTCAAAGCAGGCTGAGGAAGTGATAAGGAAAAGCATGGGTAGGATGGCAATGAATTGTGAGCATTGACATCACATAAACTGAATTACCTAAGGAACTGTGTATCCTACAGTTTCTGCATTCAACACAAGACTCTACTCTCCTTTTTTTCCTTGAAAGACAGGGTCTTTCTGTGTAGCCCTGGTTGTCAAGGAACTCACTCTGTAGACCAGATTGGCCTCAAACTCAAAGATCCACCTGCATCTGCTTCCTGAGTGCTGGGATTAATACACATGCAGTGCAACTGCTTGGCTTCTACTCTCCTTCCTTAAAGTCACCTTTTCAAGGCTTTTCCAACAGGTTTCTCATCTGTTCTGTTTCTACATGCTAGGAGTACTAAGCATGCTTCAGAATTTTGAATCAAACCTGGATGCATATTCCTGGAGAGAAAAACTGAGGTTAGGGGTTGAGGGGGGAAAAAGACAAAATTAGAAATGAGGTCAAATGGGATGACACGGAGAGTTAAAAACATTTGTTAGGGAAGCCAGACTACCACCTGATGACCCAAGTCCAACTACAAAAACCTACCATGGAAGGACAGAACTGACACCCAAAAGTTGCCTCTGACCTCTATTAGTGTACAGTGGCACGTGTGTGCTTGCACCCCTCCCCCACGCACAATAATGACAGCAACAATAATAATATTAACAAAATTTCAAAAGAAAAAATTGAAAATTGAGTACTTTCATCTCTAAAGCAGAATGTATTGGGAACAGAAGGACAGGAAAGAACGGGAGAGAGAGATGAATGGATGTGTGTTAGGAGAGGAATAACTGTTTAAGAAACACAGCACATAGACTTTTTTCTCTCACAAATACAAATCATACAAAGTTACACTCACAGCTAACCTCCAATTAGCCTCTAATTTCCATAAACTTTACCCTTTCCTACCATGTTTATGCAGATTCTTTCATGGCTTGTCTGTGTAAAAATAAAAATCTATATAAAAGTTCCAATCTCTCTTTCTCTCTCTCATACACAAATATAAATATACATTGTTGAGAAGTCTAAATACATATTGAGGCATATATCATTCCCTTATAGACACAGCCATATTCCCTCATATCTGCCATGCCACTCAATTCCCTTCTGTCAGTGTCCACAGATACACATCTATGCACAAGCTTCCAGAACAACTCACCTCCTCTCGCTTCTCCTGACTACCATCTGCAATAGGAAAGAGCTCTCAAAACTTACAAAGACTAGCTATTATACAGACAGGGACTAGAGAAAGCAGTTGTTTCCCGTGTTGTACATTTCAGTTGTCACTAATTTTAGTAAGCAAAATAACAAAAGCACTGTTATAAGGAACCTTCTGCAGTGAGATGGAAATCACTGTAGCAAAGAACCCTTCTAACAAGCTATCTTACCTTCAGCTATGGAAAGGGAAGGACCTGCTGACAGAGTTAGTGTACACATAGGGAAGACAGAAGCCTTTTTAAGAGTATAGGCCTTAGGTAGGCAGCAGCATTTATGTTCAAATAATTCTAATTATTAATGATTATCATCTCTTTGTTAGAGCACTTTGAAGTCTCCTAAATTATGTTCCAGTTAACAGTATTACTGACTTTACTTGAAAGTAATATGATTCCATTTCTTTCAAATGTTCTATTACTTAGAGTTTTCCTTAATTTAGACTGATCTTAACTGATCCTTTGTACACACACCCAAGCCCTACTCTGCAATTAGAGTAAATGAGGGCAGTTTTCAGTGTAGGTAAATATTTTAAGTTTCTTTCCTTTTCTGTCTTGTGATGGAAGTAAAGGAGAGAGCAGAGAGTCAACACTGGGGCCCAAGAGGGAGAAGTCTGGGAGGTCTGAGCAGATGGTTCAGAAAGAAAAACAGGAGGGGGATTAAGATGGAAGGAGGAGAGAGTTGGGGAGAGGGTACAAAGAAAGGGAGTGCACACAGCAGAAGAGAACAAAAGTGAGGAGCAGGGAAAAAGATCCTGGGGAGAGAAGGACCTGGGTTCTGAAGTGAAGGGGGGTAACTAAGAAGGGAGGGCAGTGGGGGGGGGAGAAGGATGTCCAATCTCAGAGGTACTAAGAGGCTGTTGCCAGTGTCTGCACTAAAGACTATAGGTTTTTAGCAGAGAGAGAGAGAGAGAGAGAGAGAGAGAGAGAGAGAGAGAGATCACAAACATGTTTAAATAAAATATCAACACATAAATGGTGTTTTCCTTGCTATTTAATCCAATATTAATTATACATATAAATATATCCCATAAAGACTAACCCATTACTTGAGAGTTTCTAAAATCATTTTTGCTTGTTTGAGCAGAATGAAAATCATTCCAACACAGTTGCCTTTGATTATATTTTCTTCATTTTATTTTCCTAACATTGCCATGATTATTTCAGCATTACTTCTCTGATTGGCTTTGTTTTCTCTTCATTTCTCTCCCACAATCTCCCTTCAACTCACTTCCAAATTTTTTCCAACCACTGAATCCTCTGAAGCAGCCAGATGATATTCCACCCCCATCATGCTCCAACAGCAAAGGATGCTTCTCTATAGTCAGTTTATGGATATGCCAGGACCCAGCTATGGGACTGCTCTCAAGTGGCATAAGCTTGGGGTCACTTTTGAGGCAGCTAAGAAAGACAAACAGACTGGAATACTCTCTTTTGTTCCTGCTTCACTAGTATTTGCAACTTCTCTTGAGGTTCCCTAAAAGTAATTTATTTACTGTTCAAAGTCCCTTCTGCTGCAGACTCAGAGCAAGTTGCCAGGTGCCAAGTTAAACAACACGTTTTCTTTTTAATTAATTTTAATTATTTCTTTCTCTATAGCCCACAGTAGCCCTTATATTTATTGTATAGATCTCATTGTCTTTGAACTTGTAACACTCTTGCTTCAGAATCCCTATTACTGGGATTATAGGAGTGTAGCACCATATATGGTAATTAAATAAAAGTTTAATTAATACATAAGAAAACAAAAATTAAGCATATGAGTGGGAACAATATTACATTCTCATGCATATGTACATGCACGGCATAATGTTTGAATCAGGCTTAATGTAGCCATTTCCTCAAATAGTTAACATTTCAAAAGACAAAACCATCCAAATTTTGAGATGCATACTTCATTGTTATTCTTTTTTTTTTTTTGGTTTTTCAAGACAGGGTTTCTCTGTGTAGCCCTGGACTCACTTTGTAGACCAGGCTGGCCTCGAACTTGCAAAGATCCGCCTGCCTCTGCCTCCCAAGTGCTGGGATTAAAGGCGTGCGCCACCACTGCCAGGCTTCATTGTTATTCTTAAGATTTAAATCTTTTGTGGTGTTGGTGATGAAACCCCAGGGCCTTGCATATAGCAGGCAAGCAACTTACCACTGAGAAACATCCTCAACTTTCATTGTTGATGCAACAGCACACACTGGAACAAACCCTTCCTGACCTGCATCCATCCGGCTGTTTCTCCATCTCTGCCTTGTGTCTACTTACTCATGCTAGGTCTTAAGTACAGAAGGCTCCCTCACAAAAACAAACCAGTGAAGATGCGATCTAGAGGTCTTCATTTTGCATCTCCCTTTTGGAAAGACCTTTCTCACTCTAGACACTATAGGCACTGTGATCTTCTTCCACAGTAATTGTCAAAAAAGTGAAAACTTTTCTGTCTTTTATTTGAGCAGAAATACTAATCTTGGTCCTCAAATTCTCTTCATCGGCTCCCAAGGTTCTTGCAGTGCTGATATAATTGCACACAATGGCAATAATGGCTCATATAGGGTTTAGGAATATGAGCCCATGAGATGAGCATTTCCTTTTCTGGATACCAACTCAGACCGTTCACTATTTCCAAAATTATTGCACATCTTCTAGATGAATAAAGGTTAAAAAATGGCAAAGGGAACAGTATTCCAAATAGAACAATCCAGCAACCCCAAGATTTGGTTCCTAAAATGAAGCAGGCTTCCCCATATCAAACATCTGAGCTGTGTGGGGTGACATATTCTCCTGTGTGGCATAGCAAAGATATAAAGATAAAGGAAGCCACATAGAAGAAAAGTTCCCAGCTTTCCTCTTTCCTAACATATACCTCCAATTTCTTTTGATTCTTAGGACCTTCTTTAAGTAGAAGACCACTGACCTAGCTATCTAATTTCTTTGAGCCTTGATATGGGAGCTCTACAGATAGATCTTTTGGAGCCTGAGGAAGGGTGGAGAAGAAAGGAGAATGAGATTGATGAGGAGATGAAAACTATGAAACCATATATTAGGAGCATCTCTGGTGACAGAGACAAATGTCCACATGCCTGTAGTGTTAGAAGAAAGCCATAAACATGTCCTCTTAAAGTTGATTTCAGGAAATGTTCTCTGGGAGACTTCCTCAGTACTGTGAGCATTTGCAGAATACCGTGACCCCACACCCCATTAGTGTTGGCGCCAGAGTAACCAATGAATAAGATGGAACCTTTCCTATTTGTGAAAATAAAAGATGCCTGTAATTTGTCAATCCCTGAGAAAACTAGATTGAGGGGTGCAGATTCCTGCTGCAATAAAATTAATGCTATTGTTGCTTGAAAATACTCCTAACAAATCCCACTTTTTACTGTCCAAATTTTATCAGTTCCAGGCAGAATCTAAAGCAAAAGTGAGCTCTAAGGTAGAAGATTTAACAAGTCATTCAGTTCTTGCAACGTGTAATTTCTGTCTATACTTGAGTGACTCAGAGTATGCCTCCTTAAATAGTGCACTCCATGTTTGTGTCTTGTCTAATCCTATTTCTGGTCTTGTAACTCCATCAAAAAAAAAAAAAAAAGAACATAAAAACACAAACAAGAGAAATACCTGTGTTTCTAGATTCCTATTTACTGTCTCAAATTTCATATCCTCTTAAGATATCTCCCTGATATTCTGTCATGTGCTCAGAATCGGCAAGACTGTGCACAACCGACAACTTTTGTGAATCTTCTCAGGCCTTATAGAACATCTGGATAAGGTCTATTGGAAGGTGATATATTCTAGGTGGGCCACATTTTACTTTCACTTGTACCTCTGGTGGGGATCATAAGGCTCAAGATGTGACTCTCCTGAGGGTCTGTATCATATTCCCTTGTGTCTAACAGTACTTGATGATCTCCATGTGAGTTATCCTTTTCAGGAAGATATATATATATATATATGAGAGAAGAATAAATAAATATTTTTTAAAGACTGGGAAATTATCAAAGAGCATTTCTGTCATTCTTGAAGTTAAGGACAGCATCAGGATGATATTCTTTGGCCAGGTTACAGTACTTGATCTGGGTAATTCACCGTCAAACACTCCTCTATCAGGAAAGTTCTTTAGGTGCTGTGAAACCAGTCATGCAGGAGAGGAAATCAAGGAGAAAAATCAAGTGCCCACAGTGAAACGAGATACAAACATACCTTTAATACAACACTTAATGAGGAAAGTAAAGGAGGTGTGATGGAAGTAAAGGATATTCCAATTGTTTTTGGTTGTAGATAATTGGATATTTTCTGACGTAAATGTTTTATAACTATCTCAAACCATTTTGTTCTCAGAAAGGGAGGGACTTCATCATGATCTCTCCCCTTAGGTAGGGAGGGAAGGTCAGTTTTGAATTTATAGTACCTTAGGAAGAATATCACTTAAAGTTTATTATTGATTTTTTTTGTTTGTTTCATTTCCAACATGTTGAGTTGTTTCTAGGTAACATCCAAGGTTACACCATTTACTACTAATGATAGTGATACCTGCAGTCATTTCCTCCTGAATGCATGGTGAACAGGTTAAAAAGAGAGTGGAATAGATGATTTGATAGTTAAACACAGGAATGGATTGCACAGGAAATAGGGACTCGGTGGGTAAATGATAGAGAGTGATGTTGGCGTGTTTGAAAGTTTACTGAATTCTGAACCAATTGTGAAATAAGACAAAAGAATGAGCCTTGATTGCTGACCAAGGGTAAATCAGAGGATTTCTTGACAATAAATCCCAGACTGAATAATACTATCCTGTTCACAGACATTGCTGTATGGAAGTAAGCTTCTCTCCAGGGGGTGTACAAGATCAGTCATAGAACAAAGGAGAAGGATCATCAAATACAACTTTTGTTTTCAAGGCTAGCCACTTAACCATATCATTCTGCCTCATTTGAGGAAGAATAGTGAAGTCTGGAGAGGAAAACAAGTGATGACTGGAGAGAGAACTACATGACAGACAATCCCTTCACACCATAGTAAACTCTAGGATTGAAGAAGCACCCCACCCCAAAATAGTCTAAGGGGGAAAAAACCCTCAATGGCCACATTCGCTATTTTTATTTATCCAGAAGTAGTTAAAAATATCAATTCTGTGTTATCACTTAAGTAGATGTATCTAATTCCAATTAGTTCAGTACAATATTCACTTATGTACTGCAATGTTGAAAAAAGAAATTCATCACATTTAAATATTCCCTGCTCTATATAAAAAGTTTTACCTAGTATAATTATCACATAAATAATGATGGCTTTTGTCAAGCTTGATACAGATTCAAGGCCTGAATATAAATATACATAGAAACTGGCTGCTACTGGTAATGGAACCCAAATATCTTAGAACTTAATTAACAGGTCAGTTTCCTTAAGTCTCATCTTTTAGTCATAAGCACACAAATAAGGTAACTTGTCCTTTAGATTTTTATAATAACAGCTATCTCTCCTTCCAGCTGAAAGGAAATTAATGTTCTTCATTATTCAGGAAGTCAGCTACACCAACAATGCAAAACCTAATATCTGTGTCTATCGATCATTCTTTGTAGGTAGACAAATCCAGCATTGGCCTTAGAGTTATGGTAGAGGATGTTAGGAAACAAGCAACATGACAAAGATTTAATAATACTGCATGAATTATGAGTCAATCTCCATGAGCATTTTAGGATGAATTCTGGATGGAAGGAAGCTATTCCTTTCAACATGGTTATTTTCAAATTCAAAATTGAAAGCACATTTTGTTAATAACCAAACACAATTATCATTTGCATTATTCTTTTGCTACTTAAGAAAATCTGCATGCAATGTAAACATAATTTGGCTAGAGACAAAAGTAATACTGATATTAGAAGAGACTTGGTTATTAGAATATACCTATTATGTGTGGTGCCCCAATTTTGCTTCTCCCTACAATTACTAGGCTTCTTTCCTCTTAGATGAGGTCAAACTTCCAGATGGGACAAATGTAAAGATCACTAGGAGCTTTAATTTGATCGCTGTACAAGCCCTGATGGGAGAAGTAATTAACAGTACTGCTGTCAGTTGAGAGGGAACTTGTGCTCTCCTTCACTCCAACACCCGTGAGGAAAATCAGCAGTTTGAAAAATAATGCACCCAAAGAAATGTTACTTGTGATGCTAGTAATTAATAGCTAATTTTAATATCTTAAAAACTAATCATTATCAAATCAAGAATATCCACCTCCCAGAGTTTCTGAAACAACCAAATCCAACCTAATTTAAAAGGTACTTACATTAAAGCAAACGTTGCTGCAACTCCATATACTGGATACATAATTTTAAGTGGTTTATGACTATTTTAATCTAATGCATGTATTTATCCTAGCGATGACTACAATTCCAGTCCTTTTTTTTTTTTCAAAAACTCTTTGTTTGGCTCTTTTTACTTCCTATTATTTATAAAGGCAACCGATATTTATTGAACACTGACAGTTCCAGACAGTGTGCAGGTTGCTGGGGTTACAAAGATGAATAAGAGCTATTCCCCACCCTCGGGTAGTAAAAATACTCCTCAGATTAGTATCATTAAATCCCTAACACCTAAGTGAGAATTAGTTTTATCGATCTCTTCCTGCAGGAGATACTGAGGGATATAAATGCAGTTGGAAAATGACTTGACTATGCTCTAGATTTGAAAAGACAGTGAAAGGCATAATTTTGAAATAGAAACTGAGAATTTGCTTCTAATATTAATGCATGCCTCATTAATTCATTAGTTCCTTTTGATTTTATCAGCAATATATCCCAAACACACAAAATAAACAGTAATAGTGTGAAGTTTGTTCTTTCTCTATCAATAAGTTATTTTTCCCCCAACTACTAGATAGAAACAGTTTCTGCAGCCACATTTTAGTTATCAGTGAAGACAGAAAGTGCGGTACAGAAAGTCCATCGTTTACAGATGGAAAGGTCTTGTACTTCAGTCTTAACTCTGCTGTTTACTACTGGAGATTTTGAATCAAATCTTTTACTTGGTCCCCAAACTCTGACTCCTTGTCTATGAGGTGAGAAAAATAAGTATACATGCAAAACATAATGTACAGTGTCTGACTCACAATGAACATAGTTGAGAAAATGTCTTTGTGGTTTGGAGACACGTATTTTGGGTATTTGCCCAGGAGTGGTATATCTGGGTCTTGAGGTAGAACTATTCCAAATTTTCTTAGAAAGTGCCAGATTGATTTCCAAAATGGTTGTACAAGTTTTCACTTCCACTAGCAATGGAGTAGTGTTCCCCTTTCTCCACATCCTCACCAGCATGAGCAGTCATTTGAGTTTTTGATCATAGTCATTCTGACAGGTATAAGATGAAATTATATAGTCATTTTGATTTGCATTTCCCTTATGACTAAGGATATTGAACATTTCTTTAAGTGCTTCTCAGCCATTACAGAGTCCTCTGTAGTGAATTCTCGGTTTAGCTCTGTATGTTATTTTTAAATTGGATTATTTAGTTTGTTGGTGTTTCTTTTCTTGAGTTCTTAATATATTTTGGATATTAGCCCTTTGTCAGATGTGGGGTTAGTGAAGATCTTTTCCCAATCTGTGGGCTTCTGTTTTGTTCTATTGACAATGTCCTTTTCCTTACAGAAGCTTTTCAGTTTAATGAGGTCCCATTTATTAATTGTTGATTTTAGTGCTTGCCCAATTGATGTTATGTTCAGGAAGTTGTCTCCTGTGCCAATGTATTCAAAGCTTTTCCTCACTTTCTCTTCTATTAGATTTAGTGTGTACAGTTTTATGTTGAGGTCTTTGATCCACTTGGACTTGACTTTTGTGCAGGGTGATAAATATGGATCTATTTTCATTCTTTTACATGTAAGCATCCAGTTAGATGAGCACCATTTGTGGAAGATGCTTTCTTTTTTTCCATTGTATGATTTGTATGTTTGTCCAACATTACTGCCATCTGAGAATCTTTATTCACCAGATAATGGAAACAGATACAGAGACCTACAGCCAAGCACTAGGCAAAAATCAGAGAATCCTGAGGAAGAGTTAGGGGAAGGTTTTAGGGAGCTGGAGGAGTCAAGGACACCACGAAAGGACCCACATAGTCAATTAACTCAGACATGGGGGATTCATAAATATTGAACCACCAACCAAAGAACTTGCACATATGAAGCTGATGGGTTGCTTGGTCCTCAAGTGAATTCCCTACCAATTGGAGTGGGGCCTATCTCTGACTTGGATGCTGTTGTTTCTCTCTGGATGCTATTTTCCTACCATAGCTGACCTGTCTTGTCTCAGTGGTAGAGGAGGCACTTAGTCCTGATTCTATTTGATGTGATAGAGTGGGTTGGTACTGGGTGGGTGTGGGGGGGATTATGGGGAAAGTGAGTGGGAGGGCGGGACTGGGTGGAGAGGATGGAGTGGGATGGTGATTGGAATGTAATATTAATTAATTAATTAATAGAAAAAGATCACATTATCCTCTCATTAGATGCAGAAAAATCCTTTGACAAAATCTAACACCCCTTCATGCTAAAAGTCCTGGAGAGAGCTGGAATACAAGGACCATACCTAGAAATAATAAAGGTGATATGCATCAAGCCAGTAGCCAACATCAAACTAAATGGAGAGAAACTTAAAGAATTTCTTCTAAACTCAGGGACAAGTCAAGGATGCCCACTATCCCCATGTCTCTTCAACATAGTACTTGAAGTTCTTGCAAGAGCAATAAGACAAACAAAAGAGATCAAGAGGATATAAATTTGAAAGGAAAAAGTTAAATTATCCCTATTCACAGACAATATGATAGTATACATAAGTGATCCCAAAAATTCCACCAGAGAACTCCTACAGCTGATAAACACCTTCAGCAAGGTGTCTGTATACAAAATTAACTAAAAAAAAAAAATCAGTATCTCTTTTTTAAACAAAGGTTAAACAGGCTAAGAAAGAAATTAGGGCAACAACACCCTTCACAATAGTCACAAACAACATAAAATATCTTGGTGTAACTCTAATTAAGTAAGTGAAAGATCTATATGACAAGAACTTCAAGTTTCTGATGAAAAATATTGAAGAAGATATCAAAAAATGGAAAGATCTGCCATGCTCATGGATCCGTAGGATTAACGTAGTAAAAATGGCCATCCTACCAAAAGCAATCTACAGAGTCAATGCAATTCTCATTAAAATTCCAACACAATTCTTTACAGACCTAGAAAGAGCAATTCTCAACTTTTTATTTTTTTTAAAGATTTTATGTGTAGGGGTATTTTACCTGTGTGCACAGATATTTGTACCACATGCATACCTAGAAGGATAAAGCCCTTGGAACTGGAATTACAAACAGGTATGAGTTACCCTATAGGTGCTAGGAATTGAACCTGGGTCCTCTGGAGGAGCAGTCAGTGCACTTAACCAATGAGCGACCTCTCCAGCAGACATCTGAGCACTCTTAGAGTTATCTAAACCTCCTCAGCAGACCCATAGGATCCAATCTATTGTATAATAGTACAAAAATATTAATTCCATTTCTCTCATCCCCTTACAAATTTACAGTATAGTGGGCTGTCACAAGACAAAAACCATAAATGGATATGAGAATACAGCTGTCTTATTAAGTCAAACATCAAAGAGACTCGCAAAGATATAAAATCCTGTCACTCTTTTCACTGCCTTCTATTTTTTTGAAATTTGGAATTTTATACTAAACATATGTCATGTTAACATATACTGAATAAAAGAATATGTTTAACACATCTTGGTCTTAATTTCTAATATATAAGATATTCATAGATATATCTGGTAGATTTTAAGGAAACATTTTGGAGTTTTAGAACCTTTGAAGATTATTCTAAGTCTTAATATGTCCTCAAACTCAATTTTAGGTCTTTGCTTTTCTATACTTACCTTTACACTTACCATGGTAAGTATCAGCTGATTTAAAGTTTGCCGCACTTGAGTTTGACCTGTCATATTTTAGTAGAAATGTGAATATGCCAGAAACTAACCAAAATGTCAGCAAAAGGAGAATCAAAGACCTCCAAATCTCCATGAGTAGTTAGTCTGCTCTGCACAATTGCTAACGATAATAGTTAAATAATAACATATGGAGTGTTTTTAAGGTGGAATTTATTAAGGTACCAAATTTATTTGAATATACTAACATTCACTACTTAGTGCATAGCTATGTGAAGTCTAACAAATGGGTACAGCCGTGTAAGTACAACTGTACTCCAAAAAGTTAGCTTCCCTTTTGTAATGAACATTTTCCCCTCATCTATTGCCAATCACTGATTTGACTTATGTCTTTATAGAGATTAATTTCCTATAAATAGAACGAGACAATGTGTAGATTTTTGAATCTGGTTTGCTTCTTTAACAATGCACACTTGAGATTCACCCATGTTATTGCAGGTTTTAAAAGATTCCTCCTTTTTATTGGTGAGTTGTTTTCCACGGCCTGCACATAAGGAACAGAGTTTATTCATCTACTCCAAATGGATGAGCATTCGAATTGCTTCCACTATGGAGAGATTGTGAATTATAAATTTCTATAAGGAAGTATTCCAAGTCTTTTCTAAAGTGGCTGTAACACTGGCTTTTCCATCGGATAGATCAATGATAAAGATTACAACTTAAATAAGAAAGTATACTTCCGATGGAAACTCTTTAGATAAATCATCTCTCACCAGCTCTCTTTGTCTCTACCTCCCTTCCTCTCATTTTTGAGAGTGTCTCCTTCTATAACCCAAGCTAGACTTAAACTCAGCAACCTCCTGCTTCACTCTCCTGAGTGCTGAGAATGCAAGCATATTACACTATGCTCAGCTCTTCCGCTTCCCAAATTAAATGTGGTTCTGAGAAATTAAGTTTTAAAAAACATGTAATCGCTGCACTTTTCAGCTTTGGCTTATTATAGAAATAAAATTTGTATTTAATAGCCATTAGAAGACATGAATTGGTGTATACTGAGGAGTTTATCCTATTGTAACAAAATCAACAAACTCTTGATGGTTCTTTTGTCTGCCATCTATCACAGAACATAAAACAAAGATGGGTGAACACACTTCCTTTTCCTCCTAAAACTGAGGGTACAGACAATTATTTCTTATTTCAAAACATGAACCTAGAAACGCAGTCTTATCTACCATTTTCAGTAAATTATTAATAAAATATTAGAATCAGGACACATGTAGTGGCATTGTAATTCCTTTCACATTAATAGCCATGCAACATCAAAGACAGCTGTTTCTAGGATAAGAAACCTAAGACTTGACAAAGAGTAAAAATTTTAGCAGTCCATTTTTCTATCAATAGCTACAGATGTGTATGCTTGATAACCTATTATAGGAAAGGCACTCAAATGCCACCGACAATTGCAGGTAGCTCTTTCCCACACTTGCAGTTTCTCTGTTAGAGTATAGACTGAAAGAGGACAAATTGCAGTTAATCACATGGCTCTTTTGGCTAGTGATGGTTACAAGTGTGACTTCAGAATCCTCTAACAGAAGTTCTGCCCACAAGAGAAACTCCTAATTGCTTGACAATTAGGATAACTATCAGAGTTCAGCCGAATACATTAGCTATGTTGAGCTTTGAGAATATTTGTATAGATGAAATTCCTGCTTTAAAACACTTGGTTGTCTTTTCTCTTTGATTTGGCAAATGTAGATGGCTCTTTTCAAAATTCTAAGAGCTGAGACACTGATCAGTCTTTTTTTGGGGGGGTTATTTTATTTTATTTTGTGAATTTCACATCATGCATCCTGTTCCACTCTTCTCACACCTCCCTTCAGACCCACCCTCCACCCTTGCAAACTCCCCCAAAAGAAAAAAATCTCTTTGTGGAAACTGTAGTGTGTCACAAAGTGCTATAAAATATTCCCTTTTGTCCACATTTTTTGCTTACAAATGTTCATTATAATGAGTCCTTGGTCTAGTATGAGACCTCTGGCTTCTGCTACACTAACAACACTGGAACCTCACTGGGACTCCTCTCAGACACCCTGTTGTTGTCCTGTGTCATGGAGATCCTGTAGTTATGGGTCTGTGGAACAGGGCCAACTCTCCTGCCTGCTACCTGTGGCGAGGGCAAAGGAGAGTGGAGGGAATCTGTTCCTTGTCAACACAACAACAGAGCAGACAAATGGCAGGGCTGGCTCTCACACACTCACATCCTCAGGGCTGGCTCACCCACAACTGGCATATCCAGGGCCAACTGTACTATGCTGTCCAGGCGAGGTGCAGAGTCTGCTCTCCCAAATGCTGTAGATAGTGAAGTTAGGGCCAGGTCTCCTGCTCTTGTGACCCCATCTGGACCGTATCTCTTGACTGCCACAGGTGGTGAGGACAAAAGGGAGGGTAGGGGATCTCTTCCTCTATCATTCTTAAGATACTGTTAAGTTTTGAAAGCATTGAGCCTAGACTCCTAATCCATTTCTACAGTGTATCAGTTAAGTTGTTGCTGAGGAACCAGGGAGGTTTTCATAACCACTAGGGCTACAATATCTTAAGTTGGTTTTGATATATATCCCCCCCACCAGCCCCTTCTGATTTTTCGAGAAGGGAATTTTCTGTGTAGAGCTGAATGTCCTGGAACTTACTATTATAGACCAGGCTGGCAAAAATACAGATTCTTCTGCCTCTGCCTCCTGAGTGCCCAGCATACTCCTCCTGTCTTTTACTGATCTTCCTTCCCAGTTCCAGTTATGCTCTCTCCATTCACAACAGAGAGCCCTGTGGTGCCATTTGAATTCAAAGAAACCCAGAAGGCCCTCTGCAAAAGGGTTAGGACCAGTGAGATGGCTCAGCAGGTAAAGTCACTTGCTGCCGAGCTTGATGACCTGAGTTTGATTCTCAGAACCCACATAGTGAGAAAGGACAGATAGTGCAAGTTGCCCTCTGCCCTCCCCACGTGCACAGTGACACATGCCTCACTATAATCGCTCAATGCTAGAGTCTCATAGTTAAATTTTGAGCTGTTTAGGAATCAAGAGGGTGTTATAGATCCAAGAAGATAACTCTTAAAATTGTGTTGCAAGTTAGTATGAATGTTGAGTCAGATATAGACCTTTAAACTCATGGAGATGGTTAGATAGTAGAATGTTAAAGTCAGGGGCCAAATATGTATAAACTGGACATTGGGAAGGTATACTGGGCCATTTAACTCTCATAAATGTGGCATATTTATATCTGTTGTTTTGTATAATACTTACTGTTATAAGAGAAGGAACCATCTGTTGGACTGAAAGGGGAAACTTCTGGGGGGGAAGAGGGTGGAAGGGCGGGATAGGAAGGGGGAATAGGGAGGGGTTTGTGACTGAGATGTAACTTGAAGAAAAAAAATAAAGTATTAAAAAAAAGAAAAAAAATATTTTTAAATGTATTTACGCTAAAAAAATAATCTTTCTTCTTACTACTACATCTCTTTGAAGTCTTGTACTTCCTTAGAGTAAATAATTCTTAAAAATAATTCTACGTAAAACAATTCCTATCATGACATGAATAATTGTTAGATTCAAATTTCCAATGTAAGCTATTTTTAATGGTTTTCTAAAATCTGTTTCTTTCCTTCTCTATCCAGTCCATTGGCCTGGGAAGTGACTGCATAGGCTGCATGAACTGGACCTTTTGTCCTTATGAATCCATTATTTGGTGGCCAATAAGAGGTTCTAGCAGATGAAAAAGGATTGGACAAAGAGATCAGAATATTCACTTCCTAAATTTCTGCTCTGTTGTATCATTATGAATTAGCTAAGGTTATCAAAGTCTATCTGTTCTGTCAGATAGTCCTCTTATATGGCTTATTTTGAATGTGCATTTCTCTCTTTCCTTTATGCCACTATTTCTTTTCTCAAGGTCTTTGAACACATTTTGTTAATGTGTCACTTCAGTAAAGTTTCCTCGATCCTCATTGGAAGTGTACATTCCAATCCTGAAAGGTTACAAAAGCTACATGAAGTTTGCAAAGACGCTCTGCTCCTAAACATGGAAAGACCATCTCTGAATAACTATTAAGGCAATAAAGAGAGATGCTCAAGGTGATTTGTCATAGCATTTAAACATTTTCTAAGGCTCAGAAACTTTTTGTGACATATTGATTTATCCTCACAACAATGTGGTCTGTTATTCTCATAATTTTCAGTTTAGCTGTGAAGTGTCTTGACGTGGATCACTTCCAATTTATATTTGCTTGTGATTCTTGAATCTGAAAGTCTATGCCTTTTGCCAAATTTGGGAATTTGTCAGTCATGATTTTTGTGCATTTCCTTTCAACTCCACTCCCTTTCTATTCTTCTGAGCCTCTGCAGACACAAACATTACATCTTTTGTCATCGTTCTACAGGTTGGCCAAGTTCCTTTTTAATATTTTTCCATCTAGTATCTCTGTAATTTAGGCTGGATAATGTTTGACAATTTATCTTAAAGTTCACTAATTGTTTCCTTTGTCATTTCCACTCTACTACTGTGTTGATCCAGTTATTGACTTCCCTGTAGAAAACAAGTTTCTTGTGGATCCAGGCATAGGTAAGATTCCTCTTTGCCTTGTGACCCACATTTCCAATTGTGCCCTGCCAAAAAGAAGAATTCTGGTTTGCAAGGATGAAAAGGTTTTCTGAGGCAGGCTTGTAGAGGTGGAGCTTCTTTTGTTAGTCTGCTACCCATGGATTTTTCAGTGGGGAAGCAGAGTATCAAACATATCAAGATCACTATGACTTGCAGCCCATTGTCCACAGGACTGAGCCCTATAATGTAATTGAGGGAATGATTGCACTCTTTTCCAAGATTGTGTTTCATCTAAGGAAATAATTTGAAGACATGGAACTGAGATGTATTTATCTGACTTAATTGAACCAATTCTTATTTTTTGAAGTATACTTTATTGGAAAAATAATTTCAAAAATGGGCCATTTTAGAGCCAGTATTCCAGTGGTTGAATAATTTCCCAAGTCTAAATGTTGGAGAATGAGCTAAACTTGCCACTCCCGAGGGTTCAATAAAAAAAATTGTATTATTTTTTCTCGCTTCTGAACAAGAAGGGCATTTTGCTTGAAACCTTTTAAGGCCAATTCTTATTTCTATGACTATTTATTGATATTCACTAAAATCTTGAGTGAGTTGTTGTGCTGGCTAGTTTTTATGTCAAGTTGACATAAGGTAGAGTCATCTGAGAGGAGGAAGCCGCAATTGAGAAAATGCCTTCATAAGATTGGGCTGTATGTAGGCAAGTCTGTAGAGCATTTTCTTAATAAGTTCTTGATGGGGGAAGGTTCACTACCCATGTGCTGGTGGTCCTGAGTCCTATGAGACGGCATGCTGAGCAAGCCGTGAGGAACAAGTCACTAATCAGCACCCCTCCATGGCCTGTGTTTCAGCTCATGCCTCCAGGATCCTGCCACATTTTAGTTCTTGTCCTGTCTTCTTTCAGTGATGGACTATGATGTGAGGTTGTAAGCCATCTTGCTTTTGGTCATGATGTTTCATCACAGCACTATGAATCTTAATTAAGACAATTGTCAAACTGGTTGTGATTCATAAACATAACAAAATGGCATGAGGACATCACAAGGGACTGAGATTGTGTGCATAACCTTTTTGGCTACACCCTACAAGTGGGTCAGGCTTTCATCACAGCAATGCAGACACTAGTTAATTCTACAACATACTAGGCACTAGAATCACTCTATTTGATGTTGGTGGGATCTCACTCCTGACATAACAAGTTCTCCATTCTAAGCATTGACTATGTCATGAGACTTGCTATGGGTAGAATCATATTAGAGCATGTAGATAAAGTGAATGAATGGGACACTGATCACAACAGCATCCATTTTACCAGAGTTGAAAGCAGTTCTGGTGGCCAACCACCCAATATGGCCCTCTCTTGACTTTGACCTTCATCATTGTGCCTGGGAGTCAAGGCTGGAACTGCAGGAGACAATGTGACTGTCTTTGGAATGGGGAGGAGCAGAGAGACATGAGTTCTTAGATTTTCCAAATGGGCCCTGTATGTATGGCAGCAGGCCTGCTTTGGTGTCTTACTTTGCTTTTTATTGCTGTGGTGAACACCTACCCAAAGGCTCCTTAGGGCAAGAGGGTTTATCAGGTCACAGTCAATTGCTGAGAAGTCAGAGCAGGAACTCAAGGCAGGAACCTGGAGGTAGGAACCGAAACAGAAGCCATGGAAGAATGCTGATTTATGGCTTGTTCCTTACAGCCAGTTTGTTGGGTTTTCCAATATCAATAATCAATCAAGAAAATGTTCCACAGACTTGACTACAGGTGCACTGATGGAGGCACTTTCTCAGTTGTGGTTCCCTCTTCCCAGATGACTCTAGCTTGTGTTAAGTTGACCAAACTGTTAACTAGCCCACCCGGCCTCCTGAATACTAGGAGTATTACAACCATGTAGGAGTAAATTTTTCAAATCTTTTCTAATAGTTTGCCTCATTTTAGTTTGGATGGATTATTTTCAAAATCCCCTCCATAGAATGTGTGCCAATCTTATCTACAGCCACAATGCTTTCCCTTTGCTGTGTCCACATAGAATATTACATGCTTTCTGATCTATGTCAGCCTAAGGGGAAATATTATGCCATAATTACTTAGATAGCACTTTTTGTTTTGATTACATGTATTGATGTCTATGTCTGTGCATAAACACATGCATGGACCACAACACACATGTAATGATCAGAGGACAACAACTTGTGGAAGTCAATGCTCTTCTTCTACATTGTGGGTCCTGTGGTTCAAACTCAGGTCATCATGCTTGGTAGCAAGTGTTGAGCCATCTTTCTGGCCCAACATTTATTTTTATAAGTAGAGTGGAGAATGCAATCATATATCTAATAGCCATTATTTTTATTTCCTGAAAAGTATCTACTTTAACTAGTTTGCCTAAGATACTATCAATTTATTATCTTCTTTTTGTTTTGTTTTGTTTAGCATTTATTTATTAATTCAAGTTACATCTCGATTACAGCTCCTCCCCTCCTCCCCTCCAGGTCCTACCCTCCCACTCTCTACCCCATCTATCCTTCTCCTCCAATGGGGAGGGTGACATATTCAATTTATCTCATCTTTTTTTATACAGTAAAAAAGCTGGTTAACCATTTTGGAAAAATTCTTATCAATATCTTAATTCAAAAATAATTCTACATAGATCTTACATTTGAATATAAAAATAAGAAGGTACTGGTGAATATATACATAGTCCTGTGAAGAGATGAACTTTCCAATACCAACTTACAAGTGAAATACGTTAAAGAAAATCCTGGACTACATAAAATTTTTGATAAAAATAAAATTAAACAGCAAGCAAGTAATTTCGTATGTGCGTATGCTTAGAGAGGCAAAAAAGACCAACAAAATAAAAAGGGAAATTGAAAAGTAGAAACCAAACCTAGAAAAGTTAGGCATAGTGATGCATGCCTATAAGTTCAGCACTCAAGAAGCTGAGGCAGAATTATGAATCCAAGGCTAGCCTGGGCTAAGTAGTGAGACCTGCTTGTAAATCAACTAAAAGGCACGCAGACGATAAACTGTGTGGTAGAGAACTTCCCTGCCTTAAACGAAGCCATTGAGTTTATTACTGCAACTTTTTTTCTAAACTTAGTAGGCTTTGCAAATATTGGGGGAGAGTGACATTTTAAAATATGTAATTATTGGGCATTGTGGCACATGCCCATAATCTCAGCATTCCAAAGGCATATGATCCACAAATTTGAACAAAGTTGGACTAGATAGGGAGTTCAAGCTCCAATTGGCTCACATAGTGAGACTCTGTCTCAAAACTTAAAAGAGTAGAGTAAAAGAGAGGGGGAAATATGAATGTAGAGGACAAAGGAGGCAAGGGAGCAAAAAGAAGAGGATAAAATAGGAAATACCAATTAATCAAAATTTAAAATGACAAAATAAGTTATTATTGTAGCACAATAGGGATTTTTTTAAAGGTCTTATGGCAACCTCTTGGCAGATATAGGATAAATTTATACTCCTATCTAGTTCCTGCCTCCATGGCTTGGCACATAGATTAGGCTAGGCTAGATCAGGTCTTGTAAAGCTTGTTCATTCCCTTAAACACCTGTAAGAGTCGGCAACACCTTTGATTCTCCAGATTTGAAGGGCAGCCTCTTTCATCCTTCATTGGCCCATCATGCTGCCTATGGTTTGGTGTATCTCTCCTAATGTTCTCCCACTTCAAGGCTTGATCATGTATTGTAAAAAACTGGCGGGGCCTGGTAGGAAGCCTGCAGACATGGCAGGCCTGCTTGGTCTTAGCTGGAGGCCTGACCAAACTTATGTCTCCAGGTGAAGAGAGTTGAGACCCAAGGTGGCCTTTTTCCCCAATAAATAAATACACAAAGACCTTTTAATGTTTCGATGCTTAGCCCTTAGCTAGGCAGACTCTCAACTAGCTCACCTAAATTAACCTGACCATCTAATGCCAACCAGCCACATGGCTTGTTGTATCTTCCAAGCTCTCAGACACATTTGTCTGCTTCCTTGTCTCCTGGTGGAAAAAATAGCTTCTTCTGTCTCTTCCCAAGTTTCCTTTCTTCCTCCCAGGAAGTGTCACCTTCCTATTCTTTCTCTGCCCAGCTAATTGGCCATCATTGAGTTTTATTATCTTACCAGAGAATACCTCAGAAAGGATGTTAACCATATCTCAGAACATTGAAATCAGCTTTTGAAAACCATGCAGAAGACCTTTTCCCAACAACCGTGCTTGTCAGCGATCATGGTGTGAGGCCCTCTCTTCTAGTAAAGCTCATTCTAAAAAGCAATTTTATGTCAGCTGCTTTCTACAGTCCTGCTTTCTCTCTTTCTCTTTAAATATATCGTTCTCATAATTCCCCTAGTCTTTGTCTTCTTATCCTCCCAATCTTTTCTTTTTTTTTTCAAGAAAAGGTTTTATTCTGTGTAGGCTGTCGTAGAACTCACAATGTAGACCAGGCTTGCCTAGAACTCACAGAGATCCACCTGCCTCTGCCTCCCAAGTGCTGGGATTAAAAGTATACTCCATCACCACCTGGTTTCCTCTCATTCTTAAAATGTATACTAAAAAAGAGAAACACTAACTTAATCTTTGCTTGAGCCCCACTGACTTTCTCTGCTCTGTTCTTCCTATTTATCAAGTATTTATTAATCGCCATTAGTTTTTAGATAGCTAACTCATACTTTTGTGTATGCACAGGCAGTGCAGGAGATAGAGCCTAGGGCTTTCACACAGTAAGTCAGCTCAGAGGTGACACTAAACTATACACCCTGCTCTACCTGATCACTGTAATTTGTTTTGCACTTTTTTGAGGTTCGGTCTCACTATGTAGTCCAGGTTGTTCTGGAACTCATGACACCCCTGCCTTTGCTTCCTGAATACTGGGGTTACAGGCTTGAAGTAGTTTCGTATGCAATTCAAGAGTTAAGGTGAACGGAGCATCTGAAAACAACTGAGGAGCTTTTGATATTCATTGCCAATAGGATATTAAACATCATTGTGACAAATGGTACCATGCATGATATGAATTAACTGGTGGCTGTGGTTAATTTCATTTATTATAAGGGTATAGAACTCTGTTGAACAAAAATACATTTGGAGATGCTTTATGGTTTTGTGATTTTTTTCTGGGACTATTTTGATGTTATTATAGAAACTTTGGAAACAGTTACTCAATCTCTGGTGTCTACCAAATTCAAAGTGATGTGCCTCTGCTGCTGTTATTTCTCAGTTGAACATAGAAAGCCACATTGTTTGAAGTTTTTATATTCTGATGCCCTTTAAATGTTTTTTTTCTGCTCTCCCTGCTGATTATTTTCTCTCAGAAGATCACTATACTAACTTTCATCCATCTTTTTCATTCAATTTTCCAAGATTCTATCTGCCATTTCAAGTTGGGTGGGGGATGGGAATCACAGAAGACACTAATGAAAAAACTTCAAAGGCTATCAGGCTCTTCATAGTCACCTATGATTGATAATCAGGAAACATGCTCAGACAAGTTTTAGTGGTTTTGTGTAATGTCGAACTACACTTACGTGTAACCCAGTGGCAGGGCTGTGTTTCTGGTGTTATCATTGGAAGTAGGTACATGATTTAATAAAGTCAGTCTGTTGGTCTGAAAATTTAGCTCAGAGGCAGAACAGTAGCCTCTCATGCACAAGGCACTGGGTTCAATGTCCAGGACTTAAAAAATGTAAGAAATAGCTCTACAAAGCTATTGTTAAAACAGCAGTCCTCTTCCTCCATCACTGCTAAAAGAAATACTAGTTTTAATCTTTTAAGTGAATGTTTTTGCATGTGTTTGTGTGTATATATATATATATATATATATATGCATGCCAGAGGCTGACATTGGCAGTCTTCTTTAATTATCCTCTGCCTCATTAACTGAGGCAGTGTTTCTCAATTAAACAACTTTTCAACTTTGTATTTCTCATGCAATTAATAAGGTTCTTGTTGTGGAATTGTGCTATAGTATTAGCATTAAGTAAATAATATATTCTTCATCTATCATCTAAGTGTGTTCTTCATTCAGAAAAAAAGAAGTAGTTGAATTGATTTGCTGTCCTACTTTTCATATTTTTGTTCTTTGTTCTTACTGAGTATTCCACTTATGGTTTCACTTTTATTTTCTAAACCTTTTTTTCTATTCTATATTTTTTTCAAATATAACCATGCTATTATTTTAAAGTTCCAACATGTTATCTAATGTCACTAAAATTATTGATTGTAGTTATAATTATTCTCTCTGCATGTGGCAAAGAAAAGCCATTGCCTTCTAATATCTGAGAAAGTGTAAATGGTTAGGCAGCAGGTGGTAAGGACTGATTTTTCATACCATAAATCTGGCAAAACTGTTAAATGTAGAATAGTCACTTGGGTTACTTTATAGCTCAAATCCTACATTGACAGTCGAACCTGTAGCATTAGAGGAAATGGCTTTAAACATTAATAATATTAGACTTGGGAGGTGGCTCAGTAGATAACTGCTTGCCACACAAGCATTAGAACTGGATTTCAGATACCCAGCACCCTCATAAAAGCCAGTTGACTCTGGAAGCCCATCTGTATTTCTAGCACTCAACACGCAAAGACACAAGATTCCTCAAGTGAGATGGCTAGCTAGACTAGTTGTCATTGGTACACTGTTAGTTCAATTGAGATAATGTGCCTCAATAAATAAAGTGAAAATCTAAATGTCAACTTTGGGTCTCCATGCACATGCATACATGGATCCACACACATATTCACCCACACACTGTCATCTAGAGATTCCCTCCAAATTGAAGCATTATATCCTAAAGAGAAATACTTTTTGTTAATTTATTTATTTGTTTATTTTACATTTCGATCACTATCCCACCTCCTCTCTTCCCAGTGCCACTCTCCCACTTATTTCCTCCATACTCCCCACCCTCCCAGTACCAACCCACTCTGGCATATCAAAGCGCATCAGGACTAAGTGCTACCTCTTCCACTGAGGTAAGAAAAGGCAGCTGTGCTAGAAAAATGAGCTCCAGAGAGAGGTAACAACATCTATATTAGAGATAGACCCCTTTCCTATTGTTAGGGGATCCACTTGAGGATCAAGCAGCCCATTAGGTTCATGCATGTAGTAGGCCTAAGATGAGGCCATGCAAGCTCTTTGGTTGGTGGTTCAGTCTCTATTAACCCCCTGTGTCCCAGGTAATTGGTTATTTGGGTCTTCTTGTGGTGCCCTTGACTCCTTCAGCTCCCTCAAACCTTCCCCTAACTTTTCCTCCAGACTCCCTGATTTTCACCTAATGCTAGGCTGTGGGTCTCTGCATCTGTTTCCATTATCTGCTGGATAAAGTTCTCAGATGGCAGTAATGTTAGATTCTTGTCCAGATCCTAGAAGGAAACTCTTAAGACCCAGGAAGTTCTAAAAGTTGTAAAAGTTCTTAAGTCTCAAGAAGTTAACAAATCACAAATCTCATAAAGTCCCCAAAACTTACTGGATTCACAAATCCTCTCTTTCCCCAATATTATATAAGCACTAGGGACTATTGAGGAGGGGAGACTGTATGACCTATAAAGGTACATACAAGTCTTACAGAGAGCTTTTGTGAGTCATTCCTCATGCTGTAATGATGTGCTACCTTCGACTTATACATGTTCCTTTAAGTAGCTTCTCACTCACATTCCTATAATTAACCACAATAAAATCCTTATTTATCATAGTGAACTTTGATGTCATCATTGCTTTGATCTGGCTCTGGATCCCTATCTGGGGTGAGTAGTTGTACTGTCATACAACACACACACACACACACACACACACACACACACAAATAAGCATACAAGCATGCACACATATATCATACAAACACATTTATAATGCTGGCATATTTTATTTTGTGCTGCTTTTAGATACTGAGTTGTTTTTGCAAGTGCGGCTCCTTTCCAGAGATAGCTAAATGGAGGGATGCTTTGCTTGTGGTTTGTAATCTAATTTTATTGAAGTTCCTATAACTAACAGATCTTGTAAGGCTCATACAAACTAATTTTTGTCAAAATAGTTGTTGGATGAGCAATGGTGGTAATCCACAAGAGTGTATTAGTAAGAGAGAAAATTTTGGCCTTAGGCAAAAATACAAGGTTAAAAAAAATCTTCTCACTTGAACCCACTTTTAGGTAACTTCCTGGTATCAATTATTCAGGTGAGATAGAAAAGGTCAGGAAAACATTTGGAACAATAAATAAAACACAAGGGAAGTAATTAAAAGTTGAACCTGTAGATAATCTTTGTATATGTCTAGTTTCTCATGGAACTATCTAGAAGTGATGAGAATAGAAGCCTTGCAGGGTATAGACCTGCCAAAGAAAGATTTCTGTGTATGATGAAAATCCAGAGGTTTCTTTTGTGTGAATTAGTAGAAAGGGTGAAAATAAGAAAAACTCTTCTAAAAGGAGAAACAACGGAAATTCGGAAATCAATGAAAAAGTGAGAGGACATTAAAATGACAATGTAGGACATAGTCCAACAGAATTAGAGAAGGAAAAGATAACAAAGGCTAGAAGAATCCATACCATGTAAGGTATGGTGCCTGTGTTCACATTGTGGGCAACCTTCAACCCCAAAACTGTGACCAGAGGAAAGTTCTGTGAAGAACTCAAGCACTCAGCATGACCACAGCCCCGAGAGATTGTGCTGCTAGAAAACCAAAATCGATGGGGGAAATTGTCCCCAAACTCCAAACAAACCTCACAACAAAAGGTCATTTAGAGTCTTGGGAAGAATCGGGTAGAATGTGGAACATGGTGCTGCATCTGGATAAGAACAAGAGAGCATAGAGATAGCAGAAAGTATGGCAACAGAGCTTGAAATCATACACTCCCACCACTACCTGCCATACCATATCAAGGAACAGTTACACACTTCACAGGAAGTTTGATATTGAACTTGATGCAGTACCCTGATAGACGGAACTAAGGTAAACACACAGAGCACATTCCTCCCTAGATGGAAAAAAATTAATATGTTCTGTTCTATTTTATTACTTGTTTGGATTTATATAATTTCAATTTTTATATCAGCTTTCTATTTTATATATGTATGTCTTTATTTTGAAAATTATTTTTTCTTACTAGTACACTTGTTTTTTAAGGGTTCAGTTGATATGTTATAACCTTTTTATCTCATTAGAAAAGGCTCTTATGTCTGTCATTCTTTTCTCCAACCCTAATATACATTTTGTCTACTAATTTTAATACTTTGAACTCATATACTTTCTATAAAATTGTTCCTCTATGCTCTCTTACCCCTTACTTCATTTCTCCCTCCACTTCACTACTGGAAATTACTAAGTTTCTCAAACCAGGGCATTAGTAATTCTGTGTCAAATCTTACAATAGTGAGAGACACACTGTCTCCCCCTGAAGACCAGGGGGTTATGTCCAGCAATCATAGCTGTTAAGGTACTTAATTTTGCCATGTCCACTTTGGCTTGTCTATTGTCATTATCCTTGCTCAGCTCATGTTTATGAAGTCATGTTGATGAGACTTTATGGGTGTGGGTACTGAACTAGGAGATACAATATTGTAGCAAACTCCCTGATCCTCTGGCTCTTGCAATCCTTCAATCCCTTTTTCACAGTGTTTCCTGAGCGGTAAGTGCAGGGCTTATTTTGTAGATTTATTCACTGGGACTCTGTAGTGAGAGTTTTTGTTTCTTTTAAAATCCAGTTATGTTATGCGATTATGTTTTTGTTTTAATCCCAAGTGTGTGACATGAGGCTGCTTCAGATTGTCCACAGCAACTTCCTTGTGGTCTAGCAGGGGTGTGATTTTTGCCAAATGAAGATAGTTTACTTTTGGGACTCTTCAGAGGATAGATAAATGCTAGATAGGGCCTTGAGAGGGGCCTGAGGCATTCCTAATTGGAGGGCGCTGCTCTCCATGCTGTTGCTAGTTGCAGGTGGTTGCTCCTGCTGCTACATCTGGTTGCTGTTCATTGCTGTTTGCTGGATTTCTCATTGCTGGTTAGATATCCTGACGAAGAAGATCAAATTTGTCACAAGGAGCTCGTTATCCCTTATCAGCAAGAAGTTGTCCAATGATATTTATCCCCCTTTTTCATCTAACTTTCTTTCTCTCTACTTAATGTTGTGTGTGGGGGTGTTGAATGGATAGGAGTGGTATAGGGAGGAAGGAAAAAGAACCCAACAAACAGCCAAAAGTCCAGCTACAGGACTAGACTCCATAACTCTGCATTTTACCTGGTTGTGGTTTACTGAAATGACCTCTGTCTGTTGCAAAGAGAAGTTTCGTTGAAGGGTGAGGACTATAACCTGTGGGCATAAAGACACATATAGTTAGAGATTATGCTGGTTTCTTAGAGAAGCAATTTTAAGTTCACATACAAGAACTGTATAGTTGGCTACTTTTCCAATACCAGGCATGATTTCTCTCTTGTTGAGAATATCTTAAGTCCAATTCTAGTGCTGTTGGTTATTTCCAAAGTATGTATGCCACTACTGCACCCTTAAAGTCATCATGACATGCCAGTCATTGTTGTAATTCATAGGTAGCATAGCTTGGTAGGACTGCTGGTTGTTAACTCCTTTGGAAGATTGTATGACACTCTCTTGTACCATGAAGCTAGTTCTTAGAGAGGAGGCTTTCAGGCCAGTTACAGCTCAGGAGCCTCTGGGCCCTGTGTATGAAATGCATGGTGTCTTCAGCAATAGGGACTTACTTTCCTCTTGGGGGCAACCAAGGGAAATAGCAATAGCCTATAATATATTGGGCGTCTCTTGGACAGCCCCTATCTGAACAACTCAAAAGATGGCTTCTCATGCTTGATGTTGGAATTTAGTTTTCAGGTGGTCTTTATCAGCCCAGATGAGAAAATTACATTTAGACTGCATGTGTATGTTTATAGAGAAACTTATATGTACTATAGTTTACTTTGGGTAGATAATTACTAATATAATTCCTCATAACTTTCAGACACCCTTACTGTTATTTCACCCTCAATTCTCTTTCTTCTGTACTTGTCTTCCTCACTCCTCCATAAAAAAGCCTCAACTCTTTTTTTCACATTTCCCTCTTCTGATCACACTCACCCTCTCTATTGCTCCCCCACACCCACACTCACCCAGACACAGTTTCCTTTTTACTTTTCTAGTTCCTGGAGTTACTCCAGAACATGTAATCACATCTGAAGCTTTGGAGCTAGGAGTCTCTGATGAGGGAGAACACGTGATGCTCGTTTCTACTAAATGACATACTTTTGAATGAACTGCATGTCACTGGAGAAATCAAAGAGGAAGTTAAACAATGAATCAGATTATAATTGATATACAGGCTACTAGAACCACTGGACTACAGCCAAGGCCACCCTAAAAAGAAAGTATATACTTATTAGTGCTCACATAAATAATCAGAGCATTCTAAAATGAAAACCTAATATACATTTCAAATTCCAGAAGAGCAAGAAAACCAGACCTAAATACTGGTTATGGAAAAGCAAATCCAGAGGATCTTAAAATTATAACAAGGCGGAAAATCTATAAGAAATGTATAAATTTCTGTTTTAAATATTTGTTTATTTTTATTTGGTTGCATGTGCACCACATAAATATAGGAACTGGAGTTATAGGCAATTGTGAGCTGCCTAACAGAAGTGCTTAGGAATTTAACTTGGGGTCTCTAGAAGAACAGTATTTTTCATAACTAGCAGTCTCTCTAGCCCAAATTTCTAAATGTAGCACCCTACAAAAATTAAAGAGAGAAGACACAAACAGACCAATGAGTAATGAGATTGAAACAGTAAACAAACAAAAACAACAACAAAAAAACCTCTCAATAAAGAAAATCCCAGGAATGAGTGGATTTACTCTTGAATGTTATCAAACTTTCAAAGAAGATCTAATACCAAAGTGTTTTCAGCCTGTTCCACAAAATAAAAAGGTAAGAAATGTAACCAAACTTGTTCTATGAGCTCAATATTACCTTGATACCAAAATCAGATAAATGCCCAAGAGCAACAGCAGAATACAGACCAATCTTCCTGATGAACATAGATAGAAAACTCAATTTAAAAAACCTGCAAATTGAATTCAAGAATATTGTAAGTAGATCATGCATCATGACTCAGTTTCGTCTCAGGAGTAAGGTTGGTTGAACATACAGAAATCAATAAATATAACAAGTTAACACATTGGAAAAAAGTCAGGGGAGGTGGCTCAGTTGGTAAAGTACTTACTGTACAAGCGTGAGGATCTAAGTTTGGAGTACCAAAACATATGAAAAAATATAGGCATGGTGGAATATGCCACTGATCCTAGTGTTGGGGAGGTAGAGGTCAAGGAGGCAGAAAGGTCTTTGGGACTTGGTGATAAGCTAATTTGACCAATCAGTGGGCTCAGGTGGTGTCACACGCCTTTAATACCAGCACTTGGGAGGCAGAGGCAGGCGGATCTTTGTGAGTTCAAGGCCAGCCGGGTCTACAAAGTGAGTCCAGGAGAGCCAGGACTACACAGAGAAACCCTGTCTCGAACAAATAAAAAAATTAAGGTGAAGAGTTAAAGAAGGAGACCACCAATGTTAATCTTTGGCTTCCATGAACATGTATGAACACACACACACACACACACACACACACACACACACAGAGAGAGAGAGAGAGAGAGATATCACATGATAATCTCAATTGATGATAGAGTATAATAAAATCATCTGACAAAATACAACACACCTTCATGATAAAAACCCTGATGAAACTAGGAATAGATGGAACTTTAACATAATACATGCTATATGTTACAAACCAACAGCTAACATTATAGTAAATGTGACAACTGAGATAGTTTCTTTGAAAATCTAGGACAAGACAAGGGTGCCCACGGTCTGCATTGTTATTCAATATAGTGCTCAGTGTCTTCAGGAGAGCATCAAGACAAGAGAAAAATATGAGAGGGATTAAAATTGGGAAAGAAGCTCAACAATCCTTATTTGCAGGTGACATGACTATATACTTGAAAGAAACCCCCCACAATCTCGACTAGAAAGCTTTTGGATCTGATAAATATGTTCAGTAAAGTTTTAAAATGAAAAATCAATGTGTAAAAATCAGTAGCTTCTGGGAGAGTGGTGGTGAATGCCTCTAATACAAGCTCTCAGGAGGAAGAAGCAGGCATGTCTCTGAGTTCAAGGCCAGCCTGGTTCTACTATGAGTGAGTTTTGGACAACCAGAGCTACACAGAGAAACTCTGTCCCAAAAAAACAAAACCAAAACCAAAATGAAACTAAAAAGTAAGTTTTGCAGACACCATTAACAAACTTGATAAGAAAGAAATTAGTTAAAATATCCTATTTAAAATTCCCAAAAATCGGGCTGGAGAGATGGCTCAGAGGTTAAGAGCACTTGCTGCTCTCTCTTCCAGAGGTCCTGAGTTCAATTCTCAGAAACCACATGGTAGCTCACAACCATCTGTAATGAGATCTGGTGCCCTCTTCTGGCATGCAAGTGTACATACTTCAATTCAGAACATTGCATATACATAATAAATAAATAAATAAATAAACATCCAAATAAACAAACAAACAAACAAACAAATAAATAAATAAAATGAATGGATGAATGAATGAATGAATGAATAAATAAGTATATCTTTAAAAAAATTTCCGAAAATTCTAGAAATAAATCTAAGCAAGGATGTGAAAGGCCTCTACAAGGAAAATGTTTAGATACTAAAAAAGAGATTGAAGAAGACAGTGTATTTCTTCAAGTTACATCTCAATCACAATCCCCTCCCTACTCCTCCCTCCAGTCTCACCCTTCCACCCTCCTCCCCCTCAACCCCCCATCCTCTTCCTTTTTTTTTTAGTTTAAGGTATTTCTTTTTCCCCCCAATAGCTCTCCCTTTCCTTCCAACAAATGGTTCTTTCTCTTATAACTATAAATACATTACAAAACAACAGAAATAAATAGGTCACACCAGAGGTTTAGTCCATTGTCATCATGGCAGGAAGAATGGTGGCATACACACAGGCAGATAGTGTGAGTAAGAGCTCTACATTTGGATGTGTAGGTAGCAGGAAGAGAGGGTGACACTGCGCCTGGTTTGAGAATATGAAACCTCAAAGCCACCCCCAGTGACACACTTCCCCCAAAACCACACCTCCTAATAGTGCCAATCCTCATGAGCCTATGGGAGCCATTTTCATCCAAACTACCACACTGGTACCCTCTGATTATTGCATGTGGACTATGGGATATACATGTGTGCCCACCTACATACACTCAAATGCACATGCACATAAACACACACACACACACACACATATATAATAACTTAAAACACATGTACAGCAGAAGAATCCATCAACAAAATGAACAGAGCTTACATAATGGCAGAGAAATCTTTACCAGTTATACTACAGATTAGGAGGTAATATCTAGAGATGTAAAGTACAAAGATTATATATCAACATCCCCCACTGTTAGTTAACAAATGAGTTAAGGTCATGAACAGAGAATTCTTAAAAGAAGAAATACAAATGGCCAATAAAAATTTCA
>CAJQZJ010000276.1:737368-769863 GCA_907164525.1 Lophiomys imhausi
CCCCCCAATTTATTTCTTTCTACTCAGAATTTCTGTTGCCCTTTTCTCATCTAATTTTATGCTTGTAGTATATGTATATGCAAACAGCAAAATAAAACTGTTCCTCTGTATCTGCCACATTTTTGGTCTCAGCAAATCTCAGACTGAAAATCTTAACAAGAGTGCATTGCTAGTTTCTATGTAGAGTTTTTTTTTCTAATCAACACAATGACAATGTACGAAGAATTTGCATTGTGTGAGTTATTGTAAATAATCTAAAGATCATATAATGAGTATGTTGCATGAGTAATATAATGAATATACAAGTAATATGCAAATACTATGACATTTTATGCAAGTGACTTGAACATTCACAGATCATGGGATCCAGGATACAGAAGGACTATCTCCTACTATGCTGCCTAAGCCTTGTTATACATCCTTCCCTACATGCTGGCCTACATTTTGATTTAGCTATTTTTCCCTTAAATTTTCCAGAAAAAACACAAAACTATGTGTATTTATATTGTGTTCTTACTTATTTTTAGCTCTCTATATATGTCAATTGTTCATTTAAAAAATTGTCATCCTAGATTACCCCCAATTTCCTTTGTGCCTCTGCCATGGCCCTGACCCATTTTCCATGGTTTTCTTTAGTTTCTTTTACTCTAGTGGGATCTATACTAGCCTCCCTTTCTGCCTAGATTGCCTTATTGATTTTCATTTTTTTTAAATAAATAGAAGATTCCTGGTGACATTTTGTTCAAGAGAGGCCTAGCCTTTCTATGTCACCTTCAATTGTAAAAGTTCTTTGGATGTGGGAAAACCTGGATTGTCTGCTTCTTTCTTTTCATGAAATAAATACGTTAGAAAATGTTAGCCCACAGATTTGGGCCATCAGTATCTACATGGGTCACTACGCTGGTCCTCTTCAACTGGATTGTGTTATGTCTTCATATTTAAATGCACAATGGCCTATCCTTTTGAACTTCTGAGGCTGACCCAGCAGACAGATAATGGTCACTATGCAGCTTTTGATGTAGTACATGGGTTTCATTATTATCATATACATGGCTGTCTTCACTGGACAGGTTCACTGCTAATATCTAATTAACCAATATAATTTCTCACTAATGTATCTCGGTGATATATGTACTCTCTATAGGACCCCATGACATCATAACAATACTTTGATCTTTCAAATGATCTTTTCTTATTTTTGTCCACCATTTTAAAGGATCTTTTTCTCCTTAGAACTGCATTTACTGTCCTCATGAAGATGGGACACGTCCTTATTAATGTACAATATATTACATTTGATACTGTGTTGTATCTGTAATTTCTGTTTTTATTAATTAAAAAAAAACAGACTAATTCTAGGGTAGCCAAAAGCTATGGCTGACCTTTTAGCTTGAAGACAGGAGGTCATAATAAATAGTGTAGTGTTCAGAGTTCGAATCTCTGTTTTTCAGTGCTACATTTAACTATACAGCTTTGAAAAAGTCATTTAAATGGTCTGATACTTTACCTCACAACTGCTGGGAAAAAAGATTAATGTGCACAAGTTGCTTAATATTTTTCTCTCTAGAAATTTACTTAGGTTTTATGAACTCATAAAATATTAGATCTAAAGAAAGCCATACAATATTATTTAATCCAAATACAGATTTTTCACAAATGGCTAATCAGTATCCTTAAAAGATCAAGAAGTTGTCTGAGTTCATTACAGCTAGTGAAGCAAAGCTACAGTAGAATGCTCATGTTCTTAACCTACACTTTGCCATTTTTGTGGTTGTTATTATTTAAATCAGTCACTAGACACTATGGAATCTTTCTTGGCATAGTATTTGCATAATAGCTAGCATTTATTAACACTGCTGTGTTATACAATCTTGTGAATATTCTAAGTATTTTCACATTTAATCACAACAATAACTTCAAGGAATAGGCCCTATTTTATGCCTCATTTTACACATGAGAAGTTGAATGTTAGAAGATTAAAGTTTCAAAACTGAATGAGAAGATGATTATCGACTACAATATGGTATTGGAGAAAACAATTAGCAATAGCAGAAGCCAGCTACAAGCACAAGCAGTCTCCCTCCAGAGTCCTTGTAGCAAAATAGTACTTTGTCTTCCAAGGCCTCTCATCTATCTTTTCCTCTTTTCCATCTCATAGGCCTAGTTCTTATCATTCTCCTTGAAGTTTTCCTGGTGTTCTTCTTCCTTCCCCTACAATCAATGCATATCTCAGTCTGATCGATAATGCTAGGTTACCACTTCATGTCATCATCTCTTTTCTTCAGGAACAAGTCATTACTCCAAATTGTCCAACAAATCCAGGCCCTGTTACTCAAGTTTCTCTGTAATCTGAGCTCTCTTGGTTATCTGATATGATTGTCCTGTGCTCATCAACACAGACCCTTTGCTTTAGTCAGGTGAATGATTGGTCAAAACCTGATCTTATTTGTTACCTTTATATCATTACAAGCTCCTGAAGTGTTCATCCATCAGATAGGATTCTCTGCTATAAGCAATGGAAAAAAATAACCTTAAGCGGTCTCCAACAATAAACAAAATTTATGAACTTATTGAACTGAAAAACATCAGATAATAGCTTCCAGCAAGGACTGGTCTAGTGGTTTAGTGGTGTTAGCAAGTATCCAGATTCACTCTGAATCTCAACTCTAATCCCAGTGGTGTCCATACCAATATGCAAGGACGATATAGCATTGATCCAGGCTCCTTCCACCACAAACATGATTTGGTTAAAATGGTTACAAAGTTTTGAGTCCTCATACTACACTAGCCACTAGAATACATCAATCTATGCTTTTTTTAAGAGAGTATGTAATAGTTTACTCTGCCAGGATCCTTTGCCTACTTCAAATTAACTACTGAGCCCTGACAAGTAAGATGTAGTAATTGGCTTAGGCTTGGGTTACACATCCACTGTTAAGTTAGTCACTAATGCAGGCAGGATAGAATATCCTGACTGACTTCAGACAATTATGATGCACACCTGGAGCTGGAGTTGTCTCTGCTGAAAACACTTGACTAAGAATTGTGGTTCATAATGATAATGATTCTAACTCTTTCAAAAGTAAGAGTTAAGTGCTGTTGCCATTTGAAAAAAGAAATGTCTTGTTTTGTTTTGGTAAATTCTTAGGAAATGTGTGCTACACATATTCCCTCTTTCTCTTCAACAATTCAAATAATGTATAACCAAGTTAATTTTGCTCCCTGGGATTCATATCAGTCTCTGAATCAATATTGAAGGTTTGAGGGCAGAGTATACTATAGTTGTATTTACGTGTTTTTTATAGTTTATATACTTGGAAATTGTCACCACAAGATTATATGGAGTGAGTTATATCTTCTAGCTTTCTATAGTCCCCCACACCAAGCATTTAAAGTATTTTGGAGCATCTAGCCAGTGCCACAGGAGCACTTGTTTACTTGCTGAGTTAGGTAGAGTCACTTTGTTTGTTTTGGTTCATTGTCAAGATGAACTCTGTTCTGTCTCCTTCAGTTATTTGGTTTTCCACATCAATCATGAGGATCACAAAGCAAATGGATTTGATTAGGCTTCAGTTCATTTGTTATGTAGTTACAGATAGATGCAGCCTTGCCGGGAAATAATGCTGTCAGATGATCCCAAATAATGCCCCATGGTTTTGTGTATGCTTTTGAAAACAAGAATTTCTGTTTAGATACAGCTATTATTAAAACCATTTCTATGGGGAAAATTCTCTAGTAATTGGTTACATTTGATTTACTGGAAAGAGCTTTCCATTTTGTAGTGTTTACTTGTATTAACTATTGTACCCTATTTGTTGTACATTTTCCTTAACCTTTTTCTACTTTGTTGTATTATATTTTTCATGTCTCATAATCAAAGTTCTAGTAAACAGCATTAGCTACATTGAGTACAGCTCATCTTGTACCAAAAAAAGTCTATTGTGAATCTGATTTCCCCTAAGTGGAACACTCAACTTTTTCTCTAGATCCATGGCTCTCTTTCCTTTTTCCCTGCTAAGAAAAATTAATTACCTCATAGAGAGTTCTCTTGTCCTTTCTTCTTGAGATGATAGTTTCAAAAACTGACTAGAACATAAAGTGGACAGTTAAATACCAGTGAAATGATTGGCATACAAAGGGGAGGAATGGACAGCATATGACTTGGAGTCAGGTGAGCCCAGCAAAAGGTCTGCTTGTGGCTCTTGACTATGTGATCTCAGTAAATTCAGCATTTTGTGAACCTTACTTTCTGCCTAATGGGTAAAAATGTATGTATAACAGGATATGGAAAAATGATGTGTGTGGAGAGGACTGGGAAGCTTTCAAGTACTCCTGTAAAACTTATCTGCTATAATTACTGCAAAGGGAGTTGTAGAAAGTGACCTTTCGTAAAAAAAAAATGGATTACTTTATCCCCTTCATATGTAGGTTCATATTGAGCCTACAATGCTCTTCGTATTCTAGTTTTAGTTTCTCCATCTTTATTTGTTTTCACATTCTGACACTTTCCCTGTTGTACTTGAAGTTCTTTCTTAGGATTGGGTCTCCAAGCATCACAAGCTTGATTTGGTTGCTGTAAAAATGTGTATATTAGAAGTGACAGAAGCTACATTCAAGAAGCCTCACCAGCATGGCTGCCTAAACATTAGCAGATCAAGTAGGACAACAACAATAGACATGCTTACATGGAAGGGGAAAGCTCATGAGGCCTCAACCCTACACAAAACAACTACAGGCAACTAAAGAATGCTGAGAGTGGAAAAAGAGTCTACCCTAGGTAAGATCACATGTAGAAATAATTAATTAAATTGTTTAACAGTATTTATATTATTGTTAATTGATTGGCAGATGTTAATCCTTAACCAGCCATTATGAATGAGAACACAGAGACACCACATGGATTTTAACAAGCCTTGGCCTGATCTGAGCAATCTTGGCCCACCCAAGCTAGCTCTTAATTCTATTACCCAAATATGACCCCATATATACATACGTCCCCTTGGACTGCTATTCTTCATGCTATGACAATGTTTCTGGCCATATGGAATGAGGTTCTTTTTTCTAACCCATGGTATGTGTCCTCCCTCTTCCTGCCCCTGGCTGGAATGAATTAATCCTCTGTGTAAAATCAGGGTTCCTGTTCTAGTATCAGGAAGTTCCACCTTTCTCTGTCTTTGCCCAGTCTCAGGTCTCAGTATTCTATTTAGCCAATCAGAGACAATGTAAGTAACAAAATGGAAGCTGAACCAATTAATTAACATTTAGAATGTTTAACACCACCCCAATCAATCACATCAATTGGTTATTCAATCCCAGATGGTCAACCTTAGAAATATACATATGAGTAACATTATACAGATTGAGTCGGTTGCATTTATGTACTGAGCAATATATGTGCATATATATACACACACAGTATACACATATTTACACACACAGACATGTGCATATATATGCAACAACAATGAAAGTAAAAGCAGTCGTGAATTTAGGAGAGAGCAAGAGGAGGTACATGAGAGGGTTTGGAGGAAGGAACGGGAAGGGGGAAATGATTCAATTATAGTATAATCTCAAAAATAATAATAATATAAATTAAATAGAAAAATGTTAAGATTTTGGCCCAGATGTCATAATAATGCTTTCTTAGTTCTGGTGGTGCAAAATATGGAACAACCTGAATATATAGAAACTGGAAACTACATACAAGTTCTTTCAATCTGTGTGAGAAATATTTGAAGGCATGTGACTACCCTCTCATTTTCACTGAGAATTTCATATATTCACATAATGTGTTTTGATCAAATCTACCATCCAGTTTCTCACTTCCACTTTCTTCCATATCCCTTCCCATAACTCACAACTTTCTTCTCTTGTCACCTTCTTCTTCTTCTTCTTCTTCTTCTTCTTCTTCTTCTTCTTCTTCTTCCTCCTCCTCCTCCTCCTCCTCCTCCTCCTCTTCCTCCTCCTCCTCCTCTTCCTCCTCCTCTTCCTCCTCCTCTTTCTTCTCCTTCTCCCACCACCATCCACTTACCTGTATGTACATGGTGTGGGACTATCTGCTGAAACATGGACACTCTCTCTATGGCTGTCTGCCTCAAGAAAACTCTCTTTCCCCTAGAAGCCATTAAGTCTCTAGGGTCTCATGAGCCCCTCCCCTACTCATTATTGGATTTTAGTTGGCTTGATATCATGTAACACACATGTCCTGTTTGGAGATGAGCCTCCCACAGTCTCTTACTCTAGGCATGTTGATCAGTTGTTGGTCTCTGTATCAATTACCACCTACTGCAAAAACATCCTACCTAATAAAGTTTGAGAGATGCACAAATCATTGTGTATACAGGTTAAGAACTTGTGAGTGAGTACTCAGAACCATAAAACAAAGATAAATCTTATTTGTACAATCCTTCTGAAACAGTAGCATTTAGCCACAGCTGAAGGGGGACAGGCAAAAGTTAAGAGACATTGCAATACATCCGCCCAAAGTATCTATATTCTTTCCAAGTGTCATAAATGATTGCATTTTAACATTTTAGACATTCAATTCAAAGATTGTATGTAACAAAATAATTTATATTAAATGTAATGCAAAACTAAGGACATTTTTCAAATACTGAGCCATCAAGCCTTGCTTTTCCTTTTGGCAAGTGACTGCAGAATGGCTCTCTGACCAAATATTCAACTCAGATGTCTGAGACCATTCAAAACTGATTTGTAACATGAATTTTAAAAACGATTTCTAAAATCACATCATGCTTTAATATGTTCATTTTAAATAGTTGTTACTGTACAAATATCCTAAAACATACAATTAATGGTCATAAGTGTCTCTAAAATATATACATCATAAAATAATACATTCTTATGTGCTTATATCTTCCAGCACATTTTTCTAGGTATAAAAAGGGATGAGACAAAGGGGTCACAAGCTAGCAGAACAGGACATATATGCATTTGCAAATCAAGCAAATGTGTCAGATGACTACAGAACTAAGCCACACAAGAAGCATGGAAGAGGGACAAGAGATTGTCTCTGTTCTCAAGAAGTTTGCAATGAGGAAAAATCACCCTAAACCAACACTGATTTGTGCACACATACAGGTACAGAGTACAAAATGATAGAAAAGGATTGTTTTAAGAATAAAGTTAACTCTTACTTGGTGAAATATCTGTGTATACAATGAAGTAATATACAATCTAGATTTCTCATTTTATATAATAGTGATTTTTGGAGTATCCTCAGGTCCTTGAAGATTCCAGGGGAGTGTTGAACCATGTGACAAAACTTCACCCTAGTGGAACTGCCTTGTAGGCTCCCAGTGCAAGAGGAAGCTCTTAGCCCTCACATGACTGATGAACTGAGGGGGGCTGAGATGTAGGGACAACCCACACCAGAGGAGTAGGATAGGTGGCAGAGGGGGAAGAGGGTGGGAGGGTGGCTGTGAGAGGCGTGGAAGGAGGAGGCTATGATGGAGATGCAACTTGAATTTATAGATAAATATTAAATTTTTTTCTCAATAAATATTTCTAAGTAAGCAAGATTATTCTTATTTTAATAAGTAATTATTAATTTTATGTTCTAAGGGAATTTTATAACAGAAACAAAATGTATTTATTAAGCATAATACTCAAAAGTTAACATTATTCCTTCTAGAATGTTTCTTACCAAAAGAATGATTGATTTTGAGTCAAAGTGAGATATTCAAGCTTCTTTGGAAGCATTTTTTTTCTAGCATGCCTTTTGGTTGCAAAGTAGATCATATGTATGAAAAAAGACGTGTAGTTTAATTAATTACAAACACAATATATATGTAACTATCAACATTAAAAAATGCAATCATGGGTACTTTTTAATACATTATCACAAAGGAAGGAGCTAGTGTGTTAGAAGAGAGGAAAAAAAACCTTTCCTTATTGCAAGGTCAAAAAAGAAAGTATTTTGTTTTGTTTCTTTTTTTACTCTTTAGTCTCAAATGTCAAGAGACCCGAAATACATAAGCATAGATATTTCACTTCCTAACTCTTAAACTAAAATTACATTCTTAACAGAACAGTTCATGATCCCTCCTGATGGTGTATTTAAAGGGAAGAAGGAACATATTATTAAGGAAAAAACATTAAATATTGTAAACGTACCCTGTAATACATTTATAATCATGATTTATTGTCCTATACTGTTGGTTTTTTAATATACTTCACATGGAAATTTTTGACAAGGAAGAATGATTAACAAGCTTAAACAAAATGTGATCTCCGACAATGACTGTAAACTACAATGGCCATAAATAGCAAGAATAAACTGATATTTCATCTTTTGCACAAAATTATACATTGTCTTCTGGTTTCATCACCTTGGATAGCATTTTGCATTTAGCTAAAATTCTTCATTCAACTTTAATCACCAAATCTTTTGCACGATGGAGGGGCTATGAAATATATTGCCTGGCCTCAGAGGAGGGGGGTTTATAGAACATTTGGCAAGATAAAGCACCCACTTAGAGGCAACTGAAAAGCGTTTAGAATCTATGATCAATCCTCTAGTACAAAAGGCCAGACTCCACAGAGGAAACTTAACATAGATGTGTAAGCAGTTCTTGTTGTTTTTAAGATTCATTTTTATTAGTTTTGACCATGCCTGTGTGTCCTTGTGTGAGTTTGTGCACATGAGTGCAGGTGTCCATGGAAGCTAGAGGCTTCAGATCCACCTGAAGCTGGAGGTATAAGTGATTGGAAGCACTTTGACAGGGGTGCTGGGAACAGAGTTTGGGTCCTCTGGAAGAATAATACCATATCTCCAGACCCTCAACAACAGTTCTTAGGATGGTTGTCTGGAAGGTAGACCACATTTTACCTTCAGAAACATTATCAATAATTGCTGATTGAACATATATATCTGCAGAAGGAAATGCTTGTAAGCCAGAATATTTGGAAGTATTTGCTATGAAAATGTAGTAGGAAGAAAGCAGACAAAATGGGAAAATAAAAATGACTGTGAAATAGGTTTAGACTGTATGTATGTAATTTTTTTAATGGTCTAGCTTAGCATGAGCACAGTTAATTAAAACTCACTGATGAATATTTCTGCTGAGCTTTTGAAATGGATCACTTCCAAGAACATTTGTAGTCCTTGAAGCTTCTCTATTTGAACATCAGCACACATCATTTTCACTTTCATTTACTCACTCAATATGTACTTATTAAGGATCTCAACTGTGTGGTTGGGCAACTGTTAGATCTGGGAATGTATAAGAAGCATATGTAGAGAATATATGAGAAGATAGGCAATTCATATTTTAATGTGAGAATGGAAAATAATTTTAATGTGGGAAAGAAAAATACTGATGTAAAGAAAGTATAAATGATGTTTCTTTATGGAGACTTATGACCAGTATTAATTTTATATTTATCACTTGCAATGCTAGGTTTGGAATTTCTCTTTTTTCCCTAGTGAACCATTAGACAGAAAAGAAAATATAGGAATACAAATATTCTCTGGGGTTTCTGATAACAATTTCAATATGGGGAAAGAATATATGTGTGAAAAAAATATTCACTTCCCTATGATAGATGAGAGAAGAAAAAAGAGATGATTCCTTTTTGGAGGAAGAGATTGTACAGTGAAGTTTAAGTCATGGAAGTGGTAAAAATGACTTGGCTATCTACATCTATCTGAGGCATTTATTTTCCCCATCACCTCTCTTCAGTTCTTCTTTTCTTTCCTTTTCCTGTCCCCTTTCTCCACACCTCCCATAATCCTTCAGTTTCTTACCATACCTGAAGCAATCATATATTGGCAATTGCCAACCACTTTTTGAGGTAGTAGAGATATATAGATATATATGACCATGACAGTTTTGGTCTTCAAAAGTTGATGGTCCACACCAATGTTCCAGTTTCAAGGATAAGTGTTCAGCCAGGTAAGGTAATTTTAACCATCTGACAACCTGCAAAATGTTAATCAACTTACCGGAATTTATGCTGCCAACTCTTAAGTTCAGGAGGCTTTCAAGTCCCCTATAGTGTCATCAGTAATAGTGCTAACAGTCACCCTTGCAGATGCACAGTAATAGTGAGATGAGACATGAGGAAGAGCTGAAGTATCAGGAAAATTAGGCAGGCAAGAAGACGGGAGCATTTTGGGAGAACAGCTACTTACTGAGTGGCAGACTTAATGACTGCCATTTAACAATGACTGTCATTAATAATGATCAGACTATATCTACAGATACCAACTAAATCCTTAACTCTCAATATCCAATGTTTAAGATGACTAGGAGATGGTTATAGTTGGGTTAAGTGAGGTAAATTCTCTTGAGTATTAATTTTAATCTTAAGAAAATTGTGTCAGTTGATGAAGTGAGAAAGGCATAGACATGAGAAATAGCCCATGTATATATGAAAATGCATGTTATATAAAATGTGTTACAAGGAAACCAATCTACCTCAGAGTATGAACAATGAGACTATGGCTTAATAGAACAAGGAGCAAGTCCTTATGGCTTCTAAATTTATACAGGATGTATTGTACACAAAGAGGAGAAGAAAGTAGGTTGACTGGGGTGCCAATAGGAAGAGATGAATGTACATTCACACTTGAAAAATTGGGCTCTAGTATGGTAGAGAAATGAGGAGGAGTCTTTCACATATCCATAAGCAGACAGTATTATTAAAGTGACATGTAGGAAACTATTCTGTATGAAGACTGAAGAAGGGAGTAGCCAATTGAAGACCAAATGGAAGGATAAAACCTAGCTGATAGTTGCAGAAATCATGTGAGAAAGGGCAAGCCACATTAAACCTAATGCATAGTCTCTTCATATATTTTCCTTAACATTTAAAAGAAAATGCAGCTCTGTGATATTTACTTAGTAAATTTGAACTGCTCATAATGGGTTTACAGCTATAGTCTCAGCCACTCAGAAGGCTGAAACTAGAGGACCACTGAGACTAGGAGTTTAATGACAGTCTGGGCAGCAAAGCAAGATGTTTCTCAAAATAAAATAAAACTTATAAACCATACATTTAATAATGAACCTTAAAAACAACATTAGCCATGGCATGATACTATTTGCTAAAGAAATATAACTTTTGAAGACAAGTGGGAAAGTATGAATTCATGTTTTATGACACATGATAACAGCAAGGAACCGTATAATGCTACATTTTCTATTGTTCCTTTGTATCAGGATACACAAAGTATGCTGTGTGAAATCATTTAAATTTATGTGAAATCTATCCTACTTCATTGTTCTGACATTTAATGAACTTACTGAAAGTAATTTACAAATAAAACTTTTTCTCTTTTGGAAGTGGAAAGGAATGCCTAATTGTTAACAGAGTTAATTTTCAGTTGGCTCTTAAGATAACAGAACAGCTTTAGGAGCCTAATTAAGCCACATATTTGCTCTAATTACTTTAGCTACAGACTGCTAGGAACCAAAAGCAGCAAACAGGCCTGTTCTGTGTGTAGCAGGCAGGCTTCTTTCACTGTTGTTTTCTTCAGCAGAGGTTTTGAGGGCGAAAAAAACCCCTGAGAGGTAGACTTATCATCAGTGAAGGGAGGCAAAAGCCCTTGTCTCTGCTTAGTGGAGGAAGCATGTTCATCATTCATGGCTTTATTTATGCTCAAACACAGAGAAATCAATCATTATCTCCAGCATCATTTTTGAGCATCAAGAGTCCTACCACATTTGGATCTACATAATTGGACATTAGCTCACAAAGATAAGAGTTAATAATTAGAGGATAATTTGTACATTGGGCAAGAATAATAGCTCTATTATGCTGGTAATTTCTTCTGCTTTATTCTTTTGAATAATGTCTCTTGAAACCATTCATATTTGATATAACAGTTTAATTTTTCACCTAAGAAAATTCACACTTCAATTAGCTACTTTTATTTTAGTACAACTTAGAATTTGAATACCGATAATCATGTGGATAAAGGAAGAGTGAACTTTTACTAGGGAGACTAGTCAGTGAAATGATTGCCTTTTTATAACAAGACACCTAGAAAATCCTTTTAAAAGCAAACTCCATTAAATGTGTATTTTTTTTTTTACTGGAAGGATAAATATACCACAATGGTTTATCCATTTCCTTTACCTTCTAGATATAAAATATCTGTAGTCATATTCCTTGTGAGGTTTCCCTAAGCTGAACTGGTGAATGAAACATGAATTATTGTAAATGTTATTATTTCTTATCTATTACCTTAAAGAGATGTCTATCAAAAACATTTCAGACTCCAAATTTAAAGGTATTAATGACTGGACATGCAATGCAACTTTCGCTTTTTCAACAAGTAAAAAAAAAAAAAAAAAGCCAGCAAACAAACAAGACCTAAGACACAACATGCAGGCAAAGGAAAAGAAAGCATTAGTGAAAGTCCAGACTTAATGCCTTTTGTATGAACTACTGAGATGTCTGTGCCAACCCCCTGCTTTATTTTGCCTATGGAAACCTGACCTAAACTAAACAACTATTCTGTATCATTAAGTTGTCCAGGAAGACGAAAGTTTAAATACATGGCAAAAAAGCTGCTGCATCTGCTGCATTTCAGTGATGGTGATCTCTCCTAAAAGCTTCTGTACTGGAACAATTCTAGGACAGAAAAGCTTTGCTTGGCCTACAGGGAAGAATACGACGGTCTTCTAGCCAAATATTCTCTCTGTTCACTAGCACTCACACTCCCAGATCTACTTCTATTGTAAGAAATATACAAAGGAAAAAAATCCCTGCGTGAAACATATAGCTCTAATTCCACATTGCTGTAGTCATATAATGTACCTTGGGCACAAAGTGATCACCATGGCTCTCCTTTCACTATGGTTGTTAAAAATTTTTTTCCACTCTTTTTTTTTTTTTTAAATACACTGGTTCCCCCTACACCAGAGAATACAGTTAAATTGTTTCAGAATGATATATAAAATTGATCTAGTGGAGATTCTAATAATTAATTGACATGAAAACCAACTTGGCTTTCCTTTCAAAAAGCATACAAGGTCAGATATATGATCTCTTAAAGAGATGATTAGAAGGTACTCTGATAGCTCTCTGTTAGCACGCACTACAAAACATCGTGAGTAAAATTTACAGCTCTCTTTAGAATAGAAGAGAATCAAGCTTAATGTGATTTTTTTCCCTAAATCACCAGCTGAGGAAAAACACTTGTAATAAATATAACAAAACTTAAAAATCTTTATTATATAAACAAATCAATACAAAAAAATAAGAATCCAATGGATAAAGCAAAGGATTTAAAAAGACACTTTATATAGAAGACAATACATAGACATTTTACCTTACTGGCAAACAAAAATATAATAGTATGATAGCATTTTGTTTATTATTATTTTTAAAAACTAAGAATATCTAATAACGACAAATGATGTGATGGCAAAATAAAATAATAAACATACCTAAATAAAAATACTTTGAAAATAATGTATGAAAAATTCATATTTTTACCCCAGTAGTTTTAGTCTTCAGTATGCAAAGGTAATGATTTAAACATTTTAAATCCATAGATTCAAGATATGGCAGCATTATTTACAACCCTGAAAACTGATTAACTGCAATAGTATACCTTAGAAATGAGAATATATTCTATTATTACAACTGTGTGGGATATTATACTACTTTCAAAATGACGTTTAGGCTGATTCATGGAACTATGGGAAGTGTCACCATATAATGCTGAGTGAAAAGAATATACCGAATTATGTATAAGTCTATACTGCTCTATGTAGACATTCTATATACACACGTGGTAGAGACACAAAGATTCTTGAGTCTGTTCTGTATTTTCCAAATTTTATTTTTAAAACTCCTTAATGTATTTGATATATTTTAAAATGTTATGCTCCAGTATTTTCAAATGCATTGCTTTTTTACAATTCTATCAGAAGCAAAACTGTGCATTAAGAAAGTTATAAAATATCATAAGAAGCTCAAATTAATGTATCCATGATCATTTTTATTAAGTGCACCGAACCTCTCACATGTGTGACTAGGCAACTGAAACCTGTGGGTAGCAACTCCAGCTCATTGACATTCGTCCTGTTCTCAGTCTTCATTCATCCTGCCTCCAGCCCATTCCCCAAACCACAGTTGATTCTGGCACCTGTGAATAAATACACTGGATTTATAAACAACTGGAAGCAAAAGGCATGCTAATGATTGTTCCTAATCCTCAGTGTACAAATAAAACCACGTCACATACTCCGAACCTAAACATCACAAAGTGCCATCTATTTTAATGTGTTTCTTCTGTTGCTAACAAAGAGAATTCTTAAGAAAAAGGAGATGAAGTCTAGTTTTACGATGTATCCCTTAATAATTTGCTGTTGGATTGATAAATATTACCCTTTACAGTGTCTACTGTAGGAAAGGTGAACTGGCATTCCATTCTCTGAAAGAGAAATATTTTTTGTCCCACCATCCCTCTTTTCAAATGCAGTCACTTCTTTGAGACTTTAATAACATCTCAACCTGTCTCTAGCCTTAAGAGTCTGAGATGAGAGCCTAAGAGACAGGACAGAGACTGAGAGGAGAGGAAAGGAGGAGAGAGGAGGGGAGAGGAAGGGAGGGGAGGGGAGGGGAGGGGAGCGGAATAAAGGGGAGAGGAGGGGGCAGCTTTTAGGAGGTTGCACTTACACCTAACACTCCAGCACTTTCTCCAAGACGGGACTCAGTAGGTTCTTACTTTTGTGATGTCAATTTGTTAACTGAAATGAAGCAAAGACTTTCTTGAAGTGAAGGTTGTAAAATACATTCAAGGGTATGTATTCATACAGTCCTTTGTTCTAGATAGGAGCTTTTCTTTTCGTAAAGTTTTCCAGTCTCCTTCAAGGAAAAAGAAAGTTAATACTTGCTAATTCCTTAAAAGGTAATTCAAAGCACTACCCTCGAGAAAATATCACGACAGCTTAATACTATTTTTCAGTAAGAATCAAGTCTGGCTTTTTCCAACATGGCTGTATACTTCGCAGGCCCCCAAATTTGTACTTTCATAGTCGTCATCAATCAAAGAGAAGCATCACCTCTAGCGAACCTGTGTTTCGTGGATTAGAAATACACTCTGTGAACAGATAGTGTTAATTTTGAAGGCATCGCTGTAATTCCTGAGTCTTAAGAGTCGCTGTTTTTTGTCAGGGATGGAGAGGGCGAGGAAGCGTGTGCAGCATGGTGTGCCGCAGATCTGAGGACCCAGGTCTTTAACAGCTTTCCAGAGATAACTGACACTTCCCACTACAAAGCACTGCTCATAGTGAGAGGCGGCAGGAACTAGAACAGACTGCGATCAGAACGGAAAATGTGAGCAAAAGGGAAAAAGAGAGCTCCCAGGAAGGGGTCACCATGGCTCTAGGATTTGCAGGAATTTATCACCACCATTAACAACTATTTTCCGAGGGTTGTTTACCACCTGATCCAGCGACAACCAGATTGAGAAGCCTACTCTGGGACCCCAACCACGCCCCCTCATCCCTCAACTCCCCACCTCCCACTAAACTAATGAATTCTGGGCCACCCCCTTGCTAGACCCTCCCATTGTTTCCTATCCTAACCAATCAGAGTTTTGCAACGGTTTCACCTGGTACCCGCTTCCTAAATAAACAAACAAACCCATCACTGTGCCAGCCCCATCCCCTCCCACCACCTCCAGCCCACTGCAGCCTAAAGAGTATGGGCTGTGGCAACCCGTCCTGGCCCATCTGCCCTCCACCCATCATGTCCACCCTCAGTCCCAGCCTTCTGAGACTCCAGACTAGGCTTGGTATGGCTGAAGAGCCCCGCCTCCTCCCGTCGGTTCTGCCTTGAACCAAAGACCCTTAGACACACCCAAAGGGTCTCTGCGGACTTGAAGATGGCCCTGCCGCCCTGGACCCGGGTCCCCCTCACTTGCACACCTCTGCTGGTGGCTGCTTCAGCCCCTCCACCACTCGGGTAGCTAGATATGGAACAGGCTGCAGCGTGAGGCAATGGTCACGTGTTGTTTTGCCCACTGCCTTGAGACCAGTGAAGTGGGCGGGGACAGGCGGGAGGGGTCTGGGGCGGGCAGACCGGGGGAGGCAGCCCCCCCTCCCCTCCGCTCACCTTAAAAACACCGCGCATCACCATGGCGAGTTGGTCCTGAGCTGGCGACCAAGCTCTAGGGAGACTGAGAGCAGCAGCAGCAGCAGCAGCCTCCACAGCTCTAGCAGCAGTAGCGACCACCCTGCCTGCTTCTTCGGGAACCTCGACCGCACTCATTGGGAACAGGTCATCCTGTCCGGGAGCCATGTGGCTCTCCACAGCCACTGACTCCCGGTCAGACTCCGAGTCCGAAGAGGAGGACCTCCCCGTCGGGGATGAAGTCTGCAAACGCGGCTACCTGCGGAAGCAGAAGCATGGGCACAGGCGTTACTTCGTGCTCAAACTCGAGACCGAGGACGCCCCAGCTCGCCTCGAATACTACGAAAATGCCAGGAAGTTCCGGCACAGTGTTCGCGCAGCGGCTGCTGCAGCGGCGGCAGCCGCCTCTGGTGCTGTGGTCCCCGCACTCATCCCGCCGCGGCGCGTGATCATCCTGTACCAGTGCTTCTCCGTGAGCCAGCGCGCTGATGCCAGGTACCGACACCTCATTGCTCTTTTTACCCAGGACGAGTACTTCGCCATGGTGGCCGAGAACGAGTCGGAACAAGAAAGCTGGTACTTGCTCCTCAGCCGCCTCATCCTCGAGAGCAAGCGCCGCCGCTGCAGCACGCTAGGCACGCAGCCGGATGGAGAGCCGGCCGCCCTGGCGGCGGCAGCGGCGGCGGAGCCACCCTTCTATAAAGATGTGTGGCAGGTAGTAGTGAAACCCAGGGGGCTGGGGCACCGAAAAGAGCTGAGCGGCGTGTTCCTGCTGTGTCTTACCGACGAAGAGGTAGTGTTTGTAAGGCTCAATACCGAAGTGGCCAGTGTGGTTGTCCAGCTCCTGAGCATTCGTCGCTGTGGGCACTCGGAGCAGTACTTCTTCTTGGAAGTGGGCCGGTCCACTGTCATCGGTCCAGGTGAGCTGTGGATGCAGGTGGATGACTGCGTGGTGGCCCAAAATATGCATGAGTTGTTTTTGGAGAAGATGAGAGCCTTGTGCGCAGACGAATACCGAGCCCGATGTCGCAGCTACAGCATCAGTGTTGGCGCCCACCTGTTAACCCTGCTGTCCACTAGGAGGCACCTGGGCTTGCACTCGCTGGAGCCCGGCGGCTGGCTCAGAAGATACCACTTTCAGCAGTTTTGCCACCTCAGGGCTCTCCGTGACAGGGAAGAGGAGATGCAGGAGGCGCGCTTTCCTAGGCGCTTCATCGCACCCAATGCGCCTCTGCCTCCCTCCAGGCTTGGAAGGGGGCACCTGCCCACAGCCCGCAGGTCCAGGAGAGCAGTCTCAGTACCACCCAGCTTTTTCCACCACTTAGCGTGTAGTCCAGGACAGATCCCACAGCCTGAAGTCGCCCCCAACGACAGAGCTTGTGAAGCCTTGGTGTCCAGATCTGGCGACTCTGAAGAAAAAGACAAGGAGGGTGAGGAAGGAAACGAAGGTGATTACATGCCCATGAACAACTGGGGCTCAGGAAATGGCCGGAGCTCAGGAGGTGGACAGGGCTCAAATGGCCAAGGTTCCAGTCGTCAGAGTTCAGGAGGGAACCAGTACTCAGGTGGGAGGCAGGCATCTGGAGCTGGCCAGGGCTCAAGAGGCCAGGGCTCAGGAGGCCAGGGTGCTGGAGGAAGCCAGTGTTCAGGAAATGGCCAGGGCACGGCAGGTGGTCATGGTTCAGGTGGAGGTAAGAGGCCTGGGGGTGGCCATGGCTCAGGTGGTGGCCAGGGACCCGGAGTTGGTCATGGCTCAGGTGGTAGCAAGAACTCAGGAGGGAGCAAGGGCTCTGGAAGTGGGAAAAACTCTGAAGATGGTGACCATGGGAAATCTCTGAAGAAAAGATCCTACTTTGGCAAATTCACTCAAGGCAAGCACCAGCAAACGCTGCCTCCTCCACCACCTCCACCCCCACCAACTGGAGCGACTGGTGGAAAAGGGAAGTCTGTGGGCAGATTCCGACTTTATTTTTGTGCAGACAGAGGAGCCACTAAAGAGCGCAAAGCCAAGGAAGTGAGAGAGATGGAGACCCCAGCAGGTGCAACCCGGGGACCTCACAGAGTCAGAGCTTTTGATGAAGATGAGGATGACCCGTATGTGCCAATGAGGCCAGGGGTGGCTGCTCCTCTTGCATGTTCCAGTGACTACATGCCAATGGCTCCTCAAAATTCCTCTGCTTCAAACAAGCGCCACTCCAGGTCGCCCTTTGAAGACTCCAGAGGATACATGATGATGTTTCCCAGAGTGAGCCCACCATCACCACCACCACCACCTGCCCCAAGTGCTCTGAGAGCACCGGATACTAATAAAGAAGATGACTCAAAGGACAATGACAGTGACAGTGACTACATGTTTATGGCTCCTGGAGCAGGTGCAATTCCTAAAAATCCCCCCAGTGCTCAGGGAGGCTCTTCCTCCAAAAGTTGGAGCTCTTACTTCTCTCTGCCAAGTCCTCTTCAGAGCTCACCCTTAGGACAGGGTGACCATAGTGAGTATGTTCCAATGCTACCTGGGAAGTTCCTCGGGAGGGAGCTAGACAAAGAAGCCTTCTTTAGTCAGGGTACCAAAGATGGAGCTTCAAAGCCCTCAACTGAGGGGTCATTCTCAAAACCCAGAGATAGGGGGTCACCTGCAAAGCCTTCAGATGATATGCCCCCAATGAACAAGGCTACAAGACTTAACCAACTTTCTTTTATTGCAAACGGAAATAAAGAAAAGCGCAAACCACTGAAGCCCACACAGGAGCAGAGAGGAGCTGATAGCTCTGGGGACCATATCAACATTGACTTCATTAAGAGAGAGAGCCCTAAGCCAGTTCCCTCTGCTCAAGGACTACCCGAGTCATGGGGCTTTCTTGCTGACCTCAGAAGCACAGCCTTTCCTAATTACCTGAATGTTGAATTCAGCATACCTTTTCCAAATCCAGCAATCCGCCTCACAGATCTTTTAAGAGCTTTACCAGGTGCCAACTCAATCTCTCTGGCTGGTGCTAGGTGGCCCCTTCATCTTTTTCCAGGCAATGCTATAGGTAGTATTGTGCAAGAGGGTGAACACATTGAAGTAATTTTCAACCGAGCCATGACACCAGCCGTGCCTTTTGCTGACACTGCCATTCGCTATGATGCTCAAACCGGTCAAATCTGTGTAGTCGACCCATTTTCTGAGTGCTGTATGGACATTTCTCTCTTCCCTGGCCGATGCTCTGAACCGCCACCTGTAGCTAGGCTGCTGCAGGAGGAAGTGCAGGAGAGAAGACGCCCACAAAACCGTTCCCAAAGTTTATTCGCCAACGTCCCAGCCGCTGTCTCTGCTTTTCCTACTGACAGCTTGGACAGAGACTTTCCCGCCGCTTCTGCTGGGGTTGCAGCTCAGGATGAGGCGCCCCTCTTGGCAGTGAGCCGGGCTGTCCTGGTGGTGTCTGCGCTCGCAGCGGCCCCAGGCTTTGGCGCTGTCTTTGCTGGCTTCCAAGCTGCTGCAAGATTTGACTCCGCCTCCGCTCGCTGGTTCCAACCTGTTGCTAATGCTCTTGGTGCCCAGGCTGTAAGGGGGCTTCAGGACGTTGCCGCAGGCTGGAATCCTGGAGCCCTTAACCAAGGCGCCAGAGGTGAGGACCTGGTGTCCCGCGCAATCGCCCCCCCACCACCACCTCCTCAGCGTCGGGTGCTGAGACCCCCAGAGAGAGCTGATTCTGAAGACAACGATGACGACGATGGTGACGACGACATTTACGTGAGAATGGACTTTGCCAGACGCGACTACAAGAAGTGACCACTCTCAGAAAAGAGGTTAGTGAATTTTTAATTAAAATTCCTGAAGTTAATGGAAATTGCTTAATGGGTGAGTCGATACTTTAGCTGATATGGTGTTAGTGAAAAGTGAGATGATAGTTCATTTACTGGTGTTATTAGAGAGTACAATTCAGTTTTAATTTTTCACATGATACCATTTTAGTCATTCAAAACATAAGCTTTTATTTAACCCATGAATTTATCTGATGTAGCCATTTGTTAGACATTGGATTTACTTATTAGGAGCAGTTAAAACTAAAAGACACACACAGCACGAGGATGCTTTCAAAGGTGCTTCCCCTTCTGAAACTGAATTCCATTCACTCATTTTCCTGCCTACAACTAAAAGCTGTGAGTGCTGTAAGGACAGGGATTGAATGAGAGCCCAGAGAGCATTGACAAGCCAACTATTAACATAGTTACTTTCTAAAAAGCAGTCATTGTTTGTCTAATTTACTGTGGTTTCCCCCAAAAGGTTAACTCTTGGTTAACGGGGAGAGAGGACACATAAAACCTCAGGTGATTAATGGGAAGTGTTTTTGTGTTGATCTGTTTTTGTTTTTACACAGGTTAAATTGTGGGAAACCATGAGTGCTCCTTTTCTGTCACTGGTAGGGTGACAGACAAGTCACTTTTGTGGTACTTCATTTTCTTCTATTAGCTCTCCTCCCCCACCTCTCTAACAAGGGTGTAGCTGCATCTTGATTATGGATATGAATATTATTTCAAAGGTTTAGAAAGAATATAAAATTTCAATTGGTGTTTCTTATGGAAAATCGAGGGAAGCATGATTAAAAGGCTGGAGGAAGAAGACAGGACCCCAGGAAGAAAGAGAAGGACTGTAAGAACAGAACTTAGTGAATCTGTGAACAAAATTGCACAATATTGTCTTCAGAGAGTCTCAAGAAATGTTTGCAGATGACACCCTTGTAGTCTGCCCTGCCTTCTCTGTTTAGAAGAATATGCTGCTTTCCCTGTGAAGGGATGGTCCCCAGCAGTTTTCATTCCAGTAGTCAGTTTGGTGAAGAGTTTTGCTTTGCTTGCTCTCTGGAATGCTTTTGTGATGGGATCTTTGCCCACTGTGCTTGATCAGGCAGAACAAGCTAGGGATTGATCACAGCAGTCACCTTACAAGCTCCCCTTCTGGTGCAGGTGTAGCCCCCTACCTCCTCTTTCTCTCCTTGCTATAGAAAACTTGCCATACAAAAACTCACATTTGCAGCACAGACACACCAAAAGAGTGATCATTAAAACAACAAAAAGATGCTTTGGATTGCCAAAGGACTTAAATCAAAAGTCCTTTAAATTGTTAGCTCCTAGCTAAACCACAGACAGACAGACAGACAGACACACACACACACATACACACACAGCAATTGAGAGATAGAGAGAGCTCTACTATCATAACTATATATTTAAAAGTCATAATTCCATTTTGAATAACTTATAGCCAGATCTTCTGCTGAAGTCTAACTGCTCAAGGTGCTGTGTACAACCTTGATGTAAAATTCCCACATTCAAAGAGTAGCTGCTTGTGACCCTGTGATTTTTTTGAAATGATGCCTACACTTTCCAATACTCTGATCTTTGTTCACACAAAAAATAAAAATAGTGAGATCATACTGTTCTTCAAATAAACTCTGATCTGAGGATTATTGAGAACCAATGGCCTTTATATTTGCGTAAAATACTGATTAATGACTTTGTAGCTATATTGGAGATTTAATATGCTCTAATTGTATTGTTTACTGAGGAAATTCCTAATTTTATTGAGGGACTATACCATTCAAGCTGTATCTCACAGACAGGCAGATGCTTGCATTGAGATAAGTGAATGACTACTATGGAAGCGTTTTGGAGCATGAAATTTCTTTACAAATAAAATGTGTTTTTATTTTGTTGTTGGGTTAACACTGAAGTGCAATTTCAAGCACTTAAACTAATGACTTTGTTTTTCTGAAAGCTAGCTAATTTTTGGAGCTAAAGAGATATTTGACATGTAATTTGATGCAATGTATCATATGGAAGGGAACAGGAAGAGGTATGGCATTGAAACAACTTATTACAGAATATGACTTTAGTTAGCATTTTAATGTGAATTGGTAAAATGTTTCCTGTGAAGTGTTCAAAACAGGCCAAATAAATCTTAGCATGTTTTCCTTTAAAGCTATTGATGAACTTCTACCTATTTCTGTTCTGTCTTTATTTTCTTATCTAACATTTAAAAACTGAATACATTATGTTAAGAAACAACAGTGTTGTGAACAAGGCACAAATGCACAATATTAGCAGTCACATACAGCTCAATAACTTAATTTCAATTTATGGAATGTGTTTAGAACTGGCATAGAGAGGTATTATGGTATTATGTGTGCATTATTATATAGTTAGGGTCAGTTACCTGTTTGTGACTGCTTACTACATTTAGAAACACAAAGCTAAGTTAAAATTCTGTGTCACTTTTTTATGTCTTTAGTTTCATTAAAAGTATCATATCTGATTGTTCACAGTTGGAATCTTTATATTGAGATCTGCTTATAATGTGAGATTATAATTCATTAAGACCACTTCTATTATGAAATGCAAAAATAATGAATGTATATCCTTATTTATCTACAGTCAAGTTTCATGTAAGTATTTTATAGTTGCTTGTTTAAACCAATAAGAAAGAAGCACCCAGAACATAACTTGAGTATATATTTTTTAATGAATGAAATATTTTTAAAGCAATTCCTTAATGATGAAGGCTTCAGCTTTTGAACACATTAGCATTTAGAAGAGTGTCATTTCCCCTGTGATTTAGTCCATTCCTAAACCCTGTATGCTTTTTCGTTTCCTTTAATGCTTTACGTGATATAAAATTGATAGGTTGAAGTGATTTGGGATGTAAATTTCCCTGGTATTTTTATTCAAGACGTAGGAGTGTGAGATGGCAGCAGTAGATGGCATGAAATAGTTGGTCAATCAAATTAGTTATATTATGATAGTACTTGGTATTCAAAGGCCAAAAAATAGTAATTAGCTTTTGACAATTTAGTTCCTGTTACCACCACATAGGAAGCCCAAGCTTTTTTCCATTGTCCTGCTGCCAAGTCCTGTTGCTATAAATTATAGGTGCTGAAAGCAAGTCATTTTTACTGTATTAATCATATTTATTGTAAATAACTAGAATATAATCTGCAGATAACAGAGAATTTCCAGCTATAATTGGCGGGTTGCTTATTTTATGCACCATTCATCATCCCTCCAAATCTGGATAGTTCTTTGGAGTAATGGGTTGTTTGAACTACACAATTAAAGAGGACCCCACTCAGTTAAAGTTAGCTAAAGTTGTTGGCAATCATTCATTTGCATTTGTTCTTTTTTAAGACTGATGCTTCCAAGATAAAAGTGTCTGCTAGGAGCAAAACATCTCTTTGAAACTAGGTCCAGGACTTTAATTAAACACACCAGACAATTGTACATTTATAAATACTTAACCAGGGTCTTTAGCTTTCTTTTCCTGTCTCTAATTGCCAAACATGAACCAAAATACTTCCAAATCATTGGCAGGCGTTTATCTGGGGGAAGAAACTTGGGTTTCTAAAAAACAAACAAACAAACAAAACCTTTCATGTTGGAACTAATGTGGCTGGCTGGCCATTGCAGGAAGATGTAAGGATTACCATGTGTGATTTTAAATGGACTGTTCTGAAACTCTCAACTTGTTGATTGAGGGAATGCTTTCCAGTTACAGATTGATTGCCTTATATTCTTTTCAAAGCACATTCCCATTCATTATTTTACTGATGATGGTAAGTACTGGAAACAAAGCTGGAGATAAGAATTATCCTATGTTCTTGAAGGGAAGTGGCAGAGCTTGAAAAGGTACCTCATACATCTGTTTTCCAATCTAATACTCCATCTAGCACATCACTAAGCAAATGCTTAATTTGTCATTTTTATATTGATGAAAGTTATTATATATGAAAACATTGGAAGCAGAAAAATAAGTACCCTTTCATTCAATGGTGGCAAATTTTGTTGTAATTCACTTAGAGTGTTCTAACTGGACCATCGTCAGGGCTCAGGTGATCTTTGTTACATTGAACTGTTTGTCATGGCCCTTTTAGAATAAAAGATTTTGACCTCAGCTGGAATTTAATGTTTTAAATCTGATCTGGAGATGAGTTAGCTGCTCTTCCTTCCCAAACAGAAATGTGTGTGTGTGTGTGTGTGTGTGTGTGTGTGTGTGAGAGAGAGAGAGAGAGAGAGAGAGAGAGAGAGAGAATAGGCAAGTAGATTTTAGAAGTCTTGATAATAAAATTCTCTCTATGACACATTAAATAATTCTGGCTTAAAATTAAATTCATTTTCTTTTGCAACTTTTTAAAGGCTTTAAGACTATGTAAAAATATCCCAGATGTTTTATTGTCAGTTTGTGGGAAATACCTTTTTTAAAATGCTTAATTAAAACCTGTACTATGTTTAGTGTGAGAGGGACTGTCAAGCTCTTAGACCTTGGGAATCATTTACTGAGTGAGAATGGATATTTAAACAATTAATTTTTTAGAATAATGAAGTGAATACATTACAATCCACTTGTTTTTCTTTTTTTGTGTGTCATAACTATTGAAATGCAAACTTTAAGCCTATTAATAACATTGTTAATATGCTGCATTTGCTTTATGACCATAAATGTGTTCTCTAGATACTGTACATTGATTAGTGGGCACACAGATGTGGAATCCTAGGCTCAACATTTAAGATATAGGAAATTCTTAGGAGCTTTTAATGTTAACAAATATACTGGTTTTGATTTGCCTTGATTTAAAGAGTATTTTTCGACTTTAGACTGACAAATTAATTACTTTAAAAGCAGAAAATGGCTGCTTACATATTTATTTAGAGAAAAGAGAAAGTGATTGCTATTTTCCCCTGCATTCCAATTTGTTGCTATTGCTTATATTCTATGGCTTATATTGTCAAAGTGTCCTTTACCTGACTTGTACCCTTCTTTTCAGAAAAAAAGGACCTTACCAGGTCTTTCTTTAACAGAAAAGGTAGGAAACATTCTAGCAATCCTGTAAGGCCTCTGTCTACTGGCCTACTGCCCCAGCTTGCTTGAACTCAGTTTAAAGCAGCAGCTTTCCTTGTAGGAATTCCTGTTGTATGCATCTGAGAATGTGATACCTAGTCCATTGCCATTTGTTGACACAGAGGTAGCCAGGCTGATATTTTAAACTATTTCCATGCTTAGATTGACCAAAATATGTTTGATGCTAATCAGACCTTCGAGATTTGCTGAATATTCCCCATAAGTTGTGATCACTCTAGCTATATCTCAAAAGTTATGTAATTTGCCTCAATAGTATTATTAATTCCTTCTTGAAGACGTGAAATGTAGAAATAATGTCAATCAAGTCAATACCTCCAAACTGATAGTGAAAATTGCTCACATGTACATCCACCGTGCCCTTCAATGAGTGACTAGGGAATGTGGTTTTAACATTTTGACATTAGGAGACATTATTATTTCTATTATCCATCATGGCTAGAAGACCTATTTCTCTGGAGTTCCAAGTTGAAACTTCCAATGCACTTCACAGAAATGGTGACCGGATAAAACAGTTCCTCTGCTGGTTAGAGAACTGAAGAGGTTCAATACAGTCATGTGTAGACCATTTCTCATAACAGGGTTTCTATGGAATAACTTATTCTGAGTTCTAACTAACAATAAACCTGGGACTATATGTCTTTTGTCAATTGAAGACTGAACATATTAGAATTCTACTAACTTGCATTCTTCACATCAGCAGTAACTAGGCTGCAGAGTGAAGGAGCCCAGCCTGAGTTCGTGTTGGGAAGTAGTGGGTCAACTAACATAGGATGAGACATGAAGTGACTGACCCGCAAATGGTCTGCTTCCAAATAATCAGGATTGGGATGAACCACCTTATGTGGCCCAGAGCCTGATCCTGAAGGGGAGATGTCAGACAACTAGGCTGCCCTTTAAAAACATGGAGCTTTACAGCAGGCATTCATTTTCATTTCAGATTATTTTGACAATTCTCTTGGGAAATCATTGCTACTTCGAGGAAAAGCATATTTTATTATTTGATCTAAGAAAGAGTATGAGTGGCACTGTGAAGAACAGCAGCGTTCTTGTTAATTTTCACACTTTAAGGATAGCACTTTCTATTTATCAATGTATGCAGGATCATCATCCTGTATAGTCATCAAGCACAGAAAGGTGTAGGAACAGTTCTTACTGAAGAGGTGAGACCTGCATATAACCCAATGACTTTTAAGCTAGGTAGCAAGATTGAATTTTTACATAATTTGTGTTTTCATCTTTTGGGCCCAGATTTCCATTTCCCTTCATTCACTTTGTTGTCTATGTTTGTTTGATTTACTTCATTGCCTCTGATAATGTGATCACCAGTAGGTTCCAAGGATAGCATACTGTCTAATGAATAGAGTTTTCAATAGGACTTTGGGATGGAGGAAGATTAGAGTTGAAAACATAACCAAGACAAGAAGGTTGGGAGGATCAAAAGAGAGTGAGAGAACAATGTTGGAATTACATCATTCTCTGGTTTACTGTTTAAGACTTCAAACCCTAATATAGAGGCACATTTTTGATTATTGTTAAGAGGTCTGCAATACTCAGGAGGAACTGCCTTTTTGACTCAACCTACAAATTTCCAGTGATACTAAAGTCATGTGTGCTTCATTATTATATTAAAGATTTATGTTCAGGTTTATAACATTATACAAATTGAAACAGAGAAATTGTCTGTATTAATTTTTAAGAAGAAAATGATACTTGCGAGACTTTGGAAGAAACACAAGAGAAATCTTTTGACCCATCAAAGACCATTAAAAATTTTCTCTCTAATACACAAAAAAAAACTTATTAACAGGGTGGAATTAACTTGTTATTAAAGAGCTTTGACTAACTGGAAAATTATGTACACAATAAGGTTAAGTATTTAAAACCTGTCAGTATGAAATGAAAAAAAATAGACCTAGACCAGATAACACTCCCAAAAACATGATCATTCATTTTTCTGATGCTGACATGTTATGAAAATGAATAGAAAATGAACACATGGTGTGACTGTTAGTTCTTTAATATTCCTTTTGTAGACTCTTTCAGATTAGGGTTTAATCCTGAACTGCTTTCTCCCACTACTCAGCAAGCTTCGGAATTGCTTCTTTTTGCTGTTCTTTGGAATGTGTTCAGGGAATATAAACTCATTTTAATATGTGTCTAGGAAGAACAGAATTATAAAGGCAAATCTGTGACTCCAGTTCCTACAATGCATTGTAAAAGCAAGTTAAATTATTTGGGGATTATCCTTGTTTAGAAAGCATTATTTCCATCAACTAACATAGTTGAACAGGAATTCACAAACATATTTTGTAAACTTGAAATTACACAACCATTTGTTAAGTTTGAAAAGGGTTTTCACTCATCACCCAATGTTGACACAAGTGTTATAGGGAGGTATGGAATATGAATCAAATGTTTGAAAGAGCTGCTGTTATTTTTTTTTCTTTTGTTTTTTTTTTTATTAAATATTTTTTTTTCTTCAAGTTACATCTCAGTAACAAACCCCTCCCTATTCCCCCTTCCTAACCCGCCCTTCCACCCTCTTCCCCCCAGAAGTTTCCCCTTTCAGTCCAACAGATGGTTCCTTCTCTTATAACAGTATTATACAAAACAATAGATATAAATATGCCACATTTATGAGAGTAAATTGGCCCAGTATACCTTCCCAATGTCCAGTTTATACATATTTGGCCCCTGACTTTAACATTCTACTATCTAACCAACTCCATGAGTTTAAAGGTCTATATGTGACTCAACATTCATACTATCTTGCAACACACTTTTAAGAGTATCTTCTTAGATCTATAACACCCTCTTGATTCCTAAACAGTTCAAAATTTAACTGTGAGACTCTAGCTGTCTATTCTTCAACCACCTCAGAGACCAGAGAGGGATAAATATATTTGCTTATATAGGAAGTGCAGGGCCTGCAGCTTCCAAAACTAAGAAAGAACATACCAATGACTGCCTGGACAGTTCCCATTTTCTCTCCATACATTCCTGCATCAGTCTTCGGCTTTTGGGTCCTGTTTCGATGACAGACATTTGTTGTAGAGCAGGGATTATGAAGGACTTACCTACCCTGTCTTGGCAGAGTTAGGCTGTCGACTTCCCTGCTACCAAGTTTTGTCCTTTTTGGACAGTAGTCTGTCTGCAGTTGATGCAAGAGGTTTTTTCATGCCAAGAGAAAGGCTTACCACTAATTCAACCATCTTACAGTAGAGGTTCTTCGATGCTTATCTTCTACTTGGAGTAGAATAGGGGGTGCTGTCAGGCGCTGATATGTCTCGATATAAAAAAAATGTTGATTTAAGATAACATCTTTGAATGCCATATTCTGCAGATCTCTAGGGGTTTTTGAAGATGCCCTATCCATCTCTTGTATTTAGATTGCTGTTATTTTTTTAAGCAAAAAATAAAGAAAATTTATTCCAATAGCAATAAATGGTCCTAATTCCAAGCATTGTCTCTCGGGTAGCTTGAAAACTTAATTTATACATTTCTACAAAAATGCATTTAATGGAGTGCATAATATATGTCACTCAGATATCACCATTTGAAGAAATTTCAATGTACTATGTATATGAACTTATAAAGATATTTTTACATTAAAAATAAGGTAAATTTGTGAGATACCATTGTAACATCACATTTCTGTTAAAAAACACATGTAGATGATATTTACATACAATTCTATGATCCTACTGGCCTAATTTTGTCACAAAATTTGTCTCTAATATTCACATCCACAGTTAGTCAACCTGTGGTGACCACATATACCCTCTAACCTAATAGAACCTAAATTTTCAAGTTCAGTGGTCATAGTAAAGACTTAATACTTTCTTAACTCAAGGTACTTTTAAAAACTTTTTAGTATGAAGGAAAGAGCCCTACAATGAATGTAACCACAATAAGTAGAGAAGAGACTTTGATACTCAATCTTGTTACATTTGTTGAAGTATCCATAGAAAGAAACAGGTACTTTCAGTTACTTGAAGATCTTTTACTTGAAACCTACTCTGGAGGAAGCTTTCCATGGATTCTTTTAGCTTGTTTCAGGTGATGTGAAATATTGGGTACTTTGATGTAACTAGAGCTTAAAGGAGCTTTGGCACTCAATAATCCACTTGCTGGGAATTGTCTTTACCATCTTCATTCCAGCAGCTTCCCTCATATACTTAATTCCCACTGCTCTATACACCATGGTCCCTATTGTGTACCCTCACATTAATCCAGTCATTAAGAAAGTCATATCTTTTTGGTAGAGAAATGAAATTTTCAATCAAAGTTTTTGTAGTTATAACTAGTTCTTCTAGAAGAAATTCTATGACTAGGTCAGGGAACTATTATCAAAGTTGTCCTCAAATTCTTTGACTTGTGTCACCGAAGGTCAAGGTAGACTTGAGCATGTAGGAGAAAGAAGCACACTCTCTGTCTAAGGTCTCTATCAGGGAACCCACTGGGATAAAGTAGAACAGTGTTCACATAGTCAATGCAACCACCCACCAGCAGTGCCAAGGTGGCACCCTGGGTATGTGAGTAACTATCTTAGTGTCTTTGCCCAACTTGTGTTTTCTCTGCACAGGCAATTCAGAGTGTCGATTAACCATGTCTATGCCAAGGCAGCATCCTCAATGTGTCTCTCAAGAACCTCTTTAGGTTTTGTTTCCATTTGTTTTTTAATGTGGAGGGGTGACATCTCTTTTCGATTATTTTGAAAATAACTTTTTGCCTTGTTGTCTTTCTTTTTTTTTTAGAGTGATAAAATTGCCAACAAAACCAAACACATTCTAGAAGAAAAGTGACACAGAATTTCATCTTTGTCTACTCCAGATCTGCCTAAAAGAAAGAGAATTCTGAGGCTTCTGAATGCAAAGAAGCCTCAATTTCTACCTGTCAACAACTGGATTGTGGGAGCTGAATGAGCCTGCTCATGGAGTTCATTCTCTCTACTGCCTCCTGGATTCATTGACTGACTTAAGGATAGGCACACTGTACATTGGCTTTATTTCCTAGTTTCTCTGATCTGTCTCTTTGAAAGGAATGAGATGCCATAAGTTAGCATCTCGTAACACTTCTCTTTTCCTCTCTAAAACTGTGTTGAGACTATATAAATATAGCCACTGTCAAGTTTAATGACATATAATACTTGGATGAATTTTCTCTGTGAATATCTTTAAACAATGGCAGATAAAGATATATGAGAATGAGAAGGTAGGCATGATCTGGAATCTTTTCTACGAGCAGTACAACTTAAAACATTTCTTGATCAAGGAGTTAATATGAACTGAACTTCTATCCTGACAGGACATTTTCAGTATTTTAAAGACATGACTAAAGGGCAAATTATCTCAGATTTTGCTCATTAATGATACTACAACATTCTATCGACAACTAACCATCAACTAAAGTGATGTCTTGACAGAGTATTTATAACATTTTTTAAAAATATTTTTATGTCTTCAAGTTACATGTCAATCACAATCCCCTCCCTACTCCCTCCTCTGGTCACACCCTCCCACCCTTTTCCCCCTCATACACCTCATTTGCTTCCTTTTTTTAAGTTTAAGGTATATCTTTTCCCTCCCAACAGCTGCCCCTTTCACTCCAACAAATGGTTCTTTCTCTTATAACAATAAATACAATACAAAACAACAGAAATAATTAGGCCACAATTATGAGAGTTATAGGGCTTAGCATATATTCCCAATGTCCCTTCCATATGTATTTGGCAACTGAATTTAACATTCTACTATCTAACCATCTCCATGAGTTTAAAGTTCTATATCCAATTCAGCTTTCAACCTAACATGCATCACAATTTTAAAAACATCTTCTTAGATGCAGAACACCCTGTTAATTCCTAAACAACTCAAAATTTAACTATGAGACTCTAGCTATCTAGTCTTCAACCACATCAGAGACCTAAGAGACATAAATATATCTGATTATACAGGAAGGGCAGGACCAGCAGGTTCCAAAACTAAGAAATGACAGACAAGGCAGAGCCCAGGAACAGGTTGTCTACTTATTCATGTAGAAGCTGGTGATGTTCTGGTATCATATTGAACATTTCCAAACCTGTTGTTTTATTTTGAAACCTACATTTATCCCTGTAAAGAGGCGAGTGACCATTTCACAAGACCATTTCTGCTTCTCTGGGGGGCTCCTTCCTCCTACTGTTCCCTTTGCCCTGGTTTATCCCCCCGTAACCATTCACCCTCCCATGTCCAGGATGCCTATAAAGAAATTAGTTTCCCATATTCAGAAATTAGTGTACACCTATCAGTTGACTATCTGCCTAAAACTTAAGCCAAAAGGAACCTCTTATAAGGCTCTGTTTCCTTCTGGACAATTGAGCCAATATAGGATGCACAAAATTGAAAAGAAAAAACATCAGAGCAAGCTGCCCCATCCTACTTTTGCTTGCCTCTGATGGAAACTGAATTACGATTTTAGGAACCTGGACCTTTGAGAACATGATAACAGCAGGTGGTGACCACACAGGCTAGGTACAAAGGTCTTGAAGCTTGCTTAGAGCTTTGTTATGTGGTGGCACACAGCTCTTGACTGTAGTACCATCGCTGGCAAACCTCATCATCTCACAGATGGATATGAGTGAGCAAGTGTCTGCAAAAGTGTGTGAGTGCTAGCATGTATATGTACACATTTGTGTGTATGTGCACATTTGTGTACCTGTGGACACGTGATTATAGACGTACCCGTTGTGTGTAACTGTTTAACAAATTGCTTCGCATTTAATGTGCAACTTTGAAACAGTGTAATATTAACTGAAGTTCTTTGCCACTCGGTTCCTCCATCTTTGAACGTGTGCTTCTCTCTTTGAGCAGGCTTCTAGTGCTTGTTGCTGAACTAAATTTCTGAAGAACCGAGTTGACTTCTATTGTTCTCCCTGCTTACTAAGCAAAGGGATGGGGGGTTGCTCCTTTTACCATGTGTGAATTGTGCTGAGGAGAGGATGCAGCTTCAATACCAGTTACTGACTCAGTTTCTGGTCATTGCTAGGGAATTACTTTCTTTCACCAGTCCCTTTAGGCTCCTCTCTTGTTCCTATGTAATTCACTAATGCAGTGTGGCTTTTGTTCATCATAGCAGCCTTTCACCTCTAGGCAGCCTTTCTTCAGGCCTTCTGTGAACATTTTATATTCAAGTAAGTTGTCATAATCATTCAGAATTGTAGCAAGAAAAGATCATCTGAGGGAAACTGCTATATTACTTTACTCACATATTTGGTTTAGGGGCTTCCAATAGACAGGATACAAAAGGTAGAGCACAGAGGCAGCACACTTGCTGAATAAATGAATGGAAACCTCACACACAACACTATATACAGTTAGTCACAGTTACAAATAGTCACAGGTATGGCATGACAATTATGCAATCTTTTAACACAACTTCTTAGTTTACAGGTATAATTAGTTTATTCAGTATTGTGTTGGAAGAATCTATGGAATATGTGTACCAGCATACC
>CAJQZJ010000276.1:788905-845961 GCA_907164525.1 Lophiomys imhausi
ATCCCTGCTCTACAACAAATGTCTGTCATAGAAACAGGACCCAAAGGCTGAAGACTGATGCAGGAATGTATGGAGAGAAAATGGGAACTGTCAGGGCAGTCATTGGTATGTCCTTTCTTAGTTTTGGAAGCTGCAGGCCCTGCACTTCCTATATAAGCAGATATATTTATCCCTCTCACGTCTCTGAGGTGGTTGAAGAATAGACAGCTAGAGTCTCATAGTTAAATTTTGAGTTGTTTAGGAATCAAGTGGGTGTTATAGATCTAAGAAGATACTCTTAAAAGTGTGTTGCAAGTTAGTATGAATGTTGAGTCAGATATAGACACTTAAACTCATGGAGATGGTTAGATAGTAGAATGTTAAAGTCAGGGGCCAAATATGTATAAACTGGACATTGGGAAGGTGTACTGGGCCATTTAACTCTCATAAATGTGGCATATTTATATCTGTTGTTTTGTATAGTACTTACTGTTATAAGAGAAGGAACCATCTGTTGGACTGAAAGGGGAAACTTCTTGGGGGAGGAGGGTGGAAGGGCGGGATAGGAAGGGGGAATAAGGAGGGGTTTGTGACTGAGATGTAACTTGAAGAAAAAAAAATAAAGTATTTATAAAAAAAAAAAACAAAAAACAATGTCAAGTGTTGGGTCTCTCCCATGAAGTGAGTCTCAAGGTAGCCAGTCATTGGTTGGCCATTCCCTCAAACTCTATACCATCTTTTATCTCTGTATATGTTGCAGACAAGTCAAAGTTTAGGTGGAGGGTTTTGTAGATGGGTTGGTGTCCCCTTCCCTCCATTGTAAATCATACTTGTCTACATGATGTGGTCACTTCTGTCTCAGTATCCCCCTGCTTCTAGCAATCTTATCTTCCCTAGAGCCTCCCCAACCCCAGGTCTCCTATTTGTCCCAGAGATGCCCCAAGTACAATTTCCCTTCTCTCTTCCAGCTCTCTCATTCCCTACCCCCACTCTCCCCACACTAGATTCCCCCTTCCCCTCTCCACTTCCTCTCTCACTCAATTCCCTCTCTCCCTCCACTCCCAATATCTATTTATTCTCCCTTCTTACTGGAATTCAAGTATTCTTCCTTCAGCCCTCCATGTTACTTAGCTTCTTTGGGTCTGTGTATTGTAGCATGATTATCCTGTACTTAATGGCTAATATCCTTTTATGAGTGAGTACATACCATATGTGTTTTTCTGGGTCTGTGTAACCTCACTCAGGATGATCTTTTCTAGTTCCATCCATTTGCCTGCCAATTTCGTGATGTCCTTGCTTCCCAAAACTATCTGTTCCCTAAAGAACTTTTATAGAATACTTCTTTCAAGAGCAACAGAAGACATATTGTTCCAAAGAGTATCTGGGATATATTTTGAATGACTGCGTATGTTACTTAATAAAACAAGTATCAATAGATTTTAAATTTTAAAAAATGATAAGATGTACATTTTGTAACTATATTGGAATAAAATAAGCTGCCAGAATAATGGAAAATTCACAAAACTAGTACTCCTATAGTAACCAACACATAAGAAAATAAGTTGCCATTCTAAGGGGCATACCCTTAAAGAAAACTGACTCTCCTTCTCCTAACTGCTATCATTTGAAAATAGTTCTCTTAGAGGTAGTACATTGTACCTCCTCTCAATGCTGGATTATGTTTGGCTTGAGTTTCCACGGGTTTTGTGAATGCTGTCACAACTCATATGATTTCTTTAGTGCAACTGCCCTGCTGTGTCTGGAAATGAGCTTCATTTTACTATCCACCTCCTCACTCTTAAAATCTTTCTGCTGGTCTCCTTTTCTACAATGATCCATCAAGCTTTTGAGGATGGGTTGTGATACAAATGTCCCAGTTATGTCTGAGCATTTTACCATCTCTTATTATCTGCCATTGGATTACCACACACACATAAGAGTGCATATATATATATATATATATATTATATCACAAATTAGACTTGTTTTTAAAATGAATCAAAGTTGGGGTGGGTAGAGAAGGGGAATTGGATTTCAGTTATGCTGGGGGCAGGGGAATAAATATGACCAAAATACATTAGACTAAATCCTCAAAGGACTAATTTTTTAAAACAAGAATGAAAAACAGAAAATAAGTTGCCATTTTAGGTTAAACAGAAACAGCAACAGAACAAAAAAACCCAACCCACCAACACTTACAAGATATAGTTATACAGCTTTTAAAGGGGGAGTTATTTACAAAGAAATGTCTGTATTGAAAATCAATAAGAGCAGAGGGGGTGATAACTCAGCTGATAATAGCACTTCCTGCCAAATCTGGAGATTTTGAACTCCAGACCCTCTGGGCCACATGGTGGAAGGAGAGATCAGGCTTCTATAAGCTGTCATCTAATCTTCACATTTGTATCATGGTGCTCATATGCTCCCTCACCATAAATAATATCATGTTTTTTAAGGCAACAAAAGGGGTTAGAAACATGTATTAATGGTTAGCAACACTTGCTATTCTTCCAGAGGACCTGAGTTCAGTTCCCAGCACACATGTCCGATGGCTCAAAACTTCCCATAACCCCTGTAACTCCAATTTCAGAAGACCTGACCCACTGCCCTGGTCTCTGTGATCATGCACACAAGTGGTATATATTTATACACACACACACACACACACACACACACACACACACACACACACAATAATGATAACAAAAATAATGATAATAATAATAATAAATCTTTAAAAAATATTGAAAAGGCAGAAAGAGCTCAAGTCAATAACCGAATTTTACCTTAAAAATTAGTGAAGAAGAGACACTACACTTGATCTTAGCCAAAAGGCCTAGAAGCAATGCAGAGTTCTGGGGTCCTTCAAAGGAGGGGGAAGAAGGATCAGAGGAACCAGAGGGGTCAGGGACACACCACAGGACCACAGCCCACAGAATTGATGGACAAAGACTCATGGGGACTTGGAGAAATTAGAGAGCCTGTAGGAGTCTGACCTAGGTCCTCTGCATATATGTATGGCTGAGTAGTCTGGTGTTCTTGTGGGAATCCTAGCAGTGGAGCAGGGACTGTCCCTGACTCTTTTGCCTGCTTGTGGGCCCTTTTTCCTCCTACTGGGTTGCCTTGTCCAGGCTTGATATGATGGTAGATGTTTGGTGTTACTGTAGTGTAGGGGTTAGATAAATTAGATTTAGAAAATATATAGGAGTTTCTGATACTGTCTCTTAATTCGGGGCCTGAAGAGCATTATCAGCATGAAGTCAGGAAAAACAGGAAAGACTTAATAGACTGAAAAACAAGGTTGAAGTCAGGAAAAACAGGAAAGACTCAATAGACTTGAAGAAACAAAGTATCTGGCCTGACATTGTTTTCAGCTGCTGGGTGGGCGGAGCCAAAATTAAGCTGAAACAGAGTTCCTCCTATTTAAGGACAGTGCATGGAGCCCAGAAGAGAAGAGGCCCCTGATGCTAGAGAGCTCCAAGTGTCCTGCTGAAAAAAGGGCTGGCCATTGATGGCCAGCTCTCTCCCTGAAGCATAAAGAAGCCGGTGAGCAAAGAAAGCCTGAGCAAGACACCAAAAGGCCAAGGACTGGACCCTGTGGCTCAGCTTTTGCCTGGAGGGGTTTGATCTGTCCGATCAGTGGCCTAGGGGAAACTGTGCCTGGCTTTAAGGACTGAGGCAGAGCAGCTGAGTTCCTGATTCAAAAGAAGTAAGTTGGCCTGAAGACAGCTGGGGTCTCCCACAGAGAAGAAAGCATGAAGCCTTATTTAAGGTGAGACTGCAATAACCAACTTACCCTGACGAACCTGCATCTGAGAGATCCAGAAAAAGGACTGCTAAGTGCGTTAAAGAATCTACAACAAAGACTGTATTCCTGACGACTGAGTACCTGCCCCAGAGACGGTATCATTCTAAAAGGTTATGAAAGTAGTTGTTATAATTATCAATAGGTTTAGTGGATAGGTTAAAGGGGTTGTAGGAATTTATAGGATTAGTAGTTAAGAAATTGTTGGTGTTTGTTATAAGTGAATTTAGTAATAAATAAATAAGTGTTAAATAATAATTTAAAAGTTCGGTTACAGTTGGCACCCAACATGGGGCTCGAACCCACGACCCTGGGATTAAGAGTCCCATGCTCTACCGACTGAGCTAGCCGGGCGCCACCTGTATAAGTGAATTTAGTAATAAATAAATAAGTTTTAAATAATTATTTTAAAGTTCGGTTACACTGTAGCTTGTTATAGCCTGTTTGGTTGCATTCCCTGGGAGGCCTGCTCTTTTCTAAGAGAAGACAGAGGGGGTGGATCTGGGGAACAGGGAGGGTGGGGGTAGAGACTGGGGAGAGGACAGGGAAGGGAAGCTGCAGCAGGGATGCAAATATGAGAGACGAATCAAATAAAAAAAAAGAAAGATAGATGTAGCTACACAAATGAAGCTGATGGGCTCCTTGCTCTTCAGGTAGGTACCGGAAGAATTGGAGAGGGGGCCATCTCTGACTTGGACTCTGTTGCCTGTCTTTGGATCTCTTTCCCCTAGCAGGGCTGCCTTCTCTGGCCTCAGCGGAAGAGGAGGTACTTAGTCCTGGTGCAACTTAAGGTGCCAGAGTGGGCTGGTGGTACCAGGGGGGGGGGGGGGGGGGGGGGGGGGGGGGGGAGGAAGTGGGTGGAAGGCTGGGTCTGGGAGGAGAAGAGGGGTTGGGACTGACTGCAACTGGGATGTAAAATGAACAAATAAATAAATTAATGAAGAAAGAAAGAAAATAGAAAAAAAGACAAAAAAAAAGAATTAGTAGAGAAAAACTGCAATAAGCCAAAGAAAATAATAAAATGCAGGGCAGAAAACAATGGTATGGACAGTAGATGAGAGAGAATTTAAAAAACTGGAAGCTGATTCTTGAGAAAACCCAACAAAATTGATACATTTCTGTTTAAATTAGAAATGAAAGAAAAATTACTAATTAACCTGAAAGGCATAATTAATGGCTCCAAAAGAATACTATGAAAAACTGCATGCAAACCAACTAAAAGTATTAGATAAACTAGACTAATTTAGAGAAAGATATGGGCTGCCAAAATTGACACAAGTAAATAGAAACTGCATAGATGTCATAAATAACAAGACAAATCAATACTTAAAGACCAGGAGAGGTAGCTTCACTGGTAAGTCATATTAAATTAGAAGATAATTAACAGTAGTTCTCCATGAAAATCTCACCCCCAGAAACCAATGAAAAAGGAGGTCAAATATCCCAATGTCTCTGAAGTACAAGGAATTGAAGCAGGGTCCTCTGGCATGATAAGCAAGCACATTACATCTCTAGCCCTCATTATTTCTATTTAATAGTGTACTGGAGTTTGCAGCCTGTTCAATCAAGGAAATATATAAAAGGCATACAGTTTGTAAAGGAAGAAATAAAATTGGTTTGCTTGCATATAACACAACCTAATATAAAGAAAATTTCAAGGAATTCAGAAAAATAATACTAGAGCTAATAAACTCGTTGACTAAAAGTATTCTTACATCCAACAACAAAAAAATAACCCAATTTAAAAATGAGCGGAGCATCTGACTAGATTTTTTCTTTAAAGAAAACATGTTCATTGTTTGTACATGTAATAACTCGTTAGGGAAATCAAAGTTTGCAGCTAATCTAAAGTACATAACAAGACACTTTCAAAAAAAAAAAGAATGAAAGAAAATAAAAAAAGGAAAGTTAGTAAGTTTGGGTAAGAAAGTAGAAAAACTGGAGCCCTAGTACATTCCAGGTCAGAATGTAAAATAATATAGCTACTGTGAAGGTGGTTTGGAAGTTTCACAAGAACAACAATATAGAACTAATATACAACCCCAAGAACTTTATTTTTCAGTACATATCTGAAAGTGATGAAAAAGTTTTAAGCAAGTTCTTATGCTCATGGGGGGTTCACAGCAACTTTCAACAATCAGCAAAAGGGAGAATAACACAGCTGTCAGCAGTGAGGTACACAACACAGTGGTTTACCGATACAATGGATTCTTATGCAACACAAAAAAAGAATGAAGCACTCACACACATGCTCTAATGTGAATAAAACTGGAAAACGTATGCTAAATGAAGGAAACCAGGTGAGGAAGGTTGAGCATTGGAAGATGCTCTGCATATGCAGCATCAAGAATTAGTAAATCCATAGAAACAGATAGGAGATTAGGGGCTATCAGGGTCTTTAGAGAAGATTTAAGACTACTTAATGGATATGAGATGGATATGTGGTCTTCTTTTGGGGTGAGGAAAATGTTTTGCAAGTAGATACAGAAAGTAGTTGGGAACTTTGTGAGTGTAGTAAACACTGCTTAAATTAAATATATATATGTATATATATATGTATATATATATTGAGTTCTATATACTTGAGTTCTATAATTAGGACAAAATAATAACAATGCCACATAGGCTTACAATGCATAGAGAGTATAGTATATGAAAATAATCAACCAAATCTTACAATTAGAAAATATAAGAGCTACTGTAACGCTCTTATATTCATGAGATGGTGTTATATGATATGAACATAAACTGTTAGAAGTTAAAGATGTAGAACAGCCATGAGATTAACCAAAGAAATGTAACAAAATGTTATGAAGGCGATAAAAGTGGAATCAGAAAACATATTTAATACAATGCAAGGCATTAAAACTGAATAAATATGAATTGTATCAATACCAAAATTCATTAACTCAGACATGGTGGCACACACCTGAAATTCCAGTTTTTGAGAAATTGATGCAGCAAGATTGTTAGTTTAAGGCCAGCCTAGGTTATAAAGACAGATGCTCTATAACAATATTGCCTAGTTCTACAAATACGTGTGTCCAGCTATACATATCCTTGACATATGTACTTTAATGAATAGAAATGAGTGTTAAAAATGGAAAAAGTGTCTTGAGTTCATATTAACACAAAGAAAGCTGGGAGATTATATTGCTATAAATGTAAACTTTATTGCAAAAATACTAATTTTTGTTTATCACATTACCAATATCCCAGTGAAAAAGATTATTTCATCAAGAGGGTGGAATACTAAAACAAAATTATGCACTTAGTAAATAAGTTTCAAAGAAGATGAAGCAAAACCAGATAGATGTGTAAAGAGAAAAGTCTTCATACATCTTTTTTTTTAATAATTTATTTTTTATTTCTTCAAGTTACATCTCAATCACAATCCCCTCCCTACTCCCCCCTCCAGTCCCACCCTTCCACCCTCCTCCCCCTCAGCCCCACCATCCTCTTCCCTTCTTTTTTTTTTTTAGTTTAAGGTATTTATTTTTCCCCCCAACAACTCTCCCTTTCAGTCCAAATAATGGTTCTTTTTCTTATAACTATAAATACAATACAAAACAACAGAAATAAATAGGCCACGATTATAAGAGTTATATGGCTTAGCATACATTCCCAATGTCCAGTCCATATGTATTTGGCACCTGACTTTAACATTCTACTATCTAACCATCTCCATGAGTTTAAAGTTCTATATCTAACTCAGCTTTCATACTAACTTGCCTCATAATTTTAAAAATATCTTCTTAGATCCAGAACACCCTCTTGATTCCTAAACAACTCAAAATTTAACTATGAGACTCTAGCTATCTATTCTTCAACCACCTCAGAGACCTGAGAGGGATAAATATATCTGATTATATAGGAAGTGCAGGGCCTGCAGCTTCCAAAACTAAAAAATGACATACCAGTGGCTGCCTGGACAGTTCCCATTTTCTCTCCATACATTACAGCATCAATCTTACCTGCTTCCAAGTTTTGTCCTTTTTGGACAGAAGTCTGTCTACAGTTGAAGCAAGTGGTTTTTCTTGCCAAGAGAATGGCTTACCACCAATTCAATCATCTCCCACTGGAGATTCTTCGATGCTCATCTTCTACTTGGAGTAATATAGGGGGTGCTGTCAGGAGCTGACATGTCTCGATATCAAAAAATCTTAAGTTAAGAAAACATCTTTGAATGCCATATTCTGCAGATCTCTTGAGGTTTTTGAAGATGCCCTATCTATCTCTTATATTTAGATAAGCAAATATTGCTTGTCTCTTAGCAACTTGATTTCTGAGTAGCTTAGAAAATAACTGTGATAGACTGTCATAGTAACTAACAAAATGACACGTTTTCATGACTATTAGTTTCCGTTTCTTAATTATCCTAAACAGTTTATGTCGGTTGGTAGCGAGAGGTCAAAACTTGACATTTCATTTTTAAGTATTACTACAAACAATACCTTTAAGAAGCGTTACCCTTAATTTTGTATCAATATACAAAGATCAATACCAATGTGGCCAAATATAATCTTAATTTTGTATCAATATACAAAGATCAATACCGATGTAGCCCTATACAATCTTAAATTTGCATTAATATACAATGATCAATACCAATTTAGCCAAATATAATATTAATTTTGTATCAGTATACAAAGGTATAAAGCTATATTCAATAATCTGTCCTTTTTTCTTGTTCTTTCCTATACTATGTCTATGTCCCATTTTTCTCAAGTCTGTTCACTCCTATATAGGAGAGAAAGGAGGATACAGAAAAGCAAAAGAGAGAAGTCCCTGGGTCTAACCTCCAAAACCCATTTAACAAGACCATTTAACAGCTTGTAGTCTTTTCCCCTAAATAACAAAATTTTCTATTATCTATCAAATAACCAAAGGGGGAGAACACCCTCCCCACCTTCTGGGGATGGGACGTTGTTCTCTTAAAATGACTTCCTGCTGATTTGGGACGTAGTAAACCTGTTTGGGGCCCAAATAAGAATGGAAAAATGGTTAAAAATGTTAATAGAATCATTTGATGTTCAGTCCCTTTGTGCTCAGCTATTTAGATGTCCTACGAAGTTCATAGAGAGAAGCTGATCTTCACACACATGACTCCTTGCTTAGAAAGGATAAAAGAAAAAGTAGGTTTTGGGGAAAGAAGTACTGGTGAAAATGGATACAGGCTGATAGCACTTTCTTCTATATGGGGAAAGTTTTCTGCATTGCTGCTGCTATTAGGGAAGAAATGAACTAGCTGCCATCTTGGAAAGTACAGTTAACATACAGACATTCTTACAGCCAGTAACCTCAAAGTCAAGTTTTTTTTTTATTTCCTAATGATTATGAGCTAACCAAGGCTATATTTCAATGTAGGTTGTAAGTTTACATTTAACTATTTCTGTTTCTCTAATTTCATAGACTACTATGTACTGTTTGGCCCACTTGGTTTTTTCATTTCATCTGATTCCCAGTCTCATTTTCTGCTGAGAAGAGCCAAATGAGGAAGCCAAGTTACAGTTAAGTTAGGTTACACGTAAGAAAGCAAAGTTGCTTCTTTGTGTGTATGCTATGTCAGTAAAATATAATGAACTGTCCAGTTGAAACTAAAGAGTAGTTTCTGCTTTGTCAGTATCACATGGTTTCAGAATTATACAAGGGATCCTTTTATGGGCACTAGTAACATTGGAGAGTTTGAAGTCTAGAAAATTCACACTCCAGTAGCTTATCTGTATTCAAGAGCCTCAAGGAAGCTCACAAGGTGGAAATCAAGGCAGATCCACAAAGTTTTTTTTTTTTTTTTTCATCTGTGGAGATAGAGTGGATGGGCATGAATTCCCCATGGTACAGTAGACTCATTATTTTCCAAGGGAATAATTTGAAAGCGTCTCATATGCTGCAATGATGACAGAAAAAAACATCATTTCTTACTTGGGAACCAAAACTCCCAAGATACGCAGTTCTCATAAGCTACTAGATCCTTATTAATTTCTACCATACTTGGGATTCTTATGGTTCATTTGCTTGTTTTGTGGTGTGTGTGTGTGTGTGTGTGTGTGTGTGTGTGTGTGTGTGTGATGTTGGCAATGGATGCTGAAGTCTAGCATGTACTAGGCAAAACGGATAACAATTGAACAATACTTCTATCCCTGGATTCTGAATTTTGTAAAATAAGAAATTTTAGTTTGAAAAGGACATAATTAAATTTTGAGGAAAAACAAATTTGTAAGCTGTCTTGGATTTGGGGAACTCTAGTTAATTGTCCCAAGGCTCATCTTCTACATCTTTAAGCTGGAGACTCATGCTGGCATCACTTGAATACACTAGAGACAATAAGACTCAAATGAGATATGAGAAGAATGAAACTTTAATGAGGTCTATCTCCTTGCTGGTTGCCGAAGTTCGTAGTTTTTCAGAGAGCCTGAACAAGTGTCACAATGTTGTGTCAATGGAAGACACAGAAATCTGTAATCTGGGCTTCCGACTGTGCCTCATGGCAGAATTGGCATTAGTAAATGCCTAATAGACCCTGAGGAAATGAACCAGAGAGACAATTTCACCTACAATGAAGTATGTTATTTTTTTGGTAAGTTCTATGTGGCCCTGGTTGAAAATTAGTGGGTAGTCTCAGACAGTCTGTAGTCTCCAATTCCAACCTGTCTTCCATAACTTCTACCAGAAACATTTTCTCTGGCACCCTAGACTAACAGAGGACAGCAGCTCCAAAGAGCTTTTGCACACTTACATTGGATAGATGTTCTTGAAGCTAGAAAACATGAGTAGACTCATTTCTCAGCTAGTAACATTTTTGGGTTATTTTATTGGCCTGTGGGCATGTAGGCTTAACTTGGGAGATTTTCTCTTGGAGGTAGCACTAACCAAGAATTTTTGTAGAGCTCTCAATGATCAAAATCCAGTCTGCTAATGGGACAAGTGGGACAAGTGCATTTTGTGGGGTTTTGTTTGTTTGTTTGTTTGTTTGTTTTGCACTTGGAATAGGATCATTCAAGCCAAATGGCCAACAGAGAGAAGTCAAAGTACATTACTCAAAGCACCAATGTTTGGAAAAAGTAAATAATTTTGCACCATAATGAACACATTTTCTCCCATTTCACAAAGCTCTCAATACTGTGGGCCAAACCAGGTTTTAAATTAGGTGATGAACTATCTTTCCATTCAACTGGAAGATCCTTAATCGTGCATATGCATATTTGTTTTATAAAATAATTCCAATTTACCTTCAATAGGTACCATCCCTACATTTTGGAAAATAGAGGCAGTGATGTACTAATCACATTTTCAAGTAGCACTCAGACAACACACATAATAATATAATAATTATTATGCACTTCTCTTCTCAGAGAATAGTTTAATTAGAAAAAACAGTAATTAATGAATCTATATCTATCAAAATAGCAAGAGCCAACTTGTAGGCATGCCTAGACCACCAAGGATTATCAGAAAAATGACTGGGATGAGATAGGAAGATAAGAAGCGCAAGTCTCCCCAAGAGGATTAGGCATGTTCCTTTGAGTAGCACAATATAACCTGAAGTGACCCCACAGAGAGAGAGAGAGAGAGAGAGAGAGAGAGCTGTGAAAATCAACACCCTAATCCCACTAGTGTCATTCATCTCCCCTCCCACTAGCTATCCTGCTTGAGTACCCATCTGATTGAGTGCAGAAGCCAAAGGGCTTAGGAAACCTCTATGTGCAAAAAAGCAAGCTGAAGGAGGAGATGTGTAGAAAAAAAAAGGCTAAATAAATTGTTTAACCAGTATTTAGATTATCATTAATTAGTTTGGCAGCTGCTAATCTTTAACCCGCCATTATAAATGAGCACACAGACACTGGATGGATTTTAACAAGCCTTGGCCTGAATTGTGCAATCCTAGACCATCTAAGCTAGCTCATAATTCTATTACCCAAATATGACCCCATATATACATACATCCCTTTGGACTGCTATTCTCCACACTATGCCAATGTTCCAGGCCGCAGTGGAATGATCTTTTTTAATCTACCCCATGGTATGTGTTCTCCTTTCCTGTTCCTGGCTTCTCTTGGAGGCCTCTTCTCAGAAGTCCAAGTACCCTTAGTCCCACCCATCTCTGTCTTTGCCCAATCTCAGGCCTCAGCATTTATTTAACCAATCAGAGACAATGTAAGTAACAGACAGCAAGCAGGACCAATTAATTAACATTTAGAATGCTTAACACCACCCCATCAATTCCCTCCTCTTGTCTAATAAAAAGGCTAAATTTTTTAAGTCATATAGTAAAAGTTACACATATAATATTTAACCTATTTGTATCACGAAATTTTGAAGAAAAAAATCATGTATCTATCTTGGTGTGTCTAAAGTTCTGAACCTAAATAATTTCTATTATATCCTATATTTATAAACTTAAAAATTTTGTTTAGACTTGAAAATATCCTTTTAAATCCTAAACAACTCAAATTCAATGAAATTTTATAACTATTAAGTCTTCAACCCCATCAAAGACATAAGAAGGGATGAAGTTATTATTTGAGTGAATAGAAAGTACAAGAGAGAAGCTTTCAAAATGGAAAAATGGCAGTTTGCTGCCTAGACAGGCCCAAATATCTCTCAACACCATTGGAGCATCATCTTCAGCCTTCTGGCCAAGCATATCTCACAGACATAATTGTAGAGCAGGAAATAAGGATTTTCCCATTCTGTCTCTGCAGAATCAGGACATTGATTTACCTGCATTTAAGCTCTGGACCATCTTTGGACTGTATATAGCCCGTTGAGAGAGCAGGGGCATTCTGCCTAGTAAGAATTATCTCCTGATAATTTTCTTCATGCTCATTGTTTTCTTCCAAGTCAAATGGGAGCTGCTAGGAGCTGACTGTTTAAGTCAAACAATTCTTAAAATAATAAAAACATCTTTAAATGCCATTTTCTGTATGCCTCTGAGAGTTTTGAAGACATCTATCTATCTATCTATCTATCTATCTATCTATCTATCTATCTATGAACAAGCAAACTGTATATTTTTAACCATTTACTATCTGTTTAACCTATTAAGTCTATTGTGTGATAAATTAAGACTAGTATTTGACATGACCAGGGGCTTGACTGCTCAGCAATCAACCTGTATTACCCAGACTCCTAAATAGATTGCAATAGCAGACCATAAAAGGATTGGAAGTAAACCTGTGCTTTTAAATGAGTTGTATAGGCATAATATCTTACATAAAAGTTGAAATATGCATAATATGTGTCAAAATATAAAACTCTGTACAAATGAATCAAAAATTAACTTTATATTTGTATCAATATACAAAATTCTATACCAATGTATCAAAATATAACCTTAGTTTGAGAATAACAATAGTTTTAAGTTTCAGTGCAGATTCAATAATCTACCCTTATCTGAAAACTGCAATTTAATTAATTAATGTAGTTATTAGTAAGTACAAACTGTAATATTAGGCTGGCGGAGTAGCTGGCGGCTTGGCAGAGGAGCAGGTGGCCTGGCCCGAGTGCCTTAACCGGTTGCCCAACTTATCCTGGAGAAAGAGCCCCGGGACCAAGGGTAGCCTACACCACCTGTAACCTAAACTCTGTTAATTAATATAAGTTGTTATATTAGGCCAGTAGAATTACCAGCAGCTTGGCGGGAGATTCGCCTGGGCTCAAGGGGAGTCTGAGAGTCTGGAAGTCCAACGGCCCGGGACTGCTTGGACTGAGGGCCTATAAGCCGCCACAGTCTTTTCCCCAATAATTAAACACACCAAGACCTTTTAATATTTTAACACTTAGCCCTTAGCTGGGCAGACTCTCAATTAGCTACTCTATGTTAACTTGGATCGGATCACCTAATCCCAAACCACCATTTGCCTGCGAGTACCTTCCAGCCTTCTCCAGACGTCTGTCTCCTTCTGTGTCTCCCGGCGGAAAGAGAAAGAATCTCTGTGTGTGCCGAGTTCCTGCTTTGATTTCAGGAAGTCCCACCTTCCTATACTCTTTCTGCCCAGCTAATTGGCCATAAGTGACTTTTATTAACCAATCAAAAGAATGCCTCAGAAGGGGCGGTAACCAGATCTCAGCATTGAATTCAATGTATCAGAAACAATATTAGGCCTTCCCTCAATATCTCCCCCTTTAAGTCTAGCAAAAGGTTCCTTTTCTTAATAACAATAAATACAATACAGTAACAATACCAATAAAAACAATACAATAAAAACAATTATGAAAACTAAAAGGTATGACATATATCTCTCTTGATGAGTTTAAGGATCTATACCTAATTCAACTTCCATCCTAACTTACATTATTTTTTTTTTTATTTTTAAATACTTTATTTTTTTTTCTTCAAGTTACATCTCAGTAACAAACCCCTCCCTATTCCCCCTTCCTATCCCGCCCTTCCACCCTCTTCCCTCCAGAAGTTTCCCCTTTCAGTCCAACAGCTGGTTCCTTCTCTTATAACAGTAAGTATTATACAAAACAATAGATATAAATATGCCACATTTATGAGAGTAAATTGGCCCAGTATACCTTCCCAATGTTCAGTTTATACCTATTTGGCCCCTGACTTTAACATTCTACTATCTACCCAACTCCATGAGTTTAAAGGTCTATATGTGACTCAACATAATGGTTGAATTAGTGGCAAGCCTTTCTCTTGGCATGAAAAAACCCCTTGCACCAACTGCAGACAGACTGCTGTCCAAAAAGGACAAAACTTGGTAGCAGGGAAGTCGACAGCCTAACTCTGCCAAGCCAGGGTAGGTAAGTCCTTCATAATCCCTGCTCTACAACAAATGTCTGTCAGAGAAACAGGACCCAAAGCCTGAAGATTGATGCTGGAATGTATGGAGAGAAAATGGGAACTGTCCAGGCAGTCATTGGTATGTTCTAACTTACATTATTAACTAAACCATCTTCACCTTAAAACATCCTTTTAATTCCTAGATGATTTAAAATTTACTGTGATGCTATAACTACGTAGTTTTCAATCACATCAGAAACCTGAGAAGGTTAAATATATCTGAATAGATAGGAAGTACAGAGCAAGCAACTTCTAAAACTATGAAATGACAGACAACTGGCTCTAGAGAGTCCCCAGTTTCTATAACATTGGAGCATCATCTTCAGCCTCTGGCCAAGCATGTCTCACACTTATCTCTTATCATTTCTATATTATATGTCCATATTCCCCCTCTTTTTCTTTTAAAGTCTTTTCCCCCATATAAGAGAGAAGGATAGAGAAAAGAAAAAGAGAGAAAACCCTGAGTCTAACCTCCTATACCTTATTTAACAAGACCATTTTACAATTTGTAACCAATCTCCCTAAATAACATTTATAACAGACCATAGAATCATCCAGCCCACCTTTTGGAAATGGGGTGTTACTCTCTTAAAATTGCTTCCTGCTGAATTGGGACATGGAAAGCCTGTTTGGGGGCCCAAATAAAATGGAAAAAAATGGTTAAGCAATTTAATAGTAACATTTGCTGTCCAGTCTCTATGTTCTCAGCAATTTGTCCTGAGCAGTTTGTTGTCTGAAGTTGAACTTTGGATGGGAAAGTTCAGGGCCTTTTTGAAGTCCTAGTTGGATCAGTTTGTGAGGCTGGACCATCTGTGCTTGTCTTGTCTTCTTTGGTGCTTGGTCCCTTTGTTCTGAAAATATGTAATTTCTTACAAGTAACATCTCTCTCTCTTTTCTTTCCAGACAGGATTTTTTCTGTGTAACCTTGTCCTGGAATCACTTTGTAGACCAGGCTGACCTTGGTGAAGGTCAGAGATCCACCTGTCTTTGTCTCCCAAGTGCTGGGATTAAAGGTGTACACTATCTCGCCCACCCAGTGATTAACATATCTCAGTAGGGGCAAAAATCTCTCTTGAAACCAGGTTTTCTGTGGGAGCCCCACATGTAAGGAGACTTGCTTATGATCCCTCTCTCTTTATATATTTAAAAATCTCTTGTATGTTAGCATTGCCAAATGATAAAAATATCCTTTTTATCTCTCGCTGAAATAGGGAAATCAAATACCTCTAAACAATAATCAAACAAAGAAACAAGAACTTTCCAAAAGCCTTGGTCTTACTGTGCCATCACATGCTGTAATTAAAGCTCTGTTTATTACTTCCTGAAATTTAGTTTTGGCTGTACACCCTTGGTGGTACTTTCCCAGATACTCTTGATAAAAACATCTACTAGACAGGGAGTTGTGAGCTCCAGCTGTCATCAATTTTCTAACTATCGGAAGGGCTTCCCTCCTTTCCCCATTATCATTGCCAGCAACTTGGCATTCCATCTGTAAGCTCTCTCCCCTAAGCCTATCTTAGTCAGATCTTTCTCAAAAAGTATACACAGAACCACAATTGTCAGTGCAAAAATCATCTGCATGGTAAGAGAAACAAACTCAATTGGAATCCAAACATATTGAGACATTATGAATTCCTCCATTTTTAATCTAGGCAGTAAATTTTGCTCTCAAGCTCTGTTTAAAAGGCTGCCGGTTATTTAGCATATAAGGACAGCCTTAGCTTTCCACCTTTGCTGCAAGGCAGTAGCTTTTGTTATGGGAGCTACACCTTTGAAATGCATTTGGGTTCGGTTCCATGGTTCCATGCTCTTTGGCTAGGAAACCACCTTTCACCCAGGCCTTCTCAGGCTGTAGGCATGGATTCTAATTGCCATAGTTGGGCACCATATTAGGGAAAAATGGCTAATTAAATTGTTTAACCAGTATTTAGATTATCATTAATTGGCTCAGCAACTGTTAATCCTTATCCCACCATTATAAATGACCATATAGACACTGGATGGATTTTAACAAGCCTTGGCCTGAATTGTATGATCCTAGCCCATCTAAGCTAGCTCATAATTCTATTACTCAAATATGACCCCATATAGGTATATGTCCCTTTGGACTGCTATTCTCCACGCTATGCCAATGTTCCAGGCCACAGTGGAATGATCTTTTTTAATCTACCCCATGGCATGTTTTCTCCTTTTCTGCTCCTGGCTTCTCTTGGAGGCCTCTTCTCAGAAGTCCAAGTACCCTTAGTCCCACCTATCTCTGTCTTTGCCCAATCTCAGGCCTCAGCATTTATTCAACCAATCAGAGACAATGTAAGTAACAGACAGCAAGCAGGACCAATTAATCAACATTTAGGATGCTTGACACATCCCATCAGAGATGTGATTTAGAAATGGTGAATAATGATAACAGGCATACAAGGTACTTTAAAAAATTAATTAAATTATGTTGGGCACCACTTGTAGAAATAATTAATTAAATTGTTTAACAGTATTTACATTATTGTTAATTGGTTCGGCGGCCATTAATCCTTAGCCAGCCATTATAAATGAGAACACAGACACCATGTGGATTTTAACAAGCCTTGGCCCGAGTTGATCAATCTTGGCCCATCTAAACTAGCTCTTAATTCTATTACCCAAGTATGAACCCATATATACATATGTCCCCTTGAACTCCCATTCTCCACACTATGCAGATGTTCCCAGCCATGTGGAATGAGACTCTTTTTTCTAAGCCATGGTGTGTATTGTCCTTCTTCCTGCTCTTGGCTGGAATGCATTCATCCTCTGTCTAAAGTGCAGGCTTCCTGTTCTAATTTCAAGAAGTCCCACCTTTCTCTGTCTTTGCCCAATCTCAGGCCTCAGCATATATTTAACCAAGCAGAGATAATGTAAAAGACAGCAAACAGGACCAGTTAACATTTAGAATGCTTAACACTACCCCATCAAGGTACCCTACCAGCTACTGGCTTTCCTGTAGGTTCAAGTATTTGACTAGTTGTCTTCTCAGAGGAAGAGAGAACTAAGATTACATAAATGAGATTTTGGTCTGTTCTTATGTTGAGTAAGAGGTTGACAAAGAAACTTAGTCTGAATAGGAACTGCTAGTAAATATCCGACATTTGTACTAGAGTTAGGAAGAATTTGTAATCCAAGACAGAATAGCGTGTCTATTCTACCTAACAGACATCAATACTGGATTGCTATATGTTGTGGTATGTTAGGACTAAGAAGCATCCAATGATCGCTTATTAACTTACACTTTGGAGGACAGGCTTATGTAGATTTAAGTCCATTACTGTATTAACGTATGAGTTATTTCCTCCCCCAAAACCTTCAAAGCACCCTGCATAACTCTAACAACAAAGTACTTCATTTAAAACAGCAATGGCATTTTATTTTTCAATACTATTCAGTTTCTTTTGAAGCTGGTTAGAGGGGCACATGTTTGAATAGCCCAGCCTGAGAAAAGAGATTCTCTGGCAAATAAATCCAACTGAAGTCTTGGACAAGCAAAAGTAGTTTCTTTTGTTTGAGTAGTTGATTAGTTGTTTTTGTTGAGTGTTAAGAGTCTAAGGATGTACTGTCAGAGCTAAGACTGGAACCTTTGATATTGAAGATGTGTTTTAATTTTGGATGCAGATACTGAGTAGCTGGGCCATTCTTTAGAATTAATTTCTATTGATTTTTATGACAATAAAGGAGTACATGAAACTTAAAACATGGGGTAAAAAAGAGATTTATACAAACCCACTGCCACCTTCAACAATGGGCTCAACAAATTGGTACACTTGTATAGGCAACAGTGCCATCTTGTGTTAACTTCTGTATAAACTGCTAACAGCTTGTAGTGACTAGTGTAGTTTTCAATTAACCATGCTAATTGAAGCACACAATCTCACCTGCACCAAAAGAACTGGAAAGTGCTTTTCAAATTTCATTGGGAGGGAAAACATAATGGAAGCACAAACTGACCGATAAAACCTCTGTTGGAAGCAAAGAGTGCAACATCAACATGGCACATGAGATTAAGCTAAGAAAGGAAGACAGATAGATTATAATCGCTGTCTGTCTGTCTAGCAAGTCTTCATAAAGTTAGAGATATCCATGGAACAAGTCCTCTGTATAGCAGTGGAACATTTGGACTTGCTCCTCATCTAGCCTGTGAGTAATGAAATAAATTTATTAACTGGTGAAACCATATTTGGTACATAACTTTTGGTAGTAAAATGAGCTGACTCAGCAGAACAACTTTGTCAATAAGGGCCCATGTGGAAAAACCATGAATTGTGGATGATTATAACACTTATCAAAGCTAATTTCTTGAATAGCCGGATTCATAGCAGTTTTGAATAATCACTGTCAAGGAAGGATCAACAACATCAAGTTTTTTACTGGGATAGGTTTGTGTACTCAAACAACATGTCAGGGCCAGAGAGAGGTAGAGGCTTTCAGAAACATAAATATTATCTGTGCATGCCACGTATCTGAGTGAAGACTCTAAAATCCACATTTGCTCTTGTAACTCAAAGAGCAACCTTCAAATATATGCCACGTTGAAAATTATCCGTGGAACGGATACAGGGTTCAGTTAGAATTACATATGAGTATTTTCATGGATATATCTACATGAAAAAAAAAACTAATGTAGTTATTTTAGAATGCTTAGATTCTAAAATTTAGAACTTGGCCACACTGTCTAAGCTTTATATTGTCCATAGGTTCATATTGGGATCTAAATTTTTAAAAATTGTTTTGGTTGCTGTATTTTCAGCTATCACACAAACTTTACTATAAAAGTTTTGAAAGTAACCAATTGATGTACCGATATAAATGAGCATGGTTTTACACTTATGCTGAAGAGAGAGACACCGAGTCATAATTACAACATATATATTTAATTAAGTTGATACTGGTGAATTAAAAAACATTCAGTGAGAGGATGACAGGTATGGAAATAAGGTATCCTGTGACTATTCATAATAAAATGTTTAAAACAAAAAAGTCTTAAAAGCACATTGTCTTTTTGTAATTGAAGGGAGAAGACTAAGCAAATATTGTCTTCTTACACAAGCTAGCCCACAGGAGAATAATTCTTACATGAGAAGCACCAAGATAAGAAGAGTTATTAATTACTCTTTGTAATTTTTTTTCTCAAAAATGTAGGAAACAAGCAAAAACAAGATACAAAAAATATGAAGATGGGTCATCTGATCATGAGTGTCATGGAAAATATAGAACAAGTGATTGTTCCATTGGCTATGATAATTTGATATGCAACATGAACTACTAAAATTCTGATCAAAGTCACTTAAATGATCTGTTTTTAAGTCAGACAAGAACTTAGGGAATAAAACTCCTAAAGGATTTGCTTTCAGTAGTAACTCAATGAAAGGTTAAATTCTCTTACATGTAAATCTTGCTATCTACAGAGTAACCTTTCTTATATTTTCAGTAAAGAAGGGTTTATACCAGATCATATCTAAAATGACTCAACATTTTGAACTATGAGATTGTTTACAGAATATACACATTCTTTACTTACAGAGAAAAAAAATAAGATTAATACTCTTCTAATAAAAACCTGGGGTACAGTAGCACTAGTAGCACCATGACAAAGAATTCTTCCCCAAACTACAGTCTTTAATTTTATTCAGTATGATTCTTCTCTTCATTGTATTTTTAATGTGCCATTTTATTAACTGGGCAAAATATATGAACTTTGCCTTATAATCCTTGAAGAAAGTTATTCTGGCCCCCAAAAGTATAGTCACTTCCCCATTTCTTTGATAAGAAAGAATGGAGGCCTTGCCTGGCATATTGCTGGATCTTCATGGTCAATAGTATGCTCTCGTGGTCATAGAGTATATTAGCACCATTGGTGGCAACAGTGGTAAAGTTGGGGACAGTGAGGGAGACATTGCATCCTGGGAATCACATATAATAATTATATATAGAATCACATTCAAAACCACAAAATATTCTTTAACATGTTATGTCCTCTTCATGCATACTTGGCATCGGCTAATACGTGTCCTCAAATCTCCTGCTTTCAGTGTCTCTGACTGAGGTTTACTAGGAAATAAAAATATGAGACAATTAGGTTTACTTTTCCAATTTCAATTCTATACACTTTTTATTTAAATTTTATTATAGGTATAAAGTCACATCAAGACATTCTCTTTCTATTTTTTCCTTTATTTTTTATTTCTTCAAGTTACATCTCAATCGCAGTCCCCTCCCTATTCCCCCTCCAGTCCCACCCTCCCACCCTCAACCCCCCATCCTCTTCCCTTTTTTTTTCTTTTAAGTTTAAGGTATATCTTATTTCCCCCTACAGTTTCTCCTTTCAGTCCAACAAATGGCTCTTTCTCTTATAATAATAAATACAATACAGTACAACAGAGGTAATTAGGCCACAGTTATGAGGGTTATATGGCTTAATGTACATTCCCAATGACCAGTCCATATGTATTTGGTACCTGACTTTAACATTCTACTCTCTAAACATCTCCATGAGTTTAAAATCAGATAAGAAGATACTTTTGAAATTGTGTTGCAATTAGTATGAATGTTGAGTCAGACATTCTCTTTCTATTAAGCATTTTTCCAAGGGACTTAATGGTTTATTTTCATTTTAAAACTACCTGTGTGTTTGTTATCTGTTTAGTGTGTGTGTGTGTGTATGTATGTATGTATGTATGTATGTATGTATGTATGTATGTATATATGTATGCATGTACGTATGTATGTTCAAGTACACCTGTCACAGGATGAATGTAAAGGTCAGGACAAGTTGTGGAAGTTGGTCCTCTCCTTGTATTGTGTGGGTCCAGAGTACATAACCAAATCATCAGGTTTGGGGGCAAATGTCTTACACTGCTGAACCATCATATTGGCCCTTAATAGTTTAATAAAACATTGATTGCTATGGCTCCATAGATATTACTGAGCACGTGTATTAAAAATACTCTTGGCTTATATTTATTGTATATAGCGATGGGTTTCATAAAGACATTTTCATTTAAGTTTGCCACATAATTTTACCCCTGTACCGTTTCCTTTCTTTCCATCATTCCCACAGTCCTTTTCCTTTCCACAATCTTCTTTCTTCTTCATTTCATTTGTGTGCATATATGTATGTATGTACATGTGTGCATATATATGTGTGTGAGTGTGTATGTGTAAAATCCAGTATCGAGATATTAGAGAGCAAATATGGATATTTGTCTAAGTATGGCTTGTTTTGAATATCATGATTTTTTATTTTATAATTTAATCTAATTCTTCATGGCAGAACAGTACTCTATTATGTATCTCTACCTCATTTCTTACATCTTTACACCTATTTTTACTGCTGTTACCTTCATACATTTGTTCCTCTGTTCTTTTTTCTTTTTGAGTTACCTTTCCTAATATTCATAGAATGGAAGAAGTTTATAAAATTTGTGAGCAAAACATGATAAAATATCATATAAAATATCAAAAAAGAAGCAACACAAAAATAAAGACAAAGTTCAAGAGATTGAAATATTCAAAGATGTGTTATTTTATTCCTTCACAGACTCGAATGAAGTCCCTGAAAACATTCTTAGAAAGAGTGAGTTTGGTGGGCAATACAAATTATAGTTTCAGTTCTTGAGATGGTCTCATCTTAGTTTACAAATTACTGACTATTTTGTTATTGAAAGGTTAATTGTAAGTTATCTGTAACCACACTTACCTGACAATAGGTTTGTTTGTATATTACAAGTTAGGTACATGTGGAGAATAAACTAAGATTAAAGAACTCAGTCCAACACATTCCTAAAATTTAGTGGAGATAAACCACCCATCAATAGCATCTCTCTTCCCTAGTATCTATGAAGGAGGCATTAGGTCTGAACTAAAGTCATAAGCAACTTACCTGAACATGTCTGACATATCAACAGTGGCCAGCCAAAAGCTATAAGAATTGGCATAGTAGTTGCACGTTCCTCGCCCATGACATTCAATGAAGGGAGCTGAACGAAATTCTTCCAAACAGGAACCAGGAGAGTCTAGGGCTTGGCCAGAGCCTTCTGCTCCTGAACTTGTATGCTAAAAAAGATAAGGAAAATGTTGTACAACATATATGTGCCGTAATATTTTAGTGATTATTCAATAATATATACCTAACATGGCTACAAATTAGAATACAATGAAAGGAACTAGGAGTAAAGGCAAGAGAACAGTATCCACATCAAGGTCAGTGAACAAAAGCAATGGGTATATTATAAAAATGTGTGAGGTCTCCCTCACAGTGCCTGGACAGAGGATAAAGATCCAAGCTTATTACTACACAAGTGGCAGTGATGACTCAAGTTGGGATAAAAGTACATGTGGTGGAAGGTCAGCTGTGATGAGAAGAGCAAGGGTGGGTGGTCCATACCATCATGAAGGAATAACCAATCCACAGAGAGTCCCACCACTGGGGACAGTGTGGAATCTGAATGGTCTGGCTGTGAACTGCGATCACCACAGCTGGTGCCTCACACACGGCACATCTGGCAAGGGAAAGAGAAAGAGAATGTGATTTACAGAGTGAGAATGTAGGAGACAACAGTTGTTCTTCTTCAGAAGCCTTCCTATTATAGAGGCCCTTGACAGTGTCCTCAGTGATAAGAGGAGAAAAATGTACTTTGAGAATAGTTTTGCATAAGAACTCTCTTCCCACATGCATAATACATTTATAAGTAAAATCTGAAAGACTTCTTTCATGGCATTGTAGAATTACAGCTGTTGCATTTTCATCTTCCATTGTGACATAAATTTGCATAATGTGCTCTACATGCAGTCAAAGTGCCCAAATGGAGGTAGACACTTAGTACTGCTATGACTGTGGTAAGAAGAATGTTTAGTAAACTGAAAAAGACAAGAAGCAGATATTTTCTCAATCTCCACCCAGTGTTCTTCCTCCAAAGGACATTTATTAACCATTTGGCCATATTTGGGTAAGTACAACAGACCCAGAATGGCTGGGCAGGTGCCTAGGCAGTGGGAGATGTGGTTGAAACCTATAAAATAAGTAAAAACAGCCACAGAATAAATGCTCTGCATATATCAAAATTTTAATAAAAACCACGAGGGAACATCCTGAAGTATGGTGAAGGTCAATTTAGCAAGATTTATCTGCATAATGCATAATATATTATGGAAACATTTACTCCATAAAGTTGAGACTGAAAAAAAATCCCCCCACAGACTTGCATGCTATATGTATTAAACACACACACAAACAGAGAGACAGAGAGAGAGAGAGATTTAGGTGACTATATTACAAAGGAAACTATGAATTTGCTACTAAAATCAAATTAGATTATAACTTGGTATTCAATGTCAAACACATTAGATTTAGTAATGATTAGTTCCCAGTGGTCACTAGGATCCTGCATCATGATCACAATAAAAGTAACACTATCCAATATTCTCAAGACATTGATTTAAATTATTGTTCCAGTGTGGAAAAATCCCAGGAAATCTCTGTTAATGGTACCAATCTCTATTTGTTACTCTAAAAGTTTGCCAAATCTCATGTATTACTTCAATTCCCTAATTTTGTTTATTTCAATGTGATGCATGTCTCCCACTGTAAAATCTAATCCAGTTACATTCGGAGCATAGCAAGACTATTCAGTGTAACTGATCTCTACATGAGAACTGTCCCTATGCAATTCAAGTACATTGATAGTGGCTTAATCTTCCCTGAACTTTATCTCAAATATTGGTTGAAGGATGGTGGTAGTACTGCTCATTATAATATACCAAATAAATTCCAAGCTATAATTTGGCAGTTAAAGCATTCTATTATCCATGTTCAAGCTAACTTTCTACTCTTTTCTCCTATGAACACTTTGAACACTACATTCTATTATCCATTCTCATTTTCTCTCCTACTATGACTTTCCTTTTGTAACTATATGTGTATCCAGCTGTTTTCCAAGCATCCAAAGACAGGCCAAATCAAAACACATTTCTTTGAGACAGATATCCCCAGATTTCTCCAGTTAGAATTAAACATCCTTTCTCCTATACTTTTTCCAGTTTTCAATTTGATATTTTGTAGCAATTAGCTTAAACTGAATACTTACCACATTAGTAAAAAATTAGTACAAGTATGCACAGGTACATTTTCCTAACGACTGGACTCAGTTCTCTTTATATTAAAATGTTTGTCATAAGACTTAGTCAAAAGTTGATCTCTAAGAAATATAGTAATGGAGACATAATGAGGTAATAAATGATTTAAAGTGAAAAAAAGAAATACATTTCAAACTAAATACTGGGCTGAATATTAAAAATCACTCTTGTATACTTAACTTGGGATGGGTATTGTTGATTATCTATTTTGGACTGATTTCTTACTAGCTAAACTGAACAGGAATTGGGAAAAGTAAAGGCTAAACCAGTGCCTCACCGACTAATGAATGGCTGGATGCTCTGGACCTTCAGGGGCTCCATGCTCACTGGCATGGGCTCTGGAGTTGAAAGCCAGTAAGAATAGTCATTTCTTGAAGCAAAGTTACAAACATTGTTAATGTTGCAGAACATGAAAGGCATGGTACTGAATCGACGAAGGCAGCTGCCAGCCGTCCCTGGGAAGAAATGAAAAGGAAAAGATGAAGGAATGCGTAATGATGTTTAGTTTATCCTAAAGCCATAAAACTTTTTTTTTACAAAAGAACCAGCGCACATTTCTTAGACAACAAAGACAAAAAAATTAAGTACTAGGACTCATTCATTTTTATCATTTATAAAATCAAGATATATCTTATAATGTATGCAGATTTTGTTGTTATAGATCACTACATATTCCCTAGTGTTTTTAAATTGGTTACGGATCCTACAAGCAATGATGTCTTATTGACAAACATTTTTTGAGTGCACATAAAGGACACACGCAAAGTCTTTGTAGAATCTACCATTGTCATAGTCCATGCAACCCTCTTTTCTGAGATGTATTCAATATGTTATTGTGGGCAAGCAATCTCTTCAAGTGTATGAATAATATTAATAAAAATGCTAAGGAATTACAGACAAGTTTAGAGATAAATAAAAAAATAAATAAATGTAAAAGAAGAAGGAAAATGCAGAAAGAACAAAGAAAAGGAAAGTCAAGATCAAATTGGTATTTAATCTAGATTCCCAACTTCAGTGGATCAAGACATCCCTCATCCCTACAAAGTTAGTAAAATACACCTCTAGATGTGCCTGCAGTGTTTCCTGATATTAAAGAAAGCCCATTGTGAATATGGATACCATCCAATAGGTTGGGGATAAAGAAGGAAAACAAGAGACACAGAAAGCCTATTGGCACAGGCTTTAAATTCTCTGCTTTCTGATAACCACAAAACAAATATATCTGTTCTTCCATTCCCTTCTACAGGTGGCTGTGAGGAGCCCCTAGAAACAAAACTTAGGTCTTCTATAAGAGAAGTACACATTGTTAAACTATTGAGTCATCTCTCCAGACCCTCCAAAAGTATCTGTCAATGAATTTATTTTAAACAATCCCTTGGAATCTGAATTCTTCCATAAAATAAAAGGTGACTGATACTAAAAGGGTGTATGGAGAAGGCAACTACCTAAGCCACAGGTCAACTTTAAGAGAAAGTACATATGAGAATCGAGGATTTGAAAATTGAGTGTATTTATCATGTATCTGAAGGGATACATTTCCCTCAAATAGACAAGGACTGATAAGGCAATACATAATCAGAAACATTTGAAAATTATAGGTCTGCATTATGGCCTATGCTGTAGAGGGTTTTTCTAACATGCTTCAAGTACTTGGCTTCATCCCCAGCACAGACCCTCCCCAACCCCAACCATTTGGAATTAGTATGTGATAGATTTGAAATAGGCCTAAGGATCTTTGCAAAGCTTGAAAGCCATTGATTTAGTTGGAAAAAAACAACAACATACAAAATTGGTTGAAAGAAAAGTGATTCACTCAGGGTCAAATGAAAACGAATGACAGCATTGTACAACTGAAAAATGGACAGATTTAGAATTGTCGTGGTTTGTCATCAAGTTCTAAATCTGTCAATAATTACCTGTGTGACTTTTGTTAAGTGATTTAATATCTTAGCCAATTTCTTTGTTTATAAATTTGCAGAAACTATTTGTCCTCTATCTTTGTCGTTCTTGTGAAAATCAAATCAGACAAAGAGTTTATGTATACTATACAGTGTTCTGTATATTATACAGTACCTTTTAAAAAAGCTAATCTATTGCCTGATTTAGTACAGAGCTGTAAATATGCCTGGTCTCAAAAAGCAAAAGAAAATGTGCATAAGAGAAAGTCCCACTGGGCTGGAGAGATGGCTCAGTGGTTAAGAGCATTGGCTGTTCTTCCAAAGGACCCAGGTTCAAATCCCAGCACCCACGTGGCAGTTCACAGCTGTCTGTAATTTCTGGGAGTGGTGGGGCATGCCTTTAATCCAAGCACTTGGGAGGAAGAGGAAGGCGGATCTCTGTGAGTTCAAGGACAGCCTGGTCTACAAAGTGAGTCCAGGACAGCCAGGGCTACACAGAGAAACCCTGTCTCAAAAAAAAAAAAAAATCAAGCACTTGCCTGGTGTGGTGGCTCACACCTTTAATCCCAACATTTGAGGCAGAAGGCAGGTGGATCTCTGTGAGTCAAAAAAAGCCTGGTCTACAGAGTGAGTTCAGGACAGTCAAGGATACACAGAGAAACCCTGTCTCAAAAAACCAAAGAGATAGAGATAGATAGATGGATAGATAGATAGATAGATAGATAGATAGATAGATAGATAGATAAATAGATAGATAGATAGAGAGTCCCATAATGATAAGATTATGGTGTTAAAGTAAGTGTGTGCTATTGGCTGCCCAAAATGATATAGAATCACTGGTTTCAGTCTCAAAAAAATTTAAACTATGATATCATGTACTTCCAATACTTCCCCTACCCCAAATAATAAGGCCTTAATAGATTACTGGTTTTCAATGCATCTTTTCTCCCTCTCAGACAGAGAAATTACAAAATTCAATTTGTCTCCTCCAGGGAAGATCATACTAATTAGTTATCCAATACTAATAGGTTAGTCCTGAAATCATGTATATACAAGTTACATTATATGTATTGAATATATATGTAACTTGTATATACATGCCATGACTTTGAAAGAGAGTAGGTGGGTTATGAAGAATTTTAAAGGAGGAAAGTGAAGAGGAAGCTATGCAATTGTGTTATAATCTCACAAATTTTAGAAAGAACACATCATAGTTCTTCTACCAATCCATACCAAAAAAGAAATTCCACTAGGAAATTTTTTTAACATTGAAGCTATCCTTGCCTACATTCTTTGTTTATTCATTAACATAACAAAACCTTAGCAAAGCCCTGGCAATATAGACCACTCTTGGGATTTACAGCTCTTCTAGCTTTTTTCTGTCCCAGGCCTAAAGAGTACTAAGTTAGGAATAGTTTATAGTTACCAAGTCTGAGAACAAACTCTGATCGACCAAAAACATGCATTTTGGAAAGTTATAAAATAATACTGAATGAACCCTATTTTCTATCTTTAGTATGTATTAAGGTGTTACAGTGGTCAAAATTCTAATGTTTTATACTGATCTGATATGATAGAAATTTCACATTTAAATTGTTATTTTTATTATTTTATGTGTAATGGTATTCTGCCTGCATGTATGTCTGTGTACCTGGTGCATGTAGGAACTACTGAGATCAAAACTGGGCACTGAATCCCCTGGAACTGGGATTATAGAAGGTTGTGAGCTACCATGTGGGTGCTGGGAATTGAATACCTATCCTCTGGAAGAGGAGCAAGTTCTCTTAGCCGCTGAGCCATCTCAGCAGACCTGAATTTTCACATTTAAATCTTTGACTATAAACACAATTTAGACTCTATCAGTGAAGACAGAATTGGTAAAAAGGAGATTTTTATGGGGAAAGATTATAGGAAATTAATGAGTTATTTTTTAATGTAACATTTCAATTTATCTAAACATGACTTGCTTTAAAGGATTGGCTATTTAAGGTTAGGAAAAAAGATATAAAGAAACTAATAGAGAAAAAAATGTAATCAAGGAAAGATGAACAGGAAAAAAATCAGAAGAGGAAAATAGCTATAGGAGAAGGAAAAAAAGTTAAACCAATTCTTCCTTTATTCAGTTTCATTGAATGACCTATGAACCCTGGCATTCATGCAAATGAGGTAGAACTAACAGGTATGGACATACACCCTTGGACCAGAATAAGCAGAAGACATTTTCTGCTGCACAGAACTATTTTCACAGGGTGAATGTACCACCCAATAAGACCTTGGGAATTTTCTTCTCACCATAGACATCCCAGAAGTCTAGGGTATCTTCTTTAAACATTTCCATGGATGTAAATTGGAGGGTGGATTCTAATACAAACAGCCTCGATTAAAATGATAAGCCCTTATGAACCAATGTTGAAACTGCAAAACAGAAATCATGAGGATGGAGGGATCTTGATAGTCTAGTCCAGCCTCACTCTGTTGACTAAGTATAGCAAAGACACATGGGTTTGCACTGAATGGCTCATATTTTATTTGTAAATAACGTGTTTTATATTGATTTACATTTCTCTAATTATACTTAATAAGGATAAGATTTTTTTGGAACTAAAAATTAGCATAATTAAGCAATGATTACTTTCTTATTTTTATATGTTTATTTATTGATTCAAGTTACATCTCATTCATAGCCCCCCTCCTCCACTCCTGGTCCCATCCTCCCACCCTCCACCCCTTCTCCCACCTATCCTACTCCTCTGGTATGGGGGACCCCTACATATCAGCCCCCCTCAGTTTATCAGTCACATGAGAGCTAAGAGCTTCCTCTTGCTCTGGGGCCCAACATGGCAGTTCAGCTAAGGTAGTGTCCCACTAACAGGTAACAAAATTCATGAGTGAGACCACCCCACCCCTATATGCTAAGGGATCAATATGAGGACCAAGTTGTCTATCCTCTATATTTGTTTAGCAGGGTCTAGGTCAAGTCTAAGCTTTTTTCTTCTTCTTCCTTTTTTGGTTAGAAAAAAGTGTCCAGTCACTGTAAGCCTCTAGGGACCTAAGGTTAGTTGGTTCTGTTGATCTTCATGTGTTGATCTTGACCCCTCAGGGTCTCTCTATTCCTCCTCCCTCTCTTATATAGGGCTTCCAGAGCTCCACCTAATGTTTGACAGTATGTCACAGCATCTGTTTTGATCTGCTGCTGGGTGGAGTTTCTTGTAGGATAGTTATGCTAGGTTCCTGTTCCTTCAGGTCTGTATGTTGTAGTATAGTTGTCCTGTACTATATGACTAATATGCAGTTATAAGTGAATACATGTCATGTGTATCTTTCTGGGTCTGGGTAAGCTCATTCAGGATGAGCTTTTCTAGTCCCATCCATTTGGTTGCAAGTTGCATGATTTCCCTGTTTCTGGTAGCTGAGTTGTATCCCATTGTGTAAATGTACAACAGTTTTTTTTTTTAAATCCATTCTTTGGTTGGAGGACATCTGGGTTGTTTCCAGTTTCTAGCTATTACAAATAAAGCTTCTATGAACATAGTTGAGGAGATGTCCTTGTGGTTTGGTGAAGAATATTTTGGATATATGCCCAGGAATGGTATGGCTGGGTCTTGAGGTAAAGCTACTCCCAATTTTTTAAGATATTGGCAGACTGATTTCCATGGTGGTTGTACAAGTTTTCACTCCCACCAGCAATGGAGGAGTGTTCCCCTTTCTCCACAGCCAGCATGTACTGTCATTTGAGATTTTGTTCTTAGCCATTCCGACAGTTTTGACCACTTTCATTGATCTACAAACCAAGATTTTTTTTCATAATTTGTCTTTCAGCTTGATAAAGTACAGTCACACAAGAATCTATCACCCGTAAATTATAAACAGTGTGTAATCAAGCAGCTGCCATACTGTAGGGGACCCAGGACAACTGCTTCCTTATCAAACTAAACAAAAGGAAAAGTGGCTTTGAAGTCTTCTTGCTTGAAACCAAAAGTGGTACCTTGTACTAGCTGCACTGTCTTTACTGTTTTTAATTTGAAGTCAAAATTATTCATTTAAAATTTATAGTGACTGTAGTTAGTTGGCCTTGACCTGCCCTTCCATTTGAAGGCCTCAAAGAAGAGTTACATATTTTGTCAAAGGTCTTCGTAGAACCTAACTAGAGTTTTCAAACAAAGACAAAATGCATAGAATGAAACTAGATACCAATTATCTTACCCAAGTCTTGACCATGGGCTCTTTTATTTCCTTGTACATACAGGAGAGAAAAGCCTTCATAGATATGGACTGTTCCCTGTGGGCATTGTGGCACATCTGTTGTCTGACTATGGCGTGTGATGAGGAATCCATGGGCAACAGAGTTGGTCCCAGGTGGACCTGGAAGTCCTTGCAATCCATCTGGTCCTGGGGGACCATCCAATCCATGAGTACCTATTTGTATGAAATTTTTGGTGTATGAGATTAAGTAAGCTCCGAGTCATTATTGTGGCTATTAACAAAGCATAATGACTTAATTTGATTAGTTAATTCTTTCAATATTTATAGGGTATCTATAAAAGCATTGCCAGATATAATGGACAGAGAGACAAGTGAGGTTATTTATTTATTTATTTATTTAGCCTTCAAGGAGACTGAAGTGAACTTATTTCCTCCTGGCATTGGCTGAAGACATTAAGCACTAAAATTCTAGAACAGACTTGTAGGTAGGAAGAGGTGATGCCTATGGGAAGCTGGTATGTTATCTATTCTCTTGCTATACTAAAGGAGTTTGAATATTATGGCCAAATTTCAGCCAGCTGTTTTGTTCATCAACAAGAAAAGAAGGGTATGGTTTCCATTGTTTTTCCAGTATCAGTGCTGAAAACACTTTCTTTTCAATGCATCTGGAGAATTTTCTGAAGGTTATTTGCTGAGAAAATAGGTAACACATTCTTAGAGAACCTTCAAAATACATAATTTTAATATGTCACTGACTCCTCTTTATATGACCCTTTTACTGTGTGTGACGATGTTTGCTTTTAGGACACTTCATAGCAACGCCTGTGATAAAGATGTCACTAATTTATTCATTCCCTGAAAACACAAAGTTATTGAATTGGCAGTTTTGGCTCGGGGAAGGCCCATATGTATCACTACTTCTTTTGTTACCAATGATACTTTTTTCTAAAACACATTCTTTATGTTTATATCACTTTTTATATTTATATTACCTAGATTCATTAACATATTACCAATGTATCGAATTTATAATATTGTATATTTTTGTTGTTACATTTTTTTAAAAATTCGAGACAGGGTTTCTTTGTATAACCCTGGCTGTCCTGGAACTCACTATGTAGACCAGGCTGGTCTTGAACTCAGATATCCACCTGCTGCTGCCTCCCAAGTGCTGGGACTAAAAGCATGCACTACCACCGCCTGGTTTTCATTTTTGTTTTAGCAATCATAATAGTGTTTTTTTTAAATAAGTTTAATCAAGTTCTTTTTGGAAGTAGGGTAACTTTAGATAGGAATGTAGGAAGCTGATTCTTAGTACTCAGGAGGCTGAAAGAGGGGTATCATGATTTTGGGGCCAGCCCTGGGTATGTTGTAAAGACTGGGCCTATTGTGGTTATATAGTGGCATATTGATTCAATAAACAAAACAAGAGTATGAAATATATTCAGCAGAAACCAAAGTTAACATCATAAAGAACATCTAGTAATGACTGACTTAAACAAAATCTGTGTTTAAATAAATCTTCTCAGCATATTTCACCACAATCTTCAAAGTTCTAAGGTGATTATTTAAACTTTCCATCTATATTTGCTGTATTCTATGGGGAGAATTATCTTCTGTAATATCACAAAATGAAGAAAACAAAAAAAAAACTGTTCGAAGGTAGTTCATGGATTTAAATAAACACACTAAAATAAGTTGAGTGGGGTTGGGGATGTGTTTCCATAGTAGCCTGCCCAGCACACTGGAACCCTGGGTTTAAACTGCCACTACAATAAAATAAAAATAAAAATAATTGAAAAAGTCATTATTTTGAGTATCTGGAAGAATATCTTGGATTTCTAGTGCTTTATATACAAGCAAAAGCAATGTTTTTATGCTTGTCTGTCTGGTACAGTGTATCTCTTTGCATGTACCTTCCTGTTTTTCCCCAGCTCTGGAGTTGACAGCTAGACATGCTGTCACCATAAGAAGTTATGATAGTTCCAAGTACAGGGCCATATCCATAGGTCTTGAAAGCATAAACACAACATGCAGAAACACCGTTTTAGTTATTTTACCTGGCTGTCCTGGCAGACCTGGGTCTCCTTTGAGCCCTCCAGCACCATCAAAGCCTGGAAGGCCATTGCGTCCTGGATCTCCTGGAGGGCCAATGGGACCTATAGGAAAAGAAATGGATTTGAACACAATCAAGCCTTTTAAATTGGCTTTCCCAGAGGAGTTAAAAGAAATCTGCTTGGGCCTAAAGGACGTTTGGGCATGAGATGTTCACATTTTCAAGAGAAAGGGAACTGGGATCTGTGATGGCCTGGCATTCTATTTCTTGCTGGGACTATCGTGGTCAGAGATAAACTCCAGACAAACTCTTGATATGTAAGGAGTGGATCAAGGGAATGACCTGAAATACACACGTCTCAAGCAACGATTCACAAAGGTACCTGGTAAATCTTGAGGGCCTGGAAGTCCTGGCGGGCCTTTTAATCCAGGTTGGCCTGGAACTCCTGGAGCACCAGGATCTCCTTTGACTATAATGCTCTGTCCTGAAGGACCAGGCAACCCAGGAGGACCTAAGAAGCAAAATACATAAAAGTGAAGATTGTGAAGAGAAATGTCAGATGAAATGGATGCCAAATTGGCCTAAGGTAAGAAGATGCATTTACATGATGAAACAAACAAACAAACAAATAAATGTACTTAACTGCTGCCACATCAAACAGTAGTGTACTCAGGGAAACTGTAAATACTTCACCGAGAAAATTAAAACCAGCCCATGCCAGCTTTCTGACCCATTGTCCAGGAGTCCCTCATCAGGATGGAAACCTCAGACTCACACAGCTAACTCTATCCTTCAGTGCTGAGAATCCTTGCTCCCCTCATATCTAGCCAGAAAGCCTGGATTACAGCTGCCAACTCTATCTTTGACAATTCCACCCACTGCTGCCATGTACCACTGGCCCCTTGTCTAGGCAGGACCATAGACTCTTGTTGCCAACCCCACCCTTTCCCATGACCTGATAACTATCACTCTCCAGGGAGTGGTACTAGATACACATTCCCCTTCCCCACTCCCCCACCCCTGTTCCACTCCTTCAGGTAGGGATTCTAGACTTGGATCATCAATTCTACTAGCACCCACTGCTTGAGAATCAGTCCAACACCCTTCCCCCAACACTCCTGAAGATCTGCTGTTAGGGTCTTCTGACTCTACAGAAGGCCTATTTGCGTGCTTAGAAAATTCACTTAGCTTGACCTGAGCATGGGCTACTTCTGAAACCCCATTTAAATTCAACACTGAATTGCTCAAAGACTAAATCATATGTCTTATACAGCTGGTTTCTCACCTGATAACTTGGGGGTATAGGAACAGCGCTTCAAATATCCACTCAACAAAGGAGAGACAATATTTCCATACCAAGAAACTAACTACATTAACAAAAAGCTAATTCCAGATGTCGAGGCACCATCACACATATACAAACATGAGTAACCTAAACAATAGGTCTCCACTAAATATTACTACTCCTATGGTAATATTCCCTTAGAAAAGTGACTCCGATGATGTACAAGACAGTATTTCAAAATAGTAATAATAAGAATTATCTTGAAAAGGTATGAATAAATTCTGGAATGAAGCCCTCAAGAATACAAACATTAATAAAAACAATTCAAGATATGAAAATAGGATTTAATAAAGAGATAGAATTTCTGATAAAATGTCAAAATGTAATAAAACTTGAAATACAAAATTAAGAAATTCAAAGAAAAAATTAGATGGAAGCCTTACCATTAGATTGGACCAAGTAGAAGAAAGAATATTAGGTCTTTAAAAAGGTAGAAGAATTTGATCACTCAGCCAATGAAAATATCAAATCCAAAAATTCTAAAAATGGAAGATACAGGAACTCTGGAACACTATAAAAAAGACTAAATATAGGAAGAATAGGCATAGAAAGAGAAGAAACTCAGATAAAAGGCACAGAAAATATTGTCAACAAAATTATAGAATAAAATGTCCCCAATATAAAGAAAGCGATCAAGGTCCAAGAAGCATACAGAACACCAAATAGACTAGGACAGGAAAAACTCCCCACAGCACCTAATAAAAAAATGGACAGAAGAAAAAAGGATATTAAAAGTCGTAAACGAAAAAGACCACATGACATATAAAGTCAGAATCACAGTTGTTTTTCAGTGGAAACCATGAAAACAAGAATAGATTGGAATGATGTTATTCAAGTTATGAAAAACCAAAAATACCAGCCCAGGCTATGATCGCCACCAAAAGTCATGATAGGAGAAAGGAAAACTTTCTATGATAAAAATATTTTTAAAGAAAGTATGATCCATAAGCTAGCTTTATAGATGATACTTCCAGGAAGTCTTAGTTCAGAAGAGAAGGTTAAAGATGCCCAAGCACAAGGAATAAATAAAAAAAATTTCCAGAATGTTGAACAGAAGCTTAATAAAATATCACAAAACAACAAGATATAAACATAAACATCATAGTAGTAACCAACTACTTTCTCATTGAATTTAAGTACTGCTTCACAAGATGAAACTCATACCTGGCACTATTATTGGGCCAAGAACCTATGGCTAGACAGATCATAGGTTCCATGAGAGAATATACTAGTATTCTCTGAAATATAATATTAAACTGACTCTTAATGAGTTACCATTGTACCTTGTTATTAATGCATCTATTGACTCTCATCAGAGAAGGTTCTGTTTTAAGTTAATGTTGATCAATTCAATGATACAGAGACTCAAAACTGAGAATAAGATACTGAAGAAAGCTCAGCAATAGAAACGACATATGCCTATCACATACTTCCTTACATAATACTCAGGAAACACCGTAGAAGAAGAGGGGGAAGAAAGAGTGCAAGAACTAGAGGAGGCAGATGATTACAAGGCACACTCACAGTGGTTCAGATGACATTCATGAAACCTTTGTAAGCTCAAATCCCAGTATGGAGAGGGTATTGGGAGCAAAATTTCACCCCTCATTGAGGAGCTATTGGCAATTGTCAGTCATTGGTAGAGGGTGAGTCAGCTTTCTTTTAAGAGTGTAATGACTGATAAGTTGACCATGTTCCTGTGGAAGACCATATATCCACAAATATTTGGGCAGCACACATTAGTCATTGCTATTGTTTATTGTTTTTTTTAATGTTGAGTGTGTAGAAAAGAGGCTAGATCTGGGAAGAGTTGGGGGAGAGGAAGTGATTATGATTAAAAATATGTCCAAAACTCTTAAGCCACTAACAAAATATTTCTAAAAGAAGTTTAAAAACTAAATATGCTTCTTGGGGTCAGTGGAGAAAAAAAAGATAAAACTTTCACCCCTGTCTTTAGAGGAAGAGAAACTTATGGCCTGACAGGCTCATTCTGATTTTGACATTATTTGTAGTTCTTTGTTGTTTTTTTTTTTAAGACAATTACTGAAGCAATCAACAGATATCCTCTTTTATGGCTTATAGGAAATTTCTAAATCTTATTAGCATAAAAACTTTTATTTTAATGTCAAAATATACAAATGTATATAAGCAACTTGTTTATATGTTCTGGTCAATTGAATATGGGAATATTAATATAAAAGCTAATAAAATCTTAAGACTTTCTTGTTGGTACTGAATCTATCTTAAATTTAATAGATTGGCTATCAATATAATATAACTAAATAAAGAGTTTAAGAAATTGGGAAATTGTGTTGATATTTTGGAAAGACAGAATGAAAACTTTCAAAAAAACTTTCATGTTTCCAAGTACTGGGCATTGATACCATACTTTTTAATTATTAGACACTTTTTATTAGCTATATTTACTTATAACAAATACACTTATTTACTTACTATTCCTACAAATTCCTAGTTACCCCTATGAATGCCTACAACCCCTATAAATGCCTATGACCCCTAAGACCTAACCACTAAACCTATTGATAAGGATACAGTCTCTAGGGCAGGTCCTCAGTCGCCAGGAAACCAGTCTCGGGGGTAGACTCTTTAATGCACTTAGCAGTTCTTTTTCTGGAATATCTCAGATGCAGGTTCGTCAGGGTAAACTGGCTATGGCAGTCTCACCTTAAATAAGGCTTGAGGCTTTCTTCTCTCTGGGAGACCTCAGCGTCTGTAGGCCAACTTATTTCCTTCATATCAGCAACTCTGCCGCTCTGCCTCAGTCTTTAAAGCTGGCCACAGTTCCATTCAGGCCACTGTTTGGACAGGTCAAACCCCTCTAGGCAAAAGCTGAACCACAGGGTTTAGTCCTTGACCTTTTGCTGTCTTGCTGAGGCTTTATCTGCTCACCAGCTTCCTTCTGCCTCAGGGAGATCTGGCCATTGGTCTACCAGCACTTTCTCCAGCAGGACTCTAGGAGCTTTCTCGTATGGGGAGCCCTTAGCACGCAGCTCTCTGGGCTCATCCACTTGTCCTTAAATAGGATCGCTCCTTGTTCCACCTGCTTCAGCTTAACTTGGGCTCTGTCCACTTAACAGTTGAAAACAATGCCAGGCCATAAAGTCTTTCCTTGTTTCACCTGGCTTCAACCATGTTTTTCAGTCCAAAGAGACTCCCCTCATTTCACCTGACTTCATCCATAAGCTGATAAGCTAATTGCTCATAGCCAAGTTGATCTTCATGCCCCGAATTAAGAGACTGTATCAGAAACCTAGATATTCACTAAATCTAACTTATATTAATCTATCAACCCCTACAGGGCATAAATAGCATTAGGAAAAGAAAAATTCTTACCTGGGGGCCCAGTAAGGCCTGGTTCCCCATCAGGGCCAGTTGAGCCTGGTACTCCAATGGGTCCTTTCATTCCTGTAAAGATGATACATAAGATAAAATTACATGAAAAAGCAACAAGACAGTCTTTACACAAGAAAATAAGAAAAAAGGGTTTTCCTAAAGTGCTTACTATGGTCAGAACTAGTTTGATTTAGGCTGTTGTTTACTACCACCATTACCACTATTGCTACCACGACTATGAATAAACAATAAAGAGAACATGAAGTTGGGAAAGAGATAGATGGGTGAGCTGGAGGAAGGTAGTGGGGGTGCATATGATAACAATATATTGAATATATGTAATGTTCAAAGAAAAAATAAAAATACTTAAAAAATATAAAGGAAAACCTTAAGATATCATTTCAAATACCTGGGAATCCTGGAACACCAGGGAGGCCAGGATCTCCTTTCATTCCATTGAGACCTGGCTGGCCAGGGTTACCCTAAATCAATAAAAACATTGGTGTTAGAAACATAACTCAGAGGGAATAGAGAATAGGAATGAAGATTCAAATATTGCACAGTGGCTTGGGATAGCTTTTATTTCCCAGTTAAACTTGAAGGACAAGTTCTACTCAGTTTCCTACTACTTTGTGACTTATAAAAGTTTAACCTGTCATCCATAGTTTTCTCTTCTGCTGTGTGGAGAAAATAAGTGTGTCTACTTTATGGAGTGGCAGTAAGGATCAAATGATAAAGTTCATGTTAAATGCTTAGTAAATTGATGATATAGGGATTTAGTAAGTGATGATTAACAAATACTTTCTTTTTCATGTAGATCTGGGATGACAGATGCTTAGATAAGAATCATGTGTGTAGAAATGATAAAGTCTGAAAGACGTAACAAACATAATCTAGGGTCTATTAATTAATTAGATTGGAGTCACCAATAGTATAGAAAGCAAAAGGCAGAAAATAGCTCAAGAATCTAAAGGAAGAACATATGAGAATGCATTTTCATATTAAAATATTAAAAAGTGTCAAAGAAAAGGTGATTTTGGAAGCATGTCAAAATGACATTGGATCTAGTTTGATGTGGTTATCAAATCTGGGAAAATGTGAATTTCAAAATAGGCAATGATGCTTTAAAAATTTGCAAATCATCGGGAAAGACAAACCATGAGCCCATATTCATAATAAATATGTGAATACACAGTATAGAAGGGATAGCACTTGCCTACAGTAGGGCTAAATGGCACATGTGGAAATAGTATTCCATTGTGTAGATGTACCACAGTTTTTTGTATCCATTCATCCGGTTGAGGGACATCTGGGTAGTTTCCAATTTTTTTTTTTTTTTTTGGTTTTTCGAGACAGGGTTTCTCTGAATATCTCTGGCTGTCCTGGACTCGCTTTGTAGACCAGGCTGGCCTCGAACTCACAAAGATCCACCTGCCTCTGCCTCCCAAATGCTGGGATTAAAGGCGTGCACCACCACCGCCCGGCTTTAGTTTCCAATTTTTAGCTATTACAAATAAGGCTGCTATAAACATAGATGAGGATATCTCCTTGTGGTTTGGTGAGGAATCCTTTGGATGTATACCCAGAAGTGGTGTGGCTGGGTCCCGAGGCAGAGCTATTCCAAGTTTCCTAAGATTTTGCCTGAAGGTTTTCCATAGTGGTTGCATAAGCCTGCACTCCCACCAGAAATGGAGAAGAGTTCTCCTTTCTTCATAACCTGGCCAGCATGTGCTGTCATTTGAGTTTTTGATCATAGCCGTTCTGATAGGTGTGAGATGGAATCTCAGAGTTGTCTTGAGTTGCATTTCTCTTATGATTAAGGTTGCTGAGTGAGCTAACCCAGACTCAGAAAGATTCACATGGCATTTATTCACTTATAATCAGATTTTAGCCATATAATAGAGGATAACTATCCTACAACCAACACACCAAAAGGAATAGGAACATAGACTTTACTACCTGTTAATGAGACACTTTGCCCAAGTGGTGCTGCCATGTAGGCCCCCAGTGTATAAGGAGGCTCTTGGCCCTCATATGACTGCTTAACTGGGGTGGGGGACTGATATGTAGGGACACTCCACTCCAGAGGAGTAGGATAGAAGGGAGAGGGGTAAAGGGTGGGATGGTGGGACTGGGAGGGGTGGAAAGAGGGCACTGTGATGGAGATGTAACTTGAAGTAATAAATAAACATTAAAAAAGAAAATTCCAGGCAAAACTTATTAATAGATGTTAAACTTAGGAGGAAATTTTGATGAGGATAGTATTTTTGTGTGGTCTTTAAGTGCTCTCCTACTGATAGTTGCAAGGGGGAAAATAGTGACCATATAGAGAAAAATCGGGATTACTTGATTGGGTTATCGAGATAGCCCAATAAATTAGAAATGTGCATTGGCTGGACATCATGGGCCTAGAAGAGGATACAATATCACTCTTATAGTATTCTAGCCAAGGATACATAATTTGAATCTAATTAAAATGACAGATTAGACAAAAGAAGTCTTATTCTATTTTAAAAATGGGTAGAGGCTACACATCTTTTTAAAAAGATTTTTTGAGACAGGGTTTCTCTATATAACAGCCCTTGCTGTCCTAGATTCACTTTGTAGACCAGGCAAGCCTTGAACTCACAGAGATCCACCTGCTTCTGCCTCCTGAGTGCTGGGATTAAATGCATGTGCCACTATGCCTGGCTTGAGGCCACACATTTTTAAAGTGTCAAAGTCATAAAAGAAAAAAGCTAAGGAACTATTTCATATAAGATATTAAAGAGACACAACAGTTAAATGGAATACATGATTTGGTCTGAATGCCTTGCTAGTGGAAATAATGCTAAAATGTATATTGCTACACCAACTGACAAAATCAGAATGAAAAGAGTAGAAATCAAAGTATTTGATTTCTATTCAATCTTGTGAAGCTGATAACTGCACTGTGGTTATATATGAGAGGGTTTTTTTGTTGTTTTTTGTTTTGGGTGGGGGGACAGGGTTTCTCTGTATGGTCCTGGCTGTCCTGGAACTCTGACTGGCTTATAAGAGATATTTTTTTAAACTTGAGAGTGTCATAGATGCTATATTTAAGATAAAATTGGTATTGTTTCTTGTAACGTTTGTCCCATTTGATTAGTATCATTATCATGGAAAGTTACATATGGTCATTTTCATGCATGAGTATAATGTATTTTGAACATATCCTATCCATACACCAATATTCTTTGCTCTCCTGACCTCTTAAGTGATGGATTTTTTATTATATCTTTTTCCCAACATCTCCTCTTCTTAAGTTCAATAAAAGTTTCTTTATCTTATAAGAATAAATACAATACAAAACAATAAGAACAATTAGAAAACAATTATGAAAACTGTAAGGTATGACATACATGCCCAATGTCCAAGTCCATATGTATTTGGCAACTAATAAGATTATTCTATTATCTAAATATCTCAACGAGTTTAAAGTTCTATACCTAATGCAATTTCCATCCTAACTTGCATTTCCAAAGATGTTTGTTGTCATTTGGGGAATTGCTACAAGTTATTAAATGGTCTTGTTAAACAAAGTTTAGGAGATTAGACCCAGGGATTTCTCTCTTTTTTGCCTCTATCCTTCTTTCTCTCTTAAGTAGGGGGACAAGATATGAAAAGGAAAAAATGGAATATAGACGTGATATAGGAATGATAAAGAAAAAGGAGTAGATTATTGAATCTACTCTTATATCTTTGTATTTGATACAAAATTAAGGTTACATTTGGCTACATTGGTATAGATCTTTGTATATTGATACAAAATTAAGGTTAACTCTTTTAAAGGTATTATATCTATGTAATTCTTAAAAATGCAATGCCAAGTCGTAGACTTTTTGATAGCAAATATCACAAATTGTTTAGGATAATTAAGAAATGAAAACTAATAGTCATTCAAACTTGTTTTGTTAGGTACTAGTTTAGTGTATCACAGATATTTTCTTTATCTAAGTTAATCAGATACTAAGTTGCTACGAGACAAGCAACATTTACTTATTGAAGTATATGGAAATAGATAGATGGTCTTCAAAAACCTCAAGAGATCTGTAGAATATGGCATTTAAAGATATTTTCTTAACTTAAGCTTTTTTTGATATTGGGACATGCAAGCTCTTGATAGCACCCCCATTCTACTTCAAGTAGATGATGAGCATCGAAGAATCTCTATTTGGTTATGGCTGCATTAGTGGCAAGCTAGCCACTGGGCAAGAAAAAGCCCTTACTTCAACTGTAGATAGAATGTTGTTCAAAAAGGACAAAACTTGGAAGCAGGTAAATCAACAGCCTGGCCCTGCCAAGACAGGGCAGGCAAGTCCTTCATAATTCCTGCTTTACAATTAATGTCTGTCATAGATATTGGGCCAACAAGCTGAAGACAGATGCTCCAATGTATTGAGAGAAATTGGGGACTCTCCAGGAAGCCAGTTGTCTTTTATTTCTTAGTTTTGAAAGCTGCTGTCTCTGCACTTCCTGTATAATCAGATATATTTATCCTTCTTAGGTTTCTGATGTGGTTGAAGACTAGATAGTTAGAGTCTCATAGTTAAGTTTTAAGTTGTTTAGGAATTAAAAGGCGGGGGTATCCAAGATGGCAGCAGCCGGCGCGGACCTATTTTGATTCCGGGGTCAACAGTCACAAGGCGGCAAGTGTTGCAGGACCCTGTACAAAGGGCACGACCCCTTCTAAATCTCACCCAGCTACACAGGGAACACGGAAGATGCCTGGGCAGGACGCCCCTTCCAACTCTCGGACACGCTAGGAAGCCTCTGGACCTGGGAATCAGGATAACCCATCCCACCAAAAGGAAAAATACCCGGTAAGTTCCAACCTAATACCCAGCCAGCAGATTCAGAAACCATGCAGAGATAATCCCCACCCTGCTGGGCACTCCCAGGTCTCACACAGATGATCCAATTATCTGGGAAAGGTTGCGACCCTTGGAAGTGAAGTAGCTCCACTGCAAAGCGCCTTCAGATCCCAGTCTGTGACTTCACAGGCCAGCTTCCAAGCCTCGGGAGCGGCAAGGCAAGGCTTTGGAGCTGAACTGCAGATTTACCCCCCTACAGGAACCAACCCCTGGCAAACTGTGAGATATTTGAAACTGTCCTATATCGAACTTTTGTACTAGTAAGGGCCCTTCTGGCTGGGAATCAGAGCTTACTTGTGCACAGCTTCGCCACCTGAATTAATTAGGTCCCCACCTGGGAGGCGGGACTGAATGACTCTCCTTATAGGGGTGGAGTAAGGCAACTCCTACACCACAGTGCCCCCTTTAGACCCAAGTCCAGAAGACAGCAAAAAAAAAAAAAAATTCCTCATGGCCAGAGGCCAAAGGAAAAAAAAAAAACAGAGCGAAATGTCTCCAACAAAAGAAAGCAACGCTATTCCGTCCAGCCCGAACCACCTCACCACAACTGAAACACATGAAAATGATGACAATTCTACATTATGGAAAGTGATAAAGTCCGTTCAAGAAGAACTTAAAACTATGAAGGAATTCAAAGAAACCACAATTCTACAAGTCAAAACAACGAATAACATCATTAAAGAGCTCCAAGCCAAGGTGACCCAGCTTGAACAGGAAAAGGATAAAGCAATGAAAGATCTCCAGACAAAAACAAGCAAACTGGAGAAGGAAATGTACAAAACGAACACTACCATTCAAGATATGAAAATAGAAATGGAAACAATAAAGAAAACACAGTCAGAGTTAAAAGAGGAAATGGAGAATCAAGGGAAGAGAACAGGAACTACGGATGTGAGTATGAAAAATAGGATGCAAGAGATGGAAGACAGGATCTCAGGCATGGAAGATTCAGTGAAAGAAATCAGTACAACATCCAAAGAAAATGAGAAGGCTAAAAAAATCTCTCACCCACAACATCCAAGAAATCAAGGACTCAATGAAAAGACGGAACATAAGAATTATAGGCATAGAAGAAAGAGAAGACTCCCGACTCCATGGTCCAGGAAATATCTTCAACAAAATCATAGAAGAAAACTTCCCAAACCTAAAGAAAGAGATGCCAGTAAAAATCCAAGAGGCTTACAGAATACCAAACAGATTATATCAGAAAAGAAACTCCTCTCACGACATAATAATAGAAACTCCAAATGTAGAGAACAAAGAAAGGATATTAAAAGCTGTAAGAGAAAAAGGCCAAGTCACATACAATGGCAGACCCATCAGAATCACACCTGACTTCTCCTCAGAAACTTTAAAAGCTAGAAGGGCCTGGACGGATGTCCTACAAGCCCTGAGAGAACAGAGGTGCCCAGCCAGACTACTATACCCAGCAAAACTCTCTATCAACATAGAAGGAGAAAACAAGATATTCCATGACAAAATCAAATTCAAACAATATCTCTTCACAAACCCAGCCCTACAGAAGATCCTAGAAGGAAAATTCCAACCAAGAGAAGATAACTACACCCAAGAAAACAGAGGAAATAGAAACCTCCACAGCAACTAAACAAAAGAGAAACACAAGACAGCCAGCTATACCAAAATAATGGGAAATAACAACCCCTGGTCACTAATATCCATCAACATCAATGGTCTCAACTCGCCAATAAAAAGACACAGACTTACAGACTGGATCCGTAAACAAGATCCATCTTTTTGCTGTATACAAGAAACACATCTCACTATTGAAGATAAACACTACCTCAGAGTAAAGGGCTGGGAAAAGGTCTTCCAAGCAAATGGACCCAGAAAACAAGCTGGAGTAGCCACCCTAATATCAACCAAAATAGACTTCCAATTGAAGTTAATAAAAAAAGACAGAGAAGGGCATTACATAATCATTAAAGGAAATATACACCAAGAGGTCATCTCAATATTGAACATCTATGCCCCAAATACAAAGGCACCTACATTTATAAAAGAAATGCTTCTAAAACTTAAATCACACATCGATTCAAACACTTTAATAGTGGGAGACTTCAACACCCCACTCACAACTATGGACAGATCATCAAGACAGAAGCCAAAGAGAGAAATAATGAGTCTAACAGAGATCATGAATCAAAAGGACCTAACAGATATCTACAGAACGTTTCACCCAAACACAAAAGAATACACCTTCTTCTCAGCACCTCACGGAACATTCTCCAAAATCGACCATATAGTTGGACACAAAGATAGCCTCAACAGATACAAGAAAATTGAAATAACCCCTTGTATCTTATCAGACCACCATGGAATAAAGCTGGACTTCAATAGCAAAAGAATCAACAGAAAGTCTACACTCACATGGAAATTGAACAACTCTTTACTAGAGGACCACTGGGTCAGGGAAGAAATAAAGAAGGAAATCAAAGACTTCTTAAAGTCCAACGAAAATGAAGACACAACATACCCAAACCTATGGGACACAATGAAAGCTGTGCTACGAGGAAAGTTCATAGCACTAAGTGCCTTCAAAAAGAAAATTGTGACAGCTCATATTAGCGAATTAACAACTAAACTGGGTGAATTGGAAAAAAAAAGAAGCAAACACTCCCAAGAAGAGCAGAAGGCAGGAGATCATCAAACTTAGGGCTGAAATCAACAACTTAGAAACAAAAAGAACTATACAAAGAATCAATGAAACCAAGAGTTGGTTCTTCGAGAAAATCAACAAAATAGACAGACCCTTAGCCAAATTAAGTAAAAGACAGAGGGAGAAAACAGAAATCAACAAAATCAGAAATGAAAAGGGTGAAATAACAACAGACATTGAGGAAATCCAGAGAATATTTGGATCCTACTTTAAAAATCTATACTCCACCAAATTTGAAAACTTAAGTGAAATGGACAATTTTCTTGATAGATTCCACCTACCGAAGCTAAGTCAAGATCAGATAAACAGATTAAACAGCCCTATAACCCCTAAGGAAATAGAAACAGTCATTAAAAATCTACCAACCAAAAAAAGCCCAGGGCCAGATGGCTTTAGCATGGAATTCTACCGGACCTTCAAAGAGGAGCTAACACCAATACTTTTCAAACTCTTTCACCAAATAGAATCTGAAAGAACATTGCCAAACTCATTCTACGAGGCCACAATCACCCTGATTCCTAAACCACACAAAGACCCAACAAAGAAAGAGAACTTCAGACCAATCTCCCTCATGAACATAGATGCAAAAATACTTAATAAAATACTAGCAAACCGAATTCAAGAACACATCAAAAGTATCATACACCATGATCAAGTAGGCTTCATCCCAGGGATGCAGGGATGGTTCAACATACGAAAATCTATCAACGTCATTCACCATATAAACAAGATGAAAGAAAAAAAACACATGATAATCTCGCGAGATGCAGAAAAAGCATTTGACAAAATTCAACACCCCTTCATGCTAAAAGTTCTGGAGAGAACGGGCATACAAGGGCCGTACCTAGAAATAATAAAGGCAATATAGAGCAGGCCAGTGGCCAACATCAAAATAAATGGTGAGAAACTTGAAGCATTTCCTCTAAACTCAGGGACAAGACAAGGATGTCCACTTTCACCATATCTCTTCAATATAGTACTTGAAGTTCTTGCTAGAGCAATAAGACAACTAAAGGACATCAAGGGGATAAACATCAGAAACGAAGAAGTCAAATTATCCTTATTTGCAGATGATATGATAGTATCCATAAGCGACCCAAAAAATTCCACCAGAGAACTCTTACAGCTGATAAACACCTTCAGCAAAGTGGTTGGATACAAAATTAATTCAAAAAAATCAGAAGCCCTTCTTTATACAACAAACAAAAGGGCTGAGAAAGAAATAAGGGAAACAACCCCCTTCACAATAGCCACAAACAACATAAAATACCTGGGGGTAACTCTAACCAAGCAAGTAAAGGACCTGTACAACAAGAACTTCAAGCCCTTGAAGAAAGAAATGGAAGAGGCCTTTAGAAGATGGAAAGATCTCCCATGCTCATGGATAGGTAGGATCAACATAATAAAAATGGCCATCCTACCAAAAGCAATATATAGATTCAATGCAATTCCTATCAAAATACCAACACAATTTTTTATAGACATGGAAAGAGCTAGTCTCAATTTCATATGGAACAACAAAAAGCCCAGAATAGCTAAATCAATCCTGTCCAATGAAAAAACATCTGGAGGTATCACCATCCCAGACTTCAAGCTGTACTACAGAGCAACAGTAATAAAAACAGCATGGTACTGGTATAGAAACAGACCAGTGGATCAATGGAATCGAATTGAAGACCCAAACATGGATCCACACACCTATGGCCAACTAATCTTTGACAAAGAAGCCAAAACCGCACAATGGAAGAAGGACAGCATCTTCAACAAATGGTGCTGGTCCAACTGGATGTCCACTTGCAAAAGAATGAAATTAGACCCATACCTATCACCTTGTACAAAACTTAATTCCAAGTGGATCAAAGACCTTAACATAAGGCCAGCCACACTAAAGATACTAGAAGAAAAAGTGGGAGAAACCCTTGAACTAATCGGCACAGGCGACAACTTCCTGAACAGAACACCAACAGCTCAGGACCTGAGATCAACAATCAATAAATGGGACCTCATGAAACTGAAAAGTTTCTGTAAAGCAAAGGACACTGTCATTCGATCAAAACGGCAGCCTACAGACTGGGAGAAAATCTTCACCAACCCCACATCTGACAGAGGGCTAATATCCAAAATCTACAAAGAACTCAAGAAATTAAATGCCAAGAAACCAAATAATCCAATCAAAAAATGGGGGACAGAGCTAAATAGAGGATTCACAAAGGAGGAATCCCTAATGGCTGAGAGACACTTGAAGAAATGCTCAACATCCTTAATCATCAGAGAAATGCAACTCAAGACGACTCTGAGATTCCACCTCACACCTGTCAGAATGGGTAGGATCAAAAACTCAAATGACAGCACATGCTGGCAAGGGTGTGGAGAAAGGGGTACCCTACTCCATTGCTGGTGGGAGTGCAGGCATGTGCAACCACTATGGAGGTCAGTCTGGCCATATCTTAGAAAACTTGTAATAGCTCTGCCTCAGGACCCAGCCATACCACTTCTGGGTATACACCCAAATGCCTCTTCACGGAATCATAAGGAAGTTTCCTCATCTATGTTTATAGCAGCCTTATTTGTAATATCTAGAAACTGGAAACAACCAAGATGTCCCTCAACTGAAGAATGGGTTAAAATACTGTGGTACATCTACACAATGGAATATTATTCAGCTATCAGAAACAATGAAATTATGCAATTTGCAGCCAAATGGATGGAACTAGAAAAGCTCATCCTGAGTGAACTAACCCAGACTCAGAAGGACACATATGGCATTTATTCACTTATAGTAGGATTTTAGCTATATATTAGAAGGTATCAATACTACAACTAACACACCAAAGGGAACTTGGACATAGACTTCTTGATTTTAATTTTAATTTTTTATTTATTTTTTTATATATTAGTTATATATTTTTCTATTTTTTAGTCTTTTTTATCTATTGTATGCTTATTGATTTGTTTGTTTAGTAGTTCTCTCTCCCAGGCAACGAGACACTTTTCACTGATGGTACTGCTTCATAGACCCCCAATGAATGAGGAGGCTCTTGGCCCTCATACGACCTCTCAACTGAGATGAGGGACTGTTATATAAGGACACCCCACCCCAGAGAAATGGGATGGAAGGGTTAGGAGGTAAAGAAAAAAAATGAAATGTGATGTTTCGGCCTTTTACTACTAACTGTCATGAACTGTTTAGGATAATTAAGAAATGCAAACTAATGGTTATGCAAGCCAGTCATTCTGTTAGGTACTATGACAGCCTATTATAGTTACTTGCTAAGCTAATCAGAAATAAACCTGCTAAGAGACAAACAACATCTGCTTACCCTAATATAAGAGATAGATAGGGCCTCTTCAAAAACCTCAAGAGATCTGCAGAATATGGCATTCAAAGATGTTTTCGTAACTCTAGATTTTTTTATATCAAGACATATCAACTCCTGACAGCACCCCCTATTCTCCTCCAAGTAGAAGATGAACATCGAAGAATCTCCAGTGGGAGATGATTGAATTGGTCGCAAGCCTATCTCTTGGTAGGAAAAGCCCCTTGCTCCAACTGTAGACAGAATGCTGTCCAAAAAGGACAAAACCTGGAAGCAGGTAAGTCGACAGCCTAGCTCTGCCAAGACAGGGTATGTAAGTCCTTCATAACCCCTGCTCTACAATCAATGTCTGTCAGAGAAGCGGGGCCAAACGACTGAAGATCGATGCTGTAATGTATGGAGAGAAAATGGGAACTGTCCAGGCAGCCACTGGTATGCCATTTCTTAGTTGGGAAGCTGCAGATCCTGTACTTCCTATAAAATCCCTCTCAGGTCTCTGAGGTGATTGAAGAACAGATAGATAAAGTCTCATAATTAAATTTTGAGTTGTTTAGGAGTCAAGAGAGTGTTATACATCTAAGAAGATACTTTTAAAATTGTGTTGCAATTAGTATGAATGTTGAGTCAGATATAGAACTTTAAACTCATGGAGATGTTTAGATAGTAGAATGTTAAATTCAGGTACCAAATACATATGGACTGGACATTGGGAATGTACGTTAAGCCATATAACCCTCATAACTGTGGCCTAATTACCTCTGTTGTACTGTATTGTATTTATTATTATAAGAGAAAGAGCCATTTGTTGGACTGAAAGGAGAAACTGTAGGGGGAAATAAAATATACCTTAAACTTAAAAGAAATAAAAAGGGAAGAGGATGGGGGGTTGAGGGTGGGAAGGTGGGACTGGAGGGGGAATAGGGAGGGGACTGCAATTAAGATGTAACTTGAAGAAATAAAAAATAAAGGAAAAAAAGAAAACCTCAAAAAAAAAGGAATTAAAAGGCTGTTTTAGGTCTAAGAAGATGTTTTTAAGAGAGAATCTTAATCTTAGAAAACACATACAGAAGTCTTCAATGATAAAGATTCATGAGAAAAAAAAAACTTACTCTCAATGTTTCTGGAGTGGAGGTTGTAGAGATGTGGGAATCCCAAACCAGTGGAGCAGAATGTATTACTAGTCTTAAAATATTTTACATGGGAGAGAATGAAGTAGTAAATAACTATAGAACAAGAAAAGAGAGGATTAAATGTTTAAATCTAGGTAGCCAGAAGAACAATGATATAGGGAAAAAAACCTGGAAAAATGTTAAGGAACACTACTTTACTGTTAATGTTTTCTATGGTAAAGAGGTCTTCACAATTAGGAGACAGCCCAAAAAGTACAGGTGTCTACCAGGAATCCGCTTGAACGGAATAACAAAGATCATGACACTCTGCTCATTCAAACCAAGAGAGAAAACACAGGAGTAATTGGATAATTACTTTCTTTATTGGTAAAGAGAGAGAACTGGGTCCCTGTTTACTTCATAGACACAAAGCAAAATCATGTAGTGGAACCGAAACCTGACCCTGACTCTAATTTCAGAGTGTAAAGTTTTCCCATTCACCTTGATTACTTCCCCATAGGTGTATTCATCCAAAATGCAATCAGTTGATGTGCTCATGTAAGTTTTCTTTTCATAGGTTTGCTTTCACCAACATCCTTTAAAACAGCAAAGATATTTCAGTGGGAAGACTAGTAACCTTGCCTTCTACTTTCTTTTACTTCACCAGTGAGCCATGTTGTGAGTGCTAATAAAATTCTGCAGTTCAGAATTCCCACTTTGAAAACTGTCACCCACACTATTCAATTATCAAATATCTAATTTCACTTCTTACCGGGGGTCCAGGTGGTCCTTGGTCTCCTTTCAAACCAGGTAAGCCAGGTTGCCCAGGTGGGCCTGGGTTTCCCCTCTCTCCTTTAATACCTTCATTTCCAGGAGGACCACAGGGACCTTCTGAACCTGGTAGACCTTGATAATGCACAACAAACAGCCACATTTTAGTATAGTATGCCAGGCTTTTAAAATATCAGTCATCTTTGTGTCATTTTCTAGGATAAAATACATAGATGCAGACTGAGTAATTTCCTAGTGTAAACGTAGGTTCTTTTTGTTATTAATGCTGGTTTGTAGACCATTTGGGTTTATATTATTTTCTGGAACAGTATCTCATGTATCTCAGGTTGTTATTGAACTTCTGATCTGTCTGCTTCCACACCCAAGTGCTAGGATTACAGGGATGCATGGCTACATCTAGTTTATGACATCCTGGCAATGCATCATCTCCCCAGATCCTTGTATTTTACCTTCAACTAAACATAATAAACTCAGATCTAAAGCAACTCTGGATATGATAATGCTTGCTTGTGTAATCACCACCCCCCCAATTTTTTGACTTAAATTGAAATGAGACATAGGAGAGCACTCATCTCAAATTGTAGTATGCATCTGTGAGAACAGAGATGTTAAAACAGCTTCCTGTGTTACTCCTGGAGTTTTGTTTCCAGTATCATTGGGGAGAGTGTCAAGAAATGTGCCCTTTGGCAGGTGCTGTCCTACTAGCTGCATGACCAACACTTAGAGAATGACTGTTGTAAATGACTGAAATTAAACTTAAGTTACTTAGGAACGAGGATGCAGGATTTGACCAGGTCCTGGGTTTGATTTCCTGTACAACAAAAAGTTCATAAGAAGATATATCTATTCATCTTTTACTACCATGTAATTTTTTTAGTGTGTGGATCAAGTATGTGGTCTTATGTATGGCGAGCAAGCATTTAGCTTATGAGCAACCAACTTATTGAACAGTTAAGACACTTAAGCACACTAGCTTTAAGTTCATTTTGGTGATATGTTTGACATATAGGATATGTTTTAAATGTCAGATATTTAGGCTGGGCATGGTGGAGCATGCCTTTAATCCCAGTACTCAGGAGGTAGAGGCAGGCGGATCTCTGTGAGTTCAAGGCCAACCTGGTCTACAAAGTGAGTCCTGGACAGGCATGGTTACACAGAGAAACCCTGTCTCGAAAAACAAACAAAAAAGTCAGATATTTATTGTTTCAATACAGTATGCAAAAAACTGACTTCAAAGTATCTCCGTGGATTTTTGCTATGGTTTTCAAAAACTTGTACTCTATTTTTAACATATCATCCTAACTAAAGATATTAATTCCCTTGAACAACCAGGTGGCTTTAGCACTAAGCAAGCCTTTTGGTGGAATGTAGCAAATTAATGCTGCCTATTTGTAGAGTGAGTGACTGAGGCTGGGGCTATTTAGTTTTGTCTTAAGAAAATAATTTCAAAGTCCCAGCTAAGCTAGCACACATATCTATTCTCCTGTGGTAGCCATAATTTTAAAAAGATATTTCAACAAAAATGTTTTTTATGTAGGTATAATTGTTAAAAGAATCATAACCTGTGCACATAGGAATTTAGAGTAGTGGGCTGGTGTTTATACACAGACAAAGGGTATATTGTTCTTCATGTCATAATAGACTCAATATTTAATGACCTTCCCTAACCTTTATGACTCCAAATAAAATGGTATACACTAACAAGACAAAATGTCACAGGGATTAGAAGCACTGGATGCTGGAATTACAATGCTGGGTTCAAATCTCAACTCCAGCAGTGATTAGCACTTTGACCTTAACAAGATAATTAATTTTTCAGCTTTAATTTCTCCTTTTATGAAACAGAAAAAGGCCTTAGTTTTTGCTCAGTTGTTGGAAAGAGAAAATGAAATAGCAGATAAAAATTACTTATGTCAGTGCATATCAAAAAGTCAGAACCATGAAATGTTGGCATTTTATAGCTATGATTACTATTATATAATTAGTAAATTAAAGATAAAAATGGATCATATGAGATGTTTTAATGTTTTAAGAATTTTTAAGTGACTTCATAATGTGGGATGATAAAGAGGAAGCAAGTTCATGATAACACAGCAATTAATTTTTACATTTAGATAACTTCAATCATACAATCACCTTAGCTTCGCAACTAGACATCACAATCACAAACAATCCTTTGCTGATTGTAAAGAAAGGTTTGGGGATACTTTGTACTTAAAAAACAAAACTACAGCTGCTTAGCTCAAAAACACTAGATGTAGGCTTTCTAAATAAACATGATAAACTGTACAATTGAGACTAGAAGTCTGGTAGCAAATTAGGCTGTTAAGTGAAAACTACACAGTCTCTGAACCAACCCAATGACAATGATGAGGAGAGATTTAAGATAGGGAAAAAATGAACCTTTGAATGCCATTGTTCCCCATTTGGAGTTTCTAGAATACTGCATCATTTGACGAAAAAGGCACTACTACTCTTCTATCAGCTAAAAGAAAATACTGGGAATTTTATTCCATTTCAGACAATATTTTCATTGTTTCCAAAAATTAAATTAATAATCTAGTAAGGACATAGGAGTTTCATTTTAACTACATCCAATAGCTTTCTTCCTCTATTATTGATAGCAGCCTTGATCACACAGCTCATGGCAATTGTGGGCAAAAAAAATTTCAGGAAAATAAAATCCATAGGTAGAGTTTAGAAATTATCCAGATGCTTGATTAACTAAATGTCTTAATGCAGTTTAAAATATGAAGGTATTTGTTTGGCTACTTAAATTTTACCATATATTTATATAAAAGTATCTATTAAAAACAATCAAATCAGAAAGATCTGAAATTATTTTAAATTCCATAGTAAAAAAGTCATATAGTCGTATTACCTTCTCAACAATGTCAAAACCCAGTAAGCTAGTACTTAAGGATAACAACACTTTTCAATGACTTCTGAATTACAGTTATAAAGTGCATTTCTCTTATTACATATATAAAGCATTTTAAAAAAGAGAAAACTGACCAGTGAAGGGTCTAACCTTGAAAACCTGGGAAGATCAGAGTTCACCAAAGCCCAAAGATCGATGTTAGCAGTATCAGACATCACACAATACAAATAAGATTATGAGTTAGAAGTGGTTTACCTTATAGAACAAGTTAAACAATGATTCTCTTTGTCAGCATTTCTTATACCTACAGCACAATCAATATGCAAATAGAGACATCCAGAAACATAGATAACTAAATCATTTACATAGAGCTTTTTTAAGAGAATATGCTGCTGGTCATTACTGAGAGAGAGACTCTATTTAAGAGACCATGTTAACATTACTACTGTGCTTTTCTAAGAGTTAGATTCTCAAAACACTAAAGTTGGCAGCATAGTACCAATTCACCAAAAGCCTTCATTTCCCCTTTAACAAAGAAGCAACTGTGAATAAATACTGAAGCATGTCTTAGCCTCCTTTAATAGAAATAGGAAGTGAAATTTTATTTGGATGCTCAGAGTGAACCAATGTGATAATAACAATTAACTTTCAAAACCTCACAGGCCAAAAATATTACAAAGCTCACTGTGATTCAATGGAAAAACAAAAACCATTAGCAGTTTTTCTTTTGTTTGTCTTTTTCAAATACCTTTTAATAAATTCACATATTAATTTTTCATAATAAATTAGGAGGCCATGTTACTGTAAATTACTATTTTCTATAAGTACTTAAGCATAAAAAGCCATTGAACTTAAAAATAAATATCCAAATTTTCTAATGATATGAAGACTATTAGTGAAGGGGTGCTTTAAAAACATTCTGACATGCAATATCCCACCTTTTAAAAAACTATTATTCAATTAATATATTATCAGGTTATTCACCATTTAAAGGAGGATCATTACATAAAAATATTAAAGTTTACAAACACAACTCTTTTTTAGTGTTAATTAGCTATGAACACCATTTATATATGCTTAGAATTCTTGCTATGTTGTATAAACATTGAATATTAAAGAGAATAAAAGGTGTTAGAGCACTGAGTCCCAGGTGCTAGATGAGCTTGGAACTTACTCTTGACCCTGTTATATAATAACTATATGACTGTGGATAATTTTCTCTCTGAACGTACTGAGAACAGTGTTATCTATACTATTCTCCTTCGCATGTTTATATGAGGATCAAAGTCAAGTTTTGAAACATAGAACTACTCTTTGTCATGTGCAAGATTCTAAAAGAACAGAATGATGATTAAAATCAGAATTTTAAAAAATTGAGAATTTGAAATTTAGATAATACTTAGGTTTATATAATTGGCCTCCAAAGCCAACGACTTATATAGTCTGGTCACCCAATTGACTAGATTATAATTGCTACTTAGCATAATTCAAAGTAAAGATATTTTATATATATTTGGTTTATAAGAACTTAATAATAGTAAGAATATTCAGAACAATATTTTATTGATATATGACATATTAGTGATTTATCAGCATGGGAAACTTAGGACTATATCATAGCAAAATTTCTAAGACTTTTTTTAAAAGGGTTACATTTTGTTGAGTTATATGCCAAGTCAATTTTATGTATGAGGCTTTAATCTACTATTCTTCAAATCACTTAATTAAATTTAACTGACAAAGAAACCAAACCAAAACACCTAGAATCTGATTTGTAAATGGTGATTACTAATGGTAAGTTATAGAGCCAACTAGTATATTTCAATTCTAATTTCCACTCAAATGCACTTTCTTTTCCTATTGTAAACATAACAGGGGCTAGATTTCAAGAACTACAATTTCAACATGTTTAACAAATGGGAAGTTGTTAAAGGGGTTTTAAAGTAATGTGACTTTTTTTTTTCTTTCTTCTTCAAATATATTCTAGTGTTGCAGAGAAATAAATCTTAGCTAGCAATCCAGTCTAACAGTGATCAAAGCAGCAGAATTCTAGGCAAGATAGAATAAGAGTTAAAATTGCTTCACAGTACCTCCTAATCTTGCCTTTATCTTGTTGATAGTTAAGTCACATTCACTGTCTTAATCTATTCACTTAGGAAGAATGTACGATGACATTATTACAAATTGATGGAGATTTGAGTTAACATGAAAGAGAGAGGGGGGAGGGAGAGAGGGAGGGAGGGAAGGTGGGAGGAAGGAAGGAAGGAAAGAACTAGATCTAAGATCAAGCTACCACAGCTGTAAGTCTCCTAAGATGATAAAAGCAGTTTTGCCCCATGAACTTACCAAGAGAGCAGATCACAAATAACAAACCTTTGTGGAAGGATGGTAGGGTGCTACTAGTAGAAGAAACATTTAACTGAGTATGGTGGATCCCCTAGTCAATCACTAACAGTATGCATAACTTTAAGCAAGCTTTTAAAGCATTTTGGGTGTCAGTGTTCCTGTGTGAAAAATGACCTTCTCACAGACTAGCATCTGTGAGACTATGTGCTAGGTCTCATCCTTTCCCATACACACCCTTTCTATTTGCCTGCCAAGCTCAGTTACAGGAAAAAAAATCCCACCAAATCAGTTTAGCGTCTTTCAACCTCTAAATTTATAGCTAACATCTGATTAAGTTCTTCATTCCTCACTCTGATGTCTAGATCCTTGGCCTGCCTTTATCGAGAATTATATGAAGTCAGTTTAACAGGACTCCTTTTGCCTCTAACTACTTCTTAGTAATTTTCAATCAACAACTTTGTCTTTCTGTCCCTGAAAGTCCTTTTCTCTGTTTTATTTGGAGCTGAGCTTAGTTACTTTTCTCTGTCATAATGTGGTCTCCTCTACCATAGTTGTCTTGAATAAAATTTGTCTTCTGAGCTTCAATATTTAAAAAAAGAATTCCTAGTAAAAACTTATACATAATATATTTGTGTATGTGGGTGTATGTATGAACGAATTATGCATGCATGGGTTGGTATGGTAAAAAGAAATCAGGGAATCAATTTAAATAGAGATTTGTGGCTTCCCCCCACAAACTGTGAATTTTTAGTTCATTCAAAGAAAAAGGTTTCCCCATTCTCAAAAGTTAGACCTCAGGATTATATTGTGGCCCATTTTACTTCTTTCCTATAAATGAGAAAAGGGCCGTTTATCTAGAAAAATAATAGCTACATTGAGATATCCATGGCTAACTTTTCACTCCAGATTAGGTACACGTTTTTGTTTTTGTTTTTTTTTTAACTCGAAATCAACAGTTTTTTTTTTCCATTGGGTAGTTCTTGGTAATTTTTCTTTGTCTTATTTGTTTGCATATATGTGATGAACATATATATGATTGTGGTTCCTTTAATCCGTGCTGGGTATATGCAGTATTTTTTTAACTTTATGCATATTAGTTCTTCACAGCAATGCAATTTAAAAGTATTTAACAAAGAACTTGCAGAGATGGCTCAGGTGGTTAAGAGAAGTACACATTGTTCTTGCAGAGGACCCAAGTTCAGTTCTCAGCACCCAAGATATGCAGCTCACAACTGTTTGTGACTTCAGGTTCAGGCAAGTCTTAATCATCTGGCTGTAGTGGGTACCTGCATTCATGTACAAATGGCCAGATACAGACACACGAATGTGCTTATAAGTTAAAATAAAACTTTGGAAATATGTGACAAGACAAAATGTGAAACTATTTGAAAACTTTATAGAGGTGTGTGTGTGTGTGTGTGTGTGTGTGTGTGTGTGTGTGTGTGTGTG
>CAJQZJ010000276.1:845971-873951 GCA_907164525.1 Lophiomys imhausi
TGTGTGTGTGTGTGTGTGTGTGTGTGTGTGTGTGTGTGTGTGTGTGTTGTACGTACATGTGTGCATGTGTGTTTAGCAAATTCAGGATTACATTATCTGCAGGATCTGATAATCCACATTGTTATTATTTTTAAAATGCCTTTCTGAATGAGGTTAGTTCCAAAAGTTTATAAGGCAATGATTAAAAAAATACATCCTACCAAAGGAAAAGTATACTTTGACAAAATTGAGTACTATGAAATTTCAATTAAAATGACACTGAAGTGTGAATTTTGAAGTATTTAGTTTAGATCATTTTCCTAATTGGATAATGTGGAGCCATTCCAAGAGTAACACAATATTCTGACAACTTAGGTACAGGCCACCATTTAAAAACTGAATTGGCATTTTCTCTTAAAATATATTTAAAAACTTGAAAACATCGCTTATATATAAACAGTCACATATGTGTATATACACACATATATAATATAATGCATATATACATAAATACATAGATAAAATTTCAGATTTCATACAGTTACTACTTTGGAGTTAAAGAGCTACCTGGAGGACCTGGGTAGGGATGGAAGTTCACCAAGACCCAATGTCATCGTTAACAAAAAGGAAAATATCAAAACTGTTAGAAACATCAAGAAACTAAAGAATTATACTAAATACTTTCAAGTTAAAGTTGAATTTAATAATAGAATACTCTTAAAGTCCATATTCATGCATCTTATATAAACCAAATTATTTCCATTTGACATTAATGTTAAAATGAAAACTGTATACTCACTATAATTTGAATGTTCAAAAAATAATTTTTATGTTGTTTAGTTTATGAGCTCAGATTGAGAACATTCAATTCCTAGAGAAACTGGTTTAAAACTTTATTTTAGCTCTGTAGTTTATAAACAAATCAAGAAATCAAACACTCATTATATGTGCATTCTTCTCCTTAGTACTTTGATTAGTCTTTAAAAACAGTAGATGCAAAAGCATGTTTGTGACTACTGCTTTTCTGTTATTATTTTACAGAAATGTTCAATAGAGAGCGCCATTCCTAGCAATAAATAACCACAGTAATAATTAGAATATAAAAGGATAACAATTTGATTTACTTTAAATATGACATGCAAACAAAGCAAGATACTGACTTCAGTTCTTCATATTGCATGCAAGAGAGTTAAGGTGGCTGAGAATTTTTTCACTGTTTTTCTTCAGTACTAAACAAAGGAAAAGTAACACCCTCAACACATAAAATCTGACCTTGAAAATGATGCTCTGAATGCAGTACATGATACTGTTTATTTCATGTTTTTAAGGTACATATTAGTAAAATCAAGTCCAATACTCACAATTTTACTGTAATTTAAATATATTTTTTATTTTGTGGTACAGTTTAAAAATGAATAAGAATATTCAAGCAATTAAAAGACAATTGTTTGGTTTCTTTTTATCTCAAATTTCTCTTCTTTTAGAAAAAACGAAAGTGAAATTTTCAGTTACCAGAAAAATTGAATATTAAGTTCCTCAAATCTTTTAATAACATATCATCAGCGATTGATCTCAGCAACATTAACCTGGGGTGAAAATGAGCATTTCCTAATTAGTAGAATGGAATGACACAGCACAAGCACAAAATAAAAATGTGAACCTTAGATGCAAACCTGATCTAGTGAAGAGTAAACACGGAAAAGGTGAGGTACAGACATGAGGTATGAAGAGATTATAACTCAATTTGATCATGCTGTGATGCTGAAGATAAATTTGACTGACTAGTTCCTAGAGATCAAGCTTTTTTTTTTTATTGGTGACATTTGCTGATCATGTGACAGAACCATAGCAACAAATTCTGATATGGAATGCAAGCATGTATTTGGTGATCACTAGAGTGATTTCTATGACAACATGCTGAGAAGCTTACATTAAAAAAGTGCACATGCATTATGATGCCAGGTTATCAGTATAGTCTTATCTGCAGTAACAATACTAACAAAACCACCATTTTCACTTTTTTTCATTTAAATTGTTTCATTGTGCTTGAACTTTAAGTAAATAATACATGTATTACTGAAAAGAGCATATATATTAGAACAAGCTAGGTATGAACCAAGCTATTTTCTTAAAAGAAGTCTTATGTGTCAAATTCTAAAATCCTAAAATCCTGAATAACCTGCCAGCAAAATGAACAACTGAACTGGTAAACAGACCATTTCTCATACTGCATGATCATACCTGGTCTCCCAGGAGGACCTTGAGGCCCAGGGCTTCCTTTGGGACCTTCCAAAGCTGGGCCAGGAGAACCAGGAAGACCTGGGGGACCTGGAATACCAGGGAATCCCTGAAAGCCTGGTTCACCCTTTGAACCTGGAAGGCCAGGATTTCCTGGAAAGCCAGGTGATCCTCTATCACCCTTTTGACCTGAAGAAATAAAGTGAAATTGAAGATACATTAAATAATACTGAATGCTGAATTATAAGCTGGATTATAAACCTAAAACTATTTGATAAGCTAATGAAATTCACTATGGTAATTTTATTTCAAACACATGCAAAATCTGTCCTGTTTGTTAAATACATATATTTGTCATCAGAAGTAATTTTTACCAATGGCAAAATAATGATAGCATCCTAAAAGATATCCTTTTAGGACATAGAGCAATGATCACATTACCAGCAGTTATGAGGATAAAGATAGACAAAAATATAAAAACCATAAGGTATCTTCAAGAATTGGTTCAATCACCAACCAAAGAACAGGTGTGGATTGGTCCTAGGTGCACTACACATCTAAAGAGGGTCTTTTTCTGACTTGGACACTGTTGCCTCCCTCTAGATCCCATTTTCCAAGCAGAGCTGCCTTGTCTTGCCTTGGTGGAAGAGGAGGCATTTAGTCCTGATTCGATTTGATGTGCCAGAGTGGGTTGTTGGTACTGGGCAGGGGGGAGGGTTATGGGGAAAGTGGGTAGGAGGGTGGGGCTGGGAGGAGAGGAGGGAGGGTGCGATTGAAATGTAAAACAAACAAATTAATGGAAGAAAAAAAACAAAAGGAATTGGCTCAAGATGGATGAAGACAACTAGTTAAAACTTTGGGTCTAATGTGACTGCTGATCTGAAGGGGGTTGATATATGGGGGCCCCCTTCACCTGAGGAGAAAGATGGAGGAAGAGGAGGAAGAGGGTGGGAGGGTGGGACCAGGAGGGAAGGAAGAGGGGGCTGTGTTTGACATGTAACTTGAATTAATAAATAAATGTTTAAAAAATTTGGGTCTAATTTTGAGACAAATGAAATTCAAAGGCTGCCATTATATTCAAACCATGACATTAAAAGTTTATAATCATAATCTAGACAAACTACTCTGGACATTTTATTATAAAACATTGATGCTTAAGAGCCATAAAACAGTGGTACATTAAAGTGACACTTCATGAAAAGGATACTAGAACTTTTATGGGATGCAATTTTAGATTGAAAAAAGCCTCTCTAGAACAGACAATGATCATTTAAAGACACCAACATGCATATCTGTAATTATTTAGATTCGTGTTAACTGTTTAGGGCTTATTACAAGATTACATACCAGAGAAGGAAGATAAATATGTATCCACACCTGGGAACTCTGGAGAGCCCTGGGTGGCATAGGACATATGGTCCTCTTGCCTCTACTCAAGTGTATGCCATCATGTCTAGCTCTTAATGAGTTTTCAAGAAACATTTTTATTATTGGCACATATTTCTATGGAATTGCCTTATATTACTCTGATACTGTTTTTCTGGGTAAATGAAAGCTTCTAAATTTCCTACAAATTTCTCCCCTTTTCTCTATCATGTCCTTAGTATTTATAGCATGAATGAAAGCTTATTTGTTGAATTGTCCATAAGGATGTTTTTTCTTAGTAGCATAGTCCCTTATATTAAATAGGAATGACAAATACTCTAACTGTAAGTTGAGTTTTTGTTTTTTTTTTCAAAATTTCAGATGTAATTTGTAATAATAAATGGTAGAGATGGAAAAATAAGTGGACTGGGGAATATTTTCATTTTACACGTTAGATATAGCTTGTTTTGTTAAGGTTTACCGGAAAGTCCTGGGAGTCCAGGAGGCCCTGGGATTCCAAAGCCTGGTTGACCTGTTAGGGTACAAAAAAAAATCTCAAATAGATAATAACTGATTGTTGATGTTTCTAATAAGTGTTATATATCATATCAAGCATGCTGAAGATTGATTTTTTTTTACTCCTCTCATTATCCCCTTTCTCACTTCCTTCCTTTCCCTCTGCCCTCCCCACTCCTTCGTTTCCTGTGCTGTGGACAGACTCAGGGACTTCATGTGCTACAAACATGCTTTACCACTGAGTTACATGCTCAGCCCCAGAAATCTGACTTCTAACAGAACAATTGTAAGATAAGAAAATTGTAGGGGCCAGAGTTTCGGCCCAGTAGCTGAGAGAACTTGCTGATCTTGCAGAGGAATTAGATTTGGTTCTACAAACCCACAAGCTAATTCACAACCATCTGTAACTCCAGATTCAGGGGATCTGACACCTTCTTCTAACCTCTGAGGACATGAGGCACTCACATGATGTGTATACATATGTGCAGACAAAACATTCATACACATAGCAAACAAACTTTTTGGAGATTGGTATAGGTTTATTCTTTAACTTGTCACTATATACTTGATATTTGTCAGTTCCACTAGAAAGGAAAATCTACAGAGCTAGTGAGATGGCTCAGTGGGTAAAGGTACTTGCTGCCAAGGCTGATGACTTGAAGTCAATCCCAAGGCATTTCAAAAAAAAAAAAAAAGAAAGAAAACCATACTCACACTCTGTACTTGTGATGACTTTCATACATACTTTGTATATGTAGATGAAAATGCATAAATAAAGTATAGGTTGGACAATGAAAGAAACATTTGAAAGTTGCTGGGTTAGTTCTTGTTGTAAAAGCAAATGGACAATATTTAGAACTTTTTTCTTCAGAGAAAAGAGACTTGTTAACAAACATGAGCATCTTCAGGATGCCAAGGAAAAAGTTAATTGTGAAGGGGGAAACGTGTGGCACCTTAGATTATAAGGAAGATGCAGTTTTACTGCCACAAAAAGGATCAATCAAACATACCACGAGGAAATTGGACAAATAAATAAATAAATAATAAGTAAATAAATAAACAATCAAATAAACTATAGTACCTGGTTCTCCCTTCTGTCCTGCTGGTCCAGGGATACCATCTTGACCTGGCTTGCCTTTTTCACCAGGAGGTCCTGGTACCTCAGGATGCCCTCTACCACCTAAAAATAAAACAAACAAACAAAAAAACAAAAACCACCTGTGCTGTTGCACAGTAGGTTATACTGACCATTTTTAACTTCCTTCCACATCCTTCCCCAGTCTTCCTATTTAAGCTCCAAACAATTATTTCTAAAAGTAACAAAGTCAGCCAGAGAGATGGCTCAGCCATCTCTTATAAGGATATGCTGTTCTTCCAGAGAATCTGAGTTCTGTTCCCAGCATTGATGTCAGGTGGCTCAAAAACACTTGTAATTCCACCTCCAGCAGATTGACACCTGTAGCCTCCATGGGCACATATATTTACATGCACACACCTCACAAATAATTAAAAACAAACAAAAAGTAAAAGCTTCAAACTAACAAAGAGCTTCTGAAATACTCCTCTTAGTCATGAAATCTTGTAGAAAAAAATAATACACAAAGAAAGGTAATGATGACCATAAGGAACAATCTAATAACTCATTATCCAAAACATTTTTATCATTTTAATGACCAGACTATTCAAGAGGATAGGTGTGAGAAGTGATGAGGTGCTTTACAGGTATGGGCCAAGTCAATAAACAAAAATAGTGCTACAACTTGTCCTTCATAGAGAGAATTACACTCCCTGGAAAATGTGAGCCTGAACAATAATGCCTACTAGAGATAAATTTTGTAATAATTTTTAAATTAAAAGTTATTCAGTTCATGATCAATATGTAGTGATAAGTGAGTGAGCACCACGTTTCCTGTTCCTGAAAATGCTCACAGCAGAACAACTATGAAAAAAATAAAGCCTTACTCTTGTAGGACAGCAACATCTTTCTTCACACTTACCTACAGGACCAGGTTCTCCTGGAGGGCCAGGGTTACCAGGAGGACCATTCATACCTTTTGGTCCAGGAAGCCCTGGCATTCCTAGAATAAAAAGCTCAGTTTAAGAATTAAATAAATACATTGATTTATGAGTTATGATTAAAGCTTAAATTTAGAGAATTAATATTGAAATAATAAAGTTTAAAAATGAATGCAAAAGATGTTGATGATTGCTGCATAATTTACAATTAATTTGACAGGAGTGGATACCATTGTATATTCATAAATACAAAGATAATTCCAATGATATTGTACTGGTAATAAAATTTTTAGTATTCCACTCAACACTTGGTATTAAATCCAGTCATCTGTTGTTGGACATGATTTTATTGAAATGTTTTAGTTATAACTACTAAAATGTCCATGGACATTTTGCATAGTTTTTTTGGACATATACCTTTATCTTGAGTAAATGGTAAAGAATGGAATTTCTGGATCAGAGTGAGATTCATTTTGTGTTTTATTAAAATAACAACAGTAAGAAACTATTTTAGATTTAAGATAGCAATGTATGAGAAAGCCAGTTGTTCCAGGTCCTTGCATAATATATGTTGTAGTATAAATTATTTTTAAAAAGCCACGGTGATAGCCATGTGATATTATTGTGTTTATTTCCATGGTTAATGACATTGGTCACCTTTTCCTGTACTGACTGGCCATCAACATATATTATTTTGTGAAATATCAGTTCAAAGCCTCATTGTAAATACAGTGGATTATATTTGGAGTTATTTATATATGCCAGAAGTCAATCTTTCCCATATGTCAATAGTTCTTAATCTTTAGCTTTCCTATTTATGTTTCTAATAGCTTGCTTTGATAAGCAGTGTTTTAAATTTTGCATACATTAAATATTTCAATTCTTTTGAAGTTATTGTCTTTTGTATTTTAATAAAACTTCTTTGAGGGCTAAAGAGATGGCTCAGCCATTTAAGGCTAGGCTCACAATCAAAACACCAAGCAACCTTCACCAAAGAGCCTTTATGTTCCCTATTGGATTTTGGGGAAAACTTTATTCACACTCTTTTATTGTATAACATGTCTTCTTCTATGCTACATTTTCTTTTATATTAATATACTTACTACTCTTTATGCAAGTACCATACCATTTTAATTACTGCACACCTTGAGATCAGGGATTGCAAGCCTACCAACAAAGCTTTCTCAATGAAAGTTTTTCTTTTTCAATATTATTTTGAATATTCAACAGCCTTTCCATTTTAGAATTAACTTTTTTTGGATTTATTTTCTGTATATGAATGTTTTGCCTGCATTGTATGTATGCGTACCACATAAGAGATCAGAAAAGATTGCCTAATGCCCTGGACCTAGAGTTACATATGGTTATGAACCAATATGCAGGTGCTGAGTATTGACCTGGGTCTGATGCAAGAGCAATCAGTGCTCCTGACCCCTGAGACTACTCTCTAGCCCCCCTTTTATAATTGTTTGAGTTATGAACTGAAATCACTTTGATTTGATGCGCCCTTCTGGTGACAACTGACATTTAAAAATTATTTTATACTCGATGAATGTCATATATATATATATATATATATTTCTTTATGTATACATATAATGATTTTCATTTAATCATGTATTTAAATCTTCTTACAGGAAGTTCTATTGTTTTCGATGCTCAGACATCACAAACATTTCATTAAACTTATCCTTAAATACTAGAGGCCATCCAAGAAAATGTCAGCATACAAGAGCCTCTTTTGCTATCATAATTATAATTTAAAATCAGACAATTAACAAAAAGCTCTGCAAAAACATATAAAAGTGAACCCTAGGAGTCATGATTAGGAGTGGAGCAAAATTTGAAGCATAGCTAGAAGAGTAGTGCATTAGTTTTCTATTGCTTTGCAAGAGATTTACCAAACTAAATGACTTAAAACAATGTTGTCCGTGGAACAGGGGAGAGAGGGGGGAGGGTGGGAATGACAGGGTGGAGGGAGGAGGTTGTAAGTGAGATGTAAATTGAATTAATAAACTTATAAACAATAATGTTGTCAATTATCACTCAGTTTCTGTAGTCCAGGTACAGCTGAGGTAAGCCTTCTGCTTTGTGATTCACAAAGGCAAACTAAGTTATCTGTGTGGCTAAATTCTTAGTAGGAAACTTTGGAGAAAGTTGAGCTTCCAAACCTACTCCAGTCTTGGCCAAAGTTGGTATCTTGTGGTTATACTACTGAAGTTCCCATTCTTTGGAGGCTTTTGGTTGAGAATCATTCTGTTTTGCAGGTTCCTCACATTTCCACCCCATGGATCTTTCCCATATGAGTAAGGGAGATCCTGTCTTATTTTCAATCTATCACACTTTGATTCTCTCTGACTTGACTTATGCTAGGAACCAGAGAAAATGCTCTGCTTTTAAGGAGCTTATTTGATGGCTTGAAAGATGGCTCAGCAGTCAAGAGCAATTGTTATCCTTGTAGAGGACCAGCGTTTGTTTTCTAGCACTCACATGTTGGTCCACAGTCATCTATAACTTCAGATTCAGGGTGTCTGACACCCTCTTCTAACCTGAACAGGCACCAGGCACACACTTAGTGTACTTAAATATATGAAAGGAAAATGCTCACACACATGAAATAAAATAAATATATGGAGCTCACATGGCTATAGGAGACACACAGAAAATGTTTTACATATTAAGATAAGCCAGTTTGAGAGTTTACTATCTGTAAAATCATCCCATATCAGTATCTAGATTAATCTTTGATTTAATAACAAAGATCCTCAAATGCTCATGGGGGCATCTTAGAAATCAATGAAATAATGTAATAATAAATAAAAAGACAATAAAAATTTTCTAATGAATGACAGCTAAGAGATTTTACTGACAACATACTTTAATAGATGAAAAATTACATAATTAAAAGGAAATGCCTCCAGAACAACCACTATGAAAAGAAAAGTCCACATGGTAGGTCTAGGAGATACACTTAAGGTTAATGGCAATGAAAATACTCCATTGTAATAAAGTCTAAAACTCTATCAATATTACGATCAACTTGATTCTCAGTTAATTGAGTGAATGACCTCCTAGAATAGTCAACATTTTACAAATACATTTAATAGAATCTGGAATCTTTATATATAGTATTTACAGCATTCAGTGCATGAGATGGTTTGAATGAGCATAATCTCCATAGGCTCATAGGTCTCCAGTTGGTGGAACTATTTTCAAAAGACTGGAAGGTGTGGCCTTGATGGAGGAGATGTGTCACTGGAGGTGAGCTTTGAGGCTTCAAAAGTCCACTTCCATCCCAGTTAGCATGCTCTGTGACTCATAGTTGTGTCTCAAGGTATGAGCTCTTAGCTCCAGCACCATGCTTGCCTGCTGCCATGCTAGCAATCATGATGGTCATGAACTCTAACCCTCAGTTAAACACTGTCAGTCGTAAGTTGCCTTGGTAATGGCATTTTACCACAGCAATAGAAAAGTAACTAAGGCAGGGCATAATGAATGATACCACTTATGAAGAAATATGAATTTTAAACAGCAGAAAAGAACAAACCACACAACTAGACTCCTAAATTATTACAATGTCAAAATCAGTAGAAAACATCTTTAAAATAGATATAATAAACGTGACCAAGAACCTGTAGCCATGGGAACTGATTATATAACTCAGTAGGAAAAGTGTGTACATGTGCTGCCCTAAGTTCATTGCCAGCACCAAAAATTAATAAGAAAAATATCTGCAGATGAAAATGTTCATAAAGATATATTGAACTCGAGTTGTAAGAGGAGAGTCCAAGTTTCAAAATGGAGGTAAAACCAATGCCTGGTGGTCCCCAGTCTGCCTTTGGCTATTGCTGCTGCTGCTGGGGGGAGGAGGGCCATGATCCAAAGGAACCAGAACAGCTGAGGAAGCTGTTTATTGGTGGTCTGAGCTTTGAAACCACAGATGATAGCTTAAGAGAGCACTTTGAGAAATGGGAAACACTTACAGACTGTGTGGTAATGAGAGATCCCCTAACAAACAAACATTCCAGGGGCTTTGGCTTTGTGACCTACTCTTGTGTTGCAATGTGTGCTCGGCCACACAAGGTTGATGGGCATGTGGTGGAACCAAAGAGAGCCATTTCTAGAGAGGATTCTGTAAAGCTTGGTACCCATTTAACGGTGAAGAAAATTTTTGTTAGTGGTATTAAAGAAGATACAGAAGAATATAATCTGAGAGACTACTTTGAAAAGTATGGCAAGATTGAAACCATAGAAGTTATGGAAGACAGACCAAGTGGAAAAAAAGAGAGGATTTGCTTTTGTAACTTTTGATGATGATGACACCGTTGATGAGATTGTTGTTCAGAAATACCGCACTATTAATGGGCATAATTGTGAAGTGAAAAGGGGCCTTTCTAAAAAGGAGATGCAGTCTGCAGGATCACAGATGGATTGTGGAAGTGGATCTAGCAACTTTATAGGTCATGGTGGAAACTTTGGTGGAGGAGGAGGCTAAGGTGGTGGAGGTGGTGGCAGCAGAGGTAGTTAAGGAGGTGGTGATGGTGGATATAATGGATTTGGAGGTGACGGTGGCAACTATGGTGGTTGCCACCATAGTTGGTTGCAGTAGTAGAGGAGGCTATTTGGGTGGTGGACCAGGACATGGAAACTGAGGTGGTGGCTATGGTGGAGGAGGAGGAGGACATGATGGCTACAATATAGAAGGAAATTTTGGTGGAGTTAACTATGGTAGTAGTGGGAACTACAATGACTTTGGAAACTATAGTGGACAATAGCAACCAAATTATGGACCCATGAAGGGGGCAGTTTTGGTGGATGAAGCTCAGGTTGTCCCTATGGTGGTGGCTATGGATCTGGTGGTGGAAATGGTGGATATGGTAGCAGAAGGTTTTAAAAAAGCAGCAGAAAGGGGCAACAATTCTTAGCAGGAGAGAGAGTGAGGAAAGTCAGCGAGAGAGTCAGGAAAGCTGAAGGTTACTTTGAGACAGCCATCCCAAATGCATCAAAGGAACTGTAAAAATCTGCCACAGAAGGAACGATGATCCATAGACAAAAAAGTTACTGCAGCTTAAACAGGAAACCCTTCTTGTTCAGGACTGCCACAGCCACAGTTTGTAAGAAGTGCAGCTGTTGATTAATGCAATGTAGTATCAATTACATGTACATTCCTCAGCTCTTCTTTCTGTTGTAGCTTTGTCTTTTTCTTTTTCTTTTCATGACATCAACGTATACTGCCCTGTAACTTTTGAGTGGTACCAGGAATAAAAAAATTAAGAAATTTTTAACTTTTCAATGTTTGTGAAGTTCAGTTTTTCTACATTTTAGTACAGAAACTTTAACAAAATGCAGTTTCAAAGGTGTTTCCTTGTGAGGTAGCAAGTAAAGAAGATCATTGTTAATTACTATTTTGTATGAAATTTGCTAAAGTTAACTGTAAATAAACACCTACCGACTTGAAACTTAAGGGGAATCTATTCTGCCCTTTTCCAAAAACATGATGAATGGGCACTGACATGTGGAGAGAATAGATATTTATATGCTTGCAATGTGTATTTTAGCTAATTAGGATTGGGTAATAGAAAATAACATATTTATGAAAAAATGTGCATAAAGAGTAAAGAAGATGGCCAATTTCTGGAGAAACAAAGTAACTTTTAAATGGAAAAGGAAAAACTAATTTTTATGGATATTAACAGCACATAGAACATATCAGAAAAAAGGAATCAGTAAACATTAGGTAATTAATAATAGCTGTGCAATTTAAATCTAAACAAAACCAAAAACTGGAAACAAACATGGCCAAAGCTGGTGAGATGGTTCATTGAGTAAAAATGCTTGCCACCAAGACTTACAACCAGAGTTTGATCCTCAAACCACATAAGGTGAAGGAAGAGAATGAGTTACCTCAGGTTGTCCCTTAACCTCCACATGTATACACACACACACACACACACACACACACACACACACACACACACAGAGTAAATAAATTTAAAAAAGCCTTCATAACAAATGAGACAATATTGGATAACCTATTACTACTATAAATGGGAAAAATCTGAAAGAACTACAGAAAGAGGGAATATCTGGAATTTCCTAGAATCTTCCAAAGTAACAATGTTACCGATCCAGGAATGTCAATAAATAAAGAGAAAAAGAAATACCAGGAAAGCTCATCAGGAGAGAATGGAACAAATCAAGGATAGTGGCTCAGTGATTTCAGTGTTCTTCCAAAGAACCAGAACTCAGCCTCTAATTCCCACATAAGTGGAGAGACTCAACCTTCTAACAACCTGTAACACCAGTTCCACAGATTGGAAGCCATATTTTGTCCTTTTGTGCACCTGCATGCATAATCACATATCCTTACAAACACGCACAGCAGATACACACATTTGCATGTGCATGTGTACACACACACACACACACACACACACACACACACACACACACAATACATTTTTAAGAAATGGTACAGGAAATGTACCAGAAAAAAATCAGCATATAACATACAGGAAAAAAAATGATAAAAATATACTGAATTACTATTAGGACACACATTCCAATCAAAAGATCATGGAGAAAATACTCAGCAATGAAGGAAAAAACTGTCAAAGATAGATTCCTAGCTGCTAGGATTGTGGCTCATTGTACAGTTTCCCTGGCATGCAAAAGACCCAAGATCCCAAACTCTAAAACCCCTATCCCCGCTGAGTTAAATTTTTCTTACCATAAAGGTGAAATAAAGACATTTTCAGGGAAATGTGAGATAATTTGTCACTAGCAGTCACTTCATAACAAATGATAGTGAAAGTAAATCAGGCTCTGGGGAATGGTTCCAATTCAAATGGCAAATACTTAGGTACATGTAAAAATGAATTCCCCTTCCTATAATAAATTCTTTAGAGTTCAAGAGACAGTTGAAAACACAGATAAAGCTAAAAGAGCAACTCAGTGTTAGAGCACTTGCCCAGCGTGCAAAAAGTTTTCTGTTCTGTCACCAGCAATAAAAAATAATAGCAATTAATTTTAATATTCATTAGGCACACAAAAATGAAATACATAAAGACAATCATAAAGACCTTGATAAATAATAGAATGATACTGTTTATATATATTTTGCATTGTATATGAAATAGTATGTTGCTTTAGTATGAGAAAATAAGAGTATTGAAATGTCTAGAACAGTCTGATACTACTCAGCTACCAGAAACAAGGAAATCATACAATTTGCAACCAAATGGATGGAACTAGAAAAGCTCATCTCAAGTGAGCTAACCAAGACTCAGAAAGATACACATGGCATGTATTCACTTATAACTGGATTTTAGCCATATAGTACAGGATAACTATCCTAAAACCAACAGGAACAGGAAGGGAGAGGTTGGAGGGAGGGGACTGTGATGGAGATGTAAATTGAAGTAATAAATAAATGTTTAAATAAATAAAATTTTAAAAGGCAACAAAAAAGAAAAAAACTGTACATGAAGAAAAGTACAAGTTGATTTTCAACAATTAATAAAACCCAAAGAATGACTAGAGTGTGGATTTGAATGTGAATCTCCCTCATAGGGTCTGGCATTTGAGTACTTGACTGCCAGTTAGTGGTACTGTTTGGGGAAGTTTAAGAGGCGTGGCCCTTATGTATGCATGGTCCTTCTGGTATCTACATTTTCTTGATGAAATTTTGGGGTAGACACATAGAATATATTCCAAATCACAGTAAAACATGCTAAAAGAAAGATCCAATATTTTTTGAAAATGAGATAAGTTACAACCTCTTTTTGTGTATATAGGGAAAACTTATATACAAATATAATTATATATAATAAATTATTATATATCTATATATTTCAGAATGATGTAATACATTATTATATTTATATATTGTCAAATTATATATGTCATGTGTATAATATCTACACCATATATTATATATATTATAGATGGAATATGATATATATTATATGCATATATTTTATATAAATTGTATAATGTAAATTATCACATAGTATATATTAAATAAATTATTTAATATATACTGTATAATATAAATTATTATGTATTAAATAAATTATATAATATAAAGTATTTTATATTCTATATTATATAAATTCTATACAATGGCTCCCTTTAAGAAATGAATTTTAATTATATTATTTTATTATAATATATTATTATATATGCTATACTATATTATATATTAATATGTTTATCTGCATAATTTTTATACATATAACACTTTTCCCTGTAACCCAAAAAGAAGTTGTATCATCTCATTTTCAAATACACTGGATATATATATATATATATATATATATATATATATATATATATATAAAATGTCTTTCTACCTTGGATTACTGCATTCATATTTTCTTTATCATATATACCATTGCTGGCACAGTGTTAAAATTTTTAGCAAGTATTTGTTAGTATTACCAGTGTTCATTTATGGTCTGTAAAATTATAAGTCATTATATATTTGATGGAAAGCATATTTTGATAGTTCATGAAAAAATGTGAACATCTTCTTGCAAAATCCAAGACCTTTAAAAGACCCATTTCAGAGTTAGAAAATAACAGAGCTTTGGGACTCAGATTTAAAAAACTAAATTATTTAAAAATTAGTACATTAAAATTCTATACAATGATTCCCTTTATAAAATGAATCTATAATCTTCATCCCTTCTTAAGTATACAAGGCAAGATTACAAACAAGCTGCTGCTGAAGTTTCTAGATGCTAGCAAAGTGAGCTTTTGTTTTTGTTTTCTCACATTTTCAAAGCAGTATCTCAATAATCCAGTTTGAAAAGCCCTGGGTCTTCAAAAACACAATGAAGGTGACATTCAAGTTCCTCTTTAAAATAGCTCAACCAGTTCACTGCACAAGTTTCAAATATGACAAATGTTTAAAGATTCATGCCTCATGAGATATGTGCAGCTCCAAACTAATTTAACATTCTATGTAACTAATACAGAGGTAGAAGGCTTTAAGCTCAGTATCTACACAAATTTTAGCTGTTTAAGAGAAATCAGAGCATTTTTCTATCAAAGGCATATCAAATAATATTAACTTCATTTTAAATAATAGTTCTAAACTGTAAATACCTAAAAGTCTTTCAACTAGAGAATGCATATTTGATTGTGGAACAAAGTTTCAGTTATTAAACAGCAATGACAGGAAATAACTGACATGTGTAACATGATTAGTAAGTCTTAGACCTAATGATGCATCAAAGAAATTAGATACAATGATATAATACAGTGGTTCTCAACTTATGTGTTGCAAGCTCTTTGAGGGTTGAACAACCCTGTACAGGCATCACATATCAGATATCCGATATATATTAGATATTTACATTGTGATTCATAGCAGTAGTGACATTACAGTTCTGAGGTAGCAACAAAATAACTTTATGGTTGGGGTCACCACAACATGAGGAACTGTATGAAAGGGTCACAGCATTAGGAAGGTTGAGAGCCACTGATACAATACATAATGCATGACACTACTTATGTGAATTTCAGTAGTGGGCAAAATTAACTGTGCTAGAAGCAATGATAATGGTTATCTGAGGGTGAAGTGTTGGGAGGGTGCTCTGTGAAGAGTGGTCTGGGTAAATGAAAATCCTTTGAATGTGGTTTATGTGGTGTACTCATAGGCATATACACAGGTATAAACTCAACTATAGACAACAATACTTGTATACTTTTCCCTGTATATGTTATAATTCCATTAAAAGGTTAAGAGATAAATAAGCAAAGACCCATCAATGCCACTGTGAAATTCAGAAGCCAAACTAAAAACTACACAGAAGAATGAAATAACAGAAACAATAATCTAAGTCAGGCTATCTACTTTACTACAGTGCCACGTCTCTTTGCTTGAATGACTCAGTCCTTGCCATCTCAATAAACAGCGTAATTGTTCTACCAACAGCTACCAGCTTGGTGCTTGCGTACAATGTTCTAAGAGAATCAGCTGCAGCCAAGAACCAGTAGAGTATATCACCTGCAAAAATAGTAAACCCTCTTAATTGACTTGTGGCTAGCAGTCAAAGATTGAAAACTATTCCACCAAATGACTGTCTCTGTCCGTAGGATGTTGTCCTGCTTAGTCAAGAATACTCATTCTCATTTTATACAGACAGGCATGTGGGCAAGGGAATGTAATGGTCTACCTTGAGATTGTGCTGCTAGCCTGTACAGGATGCAAGTATGCCAAATAAGTTGCTTTCAATACTAATTAGAGTGGAATAGAAAAGAGAGAATGGGGAAAAGAACTATAAGCAAAGGTACACCTACCTGGGAAGCCAGGCAGGCCAGGTTGTCCTTTTGCTCCAGGGCTTCCTGGCAATCCAGGCAGACCAACATCTCCCATAGACCCTTTGATACCTGGGTTTCCCAGATATCCAGGCAGACCAGGTTCACCCTGAAAACATGAATAAACACAAAGCAAAAGTCTCTTCATGAGTGACTGTATAACAATGGAATATTATTTATAGGGCTTTTACTATAAGCCAGAAACTCTACTACACACTTTATTCAAATTGTTTCCCTTAATCATCACAGCAGCCTGGTGATATACATTTGTCATCTCCATTGATAAATGAGAAGGCCAAATCTCAGAGAAGGCAAAACACTAAGGTCTTTAGTAAGCAGCAGAATTAAGAATTGGACCAAAGTCTATCAGATTCCAGAGCTCATGCTATTCCTGTGTTATGTGGATATATCAATCTCATTAATCCTTACCGACTAAATATATTAGAAAGATGGCATTATTGTCTGAGGATTATAGTGATGCATCTAACAAGTGGTGGAATCTGAATTTTGACCAGAACTTGTCGTGGTCATCCTTAATATGCTCTAATGAAATTCACTGCTTATACTAAGTCAGTAGCTACCCTAGGTTCTAAGGAAAAAGTTGATTTTTATCTTACCATGAACAATCTAATAATTCTTCAGTAGATATCTAATGATCTGTTTCTTTCATGAAATAATTCTTGACATATAGCCTGCAACACAGGCTGTATGGTGCCAAAGAGAGTTATGAATGTGGCTTAACACAAAATTTTAAAAAATACATCAACATTATGAGACCTTTGCATTTTAGTAACTTTATTATGCAATTCTTGACCATTCATACTCCTCCATGACTTTAAGTTTCATATATGTAAATTATAGCTTTAATTTTATTCAAAATATCTTTGTTGTCATGGTAAATATTGCCACTTTTCCTCAATGATCATTTTCAGTATGTTTCTTTCAATACAAATTTAAAAGAATTCCTATCTACTTTAATAGTTTTAAAATTTTTCCCAAATACTGATGGAAATAGTGCATCAAACTTTTAAACATATACCACAGTACTCAATGCTCAGGACTTTTTCAACAGCACACTAGTTGTTCAATATAATCTGCAGAATGTCTCCTTATACTTGTCTGGTAAATAAGATGTGTTGTTTGAGACTTGTTATTTTCTATATTATGGAAATAGGATTTTAAAATTAGTGACCCATTTCCTTACGTGTTTTTCTTTTTGGAGGGGCAATCAAATCATGTGTTTATTGAGTGCCTGTTATGTGCTAAATATTGTTCAGGGTACTTGGGACACAGCGGAAAATAAAACAAGGAGCCCTGCTGTTGTGGAGCATATAGTCTTCCATGTATTACCACTTCACTTGCATATGGTTTGTGGCCTTGGACAAGTCACTGCACCTCTCTCCCAGTGGACACTGAGCTGGGTATAATGCAGATGCTGACCAGGACAGTGCCCTGACCCACCACCCAGACAGCAGAGAGGGCTGCAGGTTGATTTTTAATAATCAAGTACACGGGGGAGAATGGAAAGGTAGCCAGCGATACAAGCTGCATTGCTGCTGCTACTTGGGGGTGGCCTTGTTGGCCAGGTCCTTGGTCTTCTGTGTATCTCCCAGTGCCATGTCCTTTGCTTTCTCTTTGGCCTCTTTGGCTGTCCCAACACGTGTTTTCGAAGGGGCCTCACCTTGTAGCTAGGCCAGGATATGCTCAAAGCACCTCGTTGTCTTGGTCACATTGCTTTTGAACCGGGCAAGACCAAATACTTGGACAGCTCTGGAGGCTCCAAACCATCTAAGGGAGACTTTGGTCCAGCCCCTATTGTCAGAGTTCACACAGTAAACGAGTTGGTCCTCCAACACCATCAAGTGGGTGTGGTTGATGCTCCAGGTGAAGGTGATCATGATCTGATTCTGTGGGAACACAATAGTGTCCTCCAAGATATACACTGAGTGAGTAACATTGGCAGGAAAGAGTTACTCTTCCCAATGTGGCAGCCTCTTGATCAGGAGTCTCCAGGGATAGAAGCTTCTGGTCTGAGTTCACCTCCTGGTCACATTACTACCTCTTCGATTATGACATGTTTGCTATAGGGATTCAGATCTGATTGTCAGAAGGCGATGAACGAACACGTGATCCCAGGAACTTCGGAACACACTCTGCCCCAGGAAATACTTCACCATCGTCCTGGCCAGGGCAGGCTTAGCCACTGTGAAGCATCAGGTGGAAGAACCTGGGCATGTGGAGGTAGGGGGTCATATGGCCAGGCTTGCAGCTCAATCATTGCTGGGTCACACCCAAGTCCCTACAGCAGCCATGAGGGGCTAAAGGACCACATTTTTTTCCTTAACAGTTAATATTGGATTGAGGATGTATGTATTTTTTCCTGACCCCTTATGAATCAAACACATAGCACATTTTGTGGCACAAAATGGGCCTCTAAAACGTGGCTTGAATTGGTCCCACATTAGATTTTTATGCAGACACTAATTGTTCTACCATTGAGCTTCATCCTAGCCTGACCTTCATTATTTACGAATGTATTAATTTTTATACCAAAATAAAATTTAGAAAGAAACTCTTCTATTTATGGTAGGTATGTTAAATTCTACAAATGATACCAATCACTAAGCTGTGTTGCCTCTGCCCTTAACACAGATTTTTTTATTACTCTCATGGAAAGTAAATTTTAAATATTTTATAAAGACTTCTGAAATTCCTTAAAAATTTACTAGCTTAAGTTTTATCTAATATTTTATTACCCATACATTTACATGGGAGACTATAGGTTTCAGAAAAGATAAGCCTTAAGGAAAGAAAGAGGAGAGGACTCAGGAAATCAAAAGATCAGACTGTAGGGAGTTAGATTAATATAAATTAGATTTAGTAAATATCTAGGAGTTTCTGATACAGTCTCTTAATCCAGGGCATGAAGATCAACTTGGCTGTGAGCAATTAGCTTATCAGTTTATGGACTAAAAGCAAGGATGAAGTCAGGTGAAACGAGGGGAGTCTTTATGCACTAAAAAACAAGGTTGAAGCCAGGTGAAACAAGGAAAGACTTTATGGCCTAAAAACAAGGTATTTGTCCTGGAATTGTTTTCAGCTGCTAAGTGGGAAGAGCACAGACTAAGCTGAAGCAGGTGGAAAAAGGAGTGATCTTATTTAAGGACAAGTGGATGGAGCCAATGCTAGGGGCCGCATGGTAGAGAGCTCTGATACCAGTGAGTTCTCAAGCTAGAAAGGACAATGAGTAGTTTGTATCGTCTGATGGAAAAAGTGCTGGTGGACTGATGGCCAGATCTTCCTGAGGCAGAAAGAAGCTGGTGAGCAGAGAAAGCCTCAGCAAGACAGCAAAAGGCCAAGGACTAAACCTTGTGGCTCAGTTTTTGCCTAGAGAGGTTTGACCTGTCTGAACAGCAGCCTAAACGAACTGTGGCTGGCTTTAAAGACTGAGGCAGAGCGGCAGAGTTGCTGATATCAAGGAAATAAGTTGGCTTACAGACGGCTGAGGTCTCCCAGAGAGAAGAAATCCTCAAGCCTTATTTAAGGTGAAGTTGCCATAGCCAATTTACCCTGATGGATCTACATCTGAGATATTCCAGAAGAAAGACTGCTAAGTTCATGCATTAAAGGGTCTACCCCAGAGACTGTGTTCCTGACAACTGAGGACCTGCCCCAGAAACTGTATCCTTCTAAAGGGTTATGAAATTAGTTGTAATAGTTATCAATAGGTTTAATGGTTAGGTCATAGGGGTTGTAGTCATTCATAGGGGTTATAGGAATTTATAGGGTTAGTAGTTAAGTAAGTGTTTTTATTTATTATAAGTGAATATAGTTACTAATAAATACTTGTTGAATAATTTTAAAAGGTTGGGTTTCATCAGACTATATTTTATCTCGTGCATCTCCACAAGAAAACAAAATTCAAGTCAATTTGTGCTTTTAGCAAAGCTAGGAGTGACATGAATACACTGAAACTGAAAATATTTACATTCATTCTACAGTCAGCTTTGATAAGATTCTTGAAAATGAAGCATATCAAACTTTAACAAGACTGATAATAGCACCATTTGTAAGATCACTATGTTGTATCACATATAGATCATACAGAATAGGAACTCTATTTAGTATCTTTTCTCTTGCCAAAATTCAAATTGGCAAGCTAAGTATGTTAACCATAGTCAATCTTTACTATATCTTAGTAATATTAGCTAGCATCTTATCTTTCATGCTGCAACCTACGACCCCAAAATATAGTTATAGTTTGTCCTATTTTATAGACTACATGAAAGTTAATGGGAAAGCTAATCTTTGCCTTTGTGCATGAAATCTTAACATTGAAGAAAGAACACTAGTAGGCAAAATAAAAATAATAAATGGAAAATGTTTGATTGAGGAGGACAAAGCCATCTTCTTCTGAGTGGTAACATTAATATTACTGATGTGGTAGCCCATCAGTTGGCAATTATAGTCTTTATCTGGTGGTGCAACTTTATAGCTCTATCCACACACAGAGATGAAGGATACTACAAAGAAATGCTCTAGTTCTACTTTAGACCAAGAAAGTTAACCAAGCATTTCACAACTATACCATCCAACAGGCCTGCTCTTAGTTATATATCCAAAGAAAGTAAAAACCACTATTTCAAAAAGACACCTTCCCTTCACTCCTATGCTTACCACACCTCTATGCAAAATAGCCAGGATGTGTGTCCACCAACAGACAAATGGGTAAAGGAAATGTTGTACAATAGACTACTAGTAAGGTCTAAAACAGCATGAACCCCTGTCACTTATGACAGCATGGAATAGAAGCTTATGTTCATTGAAATCAAGCAGAGAAAGATAAACACTTCTCACAGAAGCTGGGAGTAGAATGCTGGTTACCAGAGATTATGGAAAATAAACAGAAGAAACAGGCAGAGGGTTTGGGACACAAGTATGCTGCTATCTCTAGATAGATGAAATACATTTACATGTTTCATAGCATTGCATGGTGACTATAATAAATAATAAGCCTCCATGTTTCTCAAAAAAGTGAAAAATAACCAGGAATTTAACACTGTTTTCTGGACATAGCAGGACAGTTGTTTATGTGAACTTTAGCAGTTATGACAGTGTGTGTATGACTTGTGAAAGATCAAGCCAGACAAAATCCCAACATGGGGTGTGTGTGTGTGTGTGTGTGTGTGTGTATGTGTGTGTTGGATATGAAGTCCCATCCATTACAAAGTAGCTATTGGCAATTCATGGATGATAGGAAAGGGATAGCCAGCTTTCTTCAATGATGTAGCCTCATGAGAGACTACCCATGCTCCAGGATATGGAACTTCACCCGTGCATAAATAAGCTCACCAATCTTTTTAATAATGTGAAATTGGCAGGAGATGATAGGAAGGAACAGTGGAGTGTATTTGATAAGAAATATGTGCATACATGAAATTTGCAAACAACAAAAATAATGAAAATTTAAAGGGGACTATCTTCCCAATGTATACACACATCAAAACATTACAAAGTACCTTATAAATGCATATAAAAAGAATGTATCAATCAAAAGATAAATCAAAATTCAACAAAAATCAGTTGATACAACTTTTTAAAATAAGCATTAGGTATTATTAGTGCAACAATGTGTACATATTAATTGCATACATACTGATGAGTTTAGATGCAAGTATGTAACCATGATACTATACTCCAAACCAAGTTACTGCCAACATTGTCATTCTCACCCCTCTCTTTGGTGTGTACATGTTTTCATGTGCCGTAGGTGTGTGAGTATGTAGGAGTGTGTGTGTGTGTGTGTGTGTGTGTGTGTGTGTTGCAATAACACTGCTTAAAAGAGCTGTGTATAGTGATATATGCCTATAATTCCAGCGGCAGGAAAGCTAAGGTAGTAGAATATAGAGTTCAAGACAACCCTGAGCTACATAGTGAGTTCCAGGCCAGTCTGAGCTACAAAATGTGAGTGCATATAAAAAACAAACCAAAACCAAAACTAACCAAACAAAATCTACAGAGCACATAATGTAAAATTAATCTTCTGAACATTTTAAAATGAGTGATAATGTTAACCAAATGTACTGTATTGTACCACAGATTGCTGGAACTTACTCATCTTGCTTAAATGAAGTTTTTTTTCAACATTTATTTATTCAAGTTACATCTCAATCACAGCCTCCTCCCCTCCCAGTCCCACCCTCCCACTCTCTTCCCCCTCTCCTTCTCCTCTTGTCAGGGGGGACCCCACATATCAACCCACTCAGTTTATCAGTCACATGAGGGCTAAGAGCTTCCTCTTGCTCTCAGGCCTGACACAGCAGCCCAATTAGGGTAAACAGTTCCACTAACAGGTAACAGACTCCATGATAGAGACCACTCCTGCCCCCACTTGCTAAAGGATCCAAGACCAAGTTGCCTATCATGGGGGACCTAAGTCTGATCTATATATTCTTTTTTTCTGCTGTTTTTGTTGTTGTTGTTGTTAGTGGTGGTGGTTTTTTTTTTGTTTTTGTTCTTTTTTTGTTTTGTTTTGTTTTGTTTTGTTTTTTTGTTTATGTTTTTGTTTTTTTTTTTTGGTTAGTGTTTCAGTCTCTGTAAACTTCTAGGGGCCTAGGTTGGTTGGTTCTGTTGATCTTCATGTAGTGTTCTTGACCCTTCTGGAAACACGCTGAACAACACTGATATTTTCACAAAATAAGGATGAGAAAGTATAAAATAAGTGCTTCAGGTTTTCTGTTTTCTTTCTCGCAACTAAGGCAATATTAATTCAATTGGGAAAACTGCTTGTGGTACTATATAGTACCACAAAATGTGAACATGCATGTGAAAGTTGATGAACATATAGAAGGCATGGCCCTATAGTAAGTTGAGGGTTTCAATATTATCTTTTATTACTCAAGAAAAGATTATTAAGGATATTTGAATATTGCTCCAAATACCAGACTAGTATAGACAAAAGTGGCTCAAATTGTCACAAAACCATCAAAGAAAATGTGACTCATAGAATCAACCTATGCCATGTTAATAAGCTGTATATAATAAACAGTAATTTATATATAAATTTATTTAATTAAATTTAAAATATAACTAATTAAATATTTTCAAAACTAAGTGTAAGAAAATCAATATTTGTTCTTTAAATCTTGGGATTCTATTGCTTAAAAACCCAGAAATCAGGAAATAAATTTCAAGACAAGTAAAAACTTTATGCTTATAGGTAGAAATCTTGTAGCAGATTTCTCTACCACTGAGGACAAATTTTCATATCTCACAAGCTGGTTAGTTCAGTGTTCTTTGTATATTCATAGAGTTGGACCACTATCATCCAAATCTAACTTTAGAAAATTTAACACTCCACAGACAAAAAACACCTGTACTTGTTAATAGTTACTCCCCATTCCTTTTTATCACTTAAGGCCCCAGCAGCAGTCACTCTGCTCTTTATCCAAGTTTGCCTATTCTGGACATTTTATATAAATAAAAGCATGTGATATGGGTATCTTGTGTCTGGCTTATTTTCCTTAGGGTGATTTTTTTGGAAGATTATCTAGGTTATATCAGTATTTTATTCTGATTAATCATCCATAATATTTTTTTTTTGTCTGGATAAAGCATGATCTGTTTAGCCATTCATCCACTGATGGACATTTGGATTTATTCCACTTTCTGATCATTATAAACAATGATGCTATGAGCATTTACATACAAGTACAGGTTTCTGTGAGGGGATACAAGCTCACTTCTCTTGGGTATATACACACAGCGGGACTGTATGGTTATATCATACTATAACTTTTTGAGGCATCACCATATATTTTATAGCAGTTATATCATTTTACTCTGCCATCAGTAATATCTCAGGCTTCCAATTTAATCTCATCTTTCCAACCTTCTTGAAAGTGGCTACTTTACTGAGTGGAAAGTGGCATCTCGCTGTATCTCAATGTACCTGTTAGTAAGGTACGTGCCTTCATGCCTAGTTCATGCAGTGGTGAAGATAAACTCCAAGGATTCATGAGTGTTACGTAAGCATTCTACTAACTAAGCTACATACTCAGGCTCTGTTTACTGTTTCTTATGGTAATCTTCCTAATGGGTACAAAGTATTATCAAACTGGGTAACTGATTTGCATTTCTGTATTGATTATTGCTGTGAAACACTTTTTCATGTATTTACTGTCCACTTGTATATGAGTTTTCGGGAAAGGTCTGTTCAAGGCTGTTTCTTATTTTTGAATTGGGCTGTTATGGATTTTTTTAAAAAGTTAGTTTCTGTCAAATTCATCCTTGTGCATATGGGTGTGTTACTAATGTATACTTATAAGCTACATAGAAAACTGCTGAAAATCATCTTCTTGCTTAAGAGTAGCATAGGCAACTCTCAATTCAAACATTTCTCAGATACCTTCCACTATAAATTCAGAGATGGTTTAAAGTGATGGTTTTCACTCTACTATGTAATGTTGAAATCAGTTGGTTAGAGAAAATAATACACATGAACAAACTTAAGAAGTTAAAAATCAGGACTGGAGAGATGGCTCAGCTGTTAAGAGACTGCTCTTCCAGAGGATCTGGGTTCGATTCCCCCCACACACATAGCAGCTCACAACTGTCTGTAACTTCAAGATCTGACAGCCTCACGTAGACATACATACAGGCAAAACACCAATGCACATAAAATAAAAAATAAAATTAATTTTTAAAAAAGAAGTTAAAAATACAGAAATTTAAATCAGTGAATACAAATGGAATTTGTCACAAATGAGCTTGGGTCAAGTAGGAATTTATCTGGGGAAAAAAAGGACTGAACTCCATTCCCAGTCCAGAAGAAGACCTTTTTAAAGGCTTCAAGTCTTTTCTCTCATTCCTACATTTCACGATCAGTTACCTCTTTAAGCAAGAGAATATGAGCAATTACTGAATTCCATTCTTTATATTTTTCTCCAAACTTGCTATTTCTAAAATCTTTCTTTCAGTACAAAAATTTTGGAGTTAACCTTGACACCCTCTTTTACCTCATCTTTCATAAGCAAATCTTTCTGGTATGACCTATGAACTATGTTCAGAGTCAGATCCTTTCTTGTTACTTCCACTGCCACCAGTCTGATCCAAGCTAACAGTACATCCATGCTGTATACTTAAATACTATCATAACTGTTCTGTATATTATCTGTTTTTTAAATCAAGGGGTTTATTTTTTTAAATAAATGATGTATCATCATGATATTGTTTCCTTTTGCTTCCCATTTCACTTAGGAATCAAACTATGCTAGGCCCCTAGACAAATCATCTATTCCTTTTTACGAGCTTGACCATACAACCTAAGAGAAAAGGAAGGAACACATCCTATGGTCAGAACATGCCTTGATCTGAGTTTGTTTAATGGAGAATACTAAATGAGCACAGTTAATGAAAAGCTGAGCATTCTCAGACACATGATCAGAAGACTAGGATTACCTTTGGACCAGGAAGACCTGGAAGACCAATGCCTGAAACGCCAGGGTCTCCTTTACTTCCTTTCTGGCCAGGTAATCCTGGAGAGCCAGATTGTCCAGTAACTCCAGGAGGTCCAGGGGGTCCATCCACACCTTGAGGGCCTGTTGAAAATATGTGATGCATAATATTTAATAAAATAGTCTATACTCATGGCAAACCTAAGATGAAAGTGACCTAGCAAAAATAAAACCTCTGCAAGCTGTAGGTTCAATCACTAATACATTATAAACATGGCATGGTGTCAAGCATTTATATTAGTATTTTAGGAGTAGATATAGTACTGGAAGTTCAAGGTCATCCTCAGCTATGAAGCAAGTTTGATGATAGCCTGTGCTTTCATGAAACCTTGTCTCAAAGGAAACAGGAAGTGATTATTATTAGAAGCAAATGACTGACTTTTTCATCACTCACCAGGAAAACCTATATCACCAATGTTTCCTTTAGGTCCAGGAGGTCCTGTAAGTCCTGGTGGACCAGGGAGACCAGGATCACCCTTGGGGCCTACAGAAGTAATTGTGGTAAAATTAAAGCAAAGAAGTGCCAGCATGGCATTGGACAAATACATTTCATTTATTAAACTACAGATATAATTCAGTGTGAAATAGTCAAGGAGTGTCTCCTTATTAACATACTGGAATATAGTTATGTTACTACAGATCCTTAAATTGAACTTCATAAAAATAAAGGCAATTTTTACCTGAGCATCTTGGTTCTTCTCCTAAAACAGTTCCATGTATTTGATGTTCTACTTGTTGCATATGTATAACTACCCATTTTGTGTTCTCACAGATAAATCCAATACAAGAATGTTTAATAAAACTTCAGCAGTGGATTTGTGTTATGACAGAGCTCCACTATGATAGGCCAGAGAGAGATAAAGGCTGCTCGGTTGATGGAAAAGCTGCTAGATTGACCTGGATGTGTTTCAGGATTCTACTTAGTTCAACACAGGTTCATGAGCCAGGTGATATCATCTACATGGTAACAGCACTACCATCAATGTATTCTTCTTTTTTTTTTCACAGTAACTTCTAGCTTAAGGAAAAGAATATAGAAGATGTTGGGAAGAAACCAGGAGCGACTCCATCTTCCTGGCTCCATCAAGATAATGTGGTATGAATAATATGGCAAATAAATGATATTCAGGGCTCTTCTAAGAGGATAAAGACCAGCTGCTTTTTTCCCCTTGGGGGTTAAACTAAAATAAAACAGCTAAAAATTTTATGAGAAGTAAGAAAAAAACTTTAAAAAAAAGGAAGAAAAAAAAGAAAAAAGACCTCATTCACTGTAAGTGCATTTGTGCTGTAACAGACTACAAGGAGAGCTGTGAAACTTCATTCTTAGAAATTTTAAAAATTAAAAATTTCAATCATCTATTTTACATTGCAGAATGATTGACTTGTCTGATGTCAACAAACAAATAGCCACAACAACAACAACAACAACAAAACATACAACTAGAACAGATGAATTATTCAGCCTTCTAGCAGATAATTGTGGTATTTATATGTCGGAGTGTTTGTAATAAAATATAGAACCTTATTTGAATCATAGCTGTATATAGTCTGTTGCAAACAAAACATGACTGTGAATAAGCAAAATAAAATGTCCTATATATCTTATCTGTTAAAACGGGTCAAATGTCAACAATTTTCCCAAGCCCAGGTGCCCTTTGCATAAGTAGATCCAAATAATCACTAAACTGGATGAAGACATAGTTATTTTTCCAGAGATCATTCTCAGCTATCCAAATGTCACAGTGGTCTACCTTACATACCTGGTAGTCCTGGAGATCCAGGTTGTCCATTCAGTCCAGGTTTCCCTGGGTCTCCAGGTAAACCGTGGTAGCCTTTTGGTCCTGAAAGTCCAGGAATACCTTTGATGGATAAGCATAAAAAGCAAGTTAGGCTGATTCTTACTAATAAATTAAATGAATACGCCAAAAAAGGTCTGCTTTAGAAAAGTGCTGAATGGTAGCTAACTGAAATGAAGAAACATGTTTTCTCTGTCTCTGTCTCTCTTTGTCTCTGTTCTGTCTCTGT
>CAJQZJ010000276.1:883951-987806 GCA_907164525.1 Lophiomys imhausi
GTAACTCACCAGGGGATCCAGTGCCCTCTTCTCCCCCCCTCTCTTCCCCTTCCTTTCTCTCTCCCTCTCCCTCTCCCACCTTCCCTTCCTGCTTCCCCCCAAAAAGCTCGTACTTAATTTTATTTTTTGCCTATGGGTGTTTTGGCTAAATGTACATCTGTGATGTGCATCATGTGCCTACATGCAGTACCCGAGTGGGGCCAGAAGAGGGCACTGGATCCCCTGGTGAGTTACAGACAGTTCCTTGCCAGTTGCCATGTGAGTACGGGGAATCCAACCCCAGTTCTCTGAAAGAGCAGTCAGTGCTTTTAACCACTGAACTATCTCTCCAGTACCTCATTTTTGTCTCATAAAATTCTTTCTTTGGGAAGCCACTTGTAAGGGAAGGATGCAAAAATGATGAGAAGAGGCAATACTAGATTCCACATGAGCTGAAGAATACCCAAGTGTCAGAAAAGTGTCATCATGGAATTGGATTCTTCAACTCCAATCACTCTTGTTGGAGTCTTATGAATTACAGAAAATAACCCAGTAAAGGAACCCCTTGAATTCTGACCCACAGATTCTCAAGCAAAATGTTTGAAAAGTTGCTTTAAACCATTACATTTCAGATCATTTATTATATAGTAATAATATAAAAAGTATAGTCACACAGCATAAAAATGTATAGTGCAAACAGCAAACTAAGTTTCCAACATTCATAAACTTAACACTCTTCCTTAACAGATAGTATCAATTTGTAAAATGCAATATGAAAATTATTTGTCAGTCATATTAATATTAATTTCTTTGATTCTCCAATAAATCCGACAGATTATTGAACATTACCTGGAAATCCAGGGACACCTGCTTTTCCTGGAAGAGCAGGTGATCCTGGAGGTCCTGTAAGACCAGGGGCTCCAGGGATCCCTGGACTACCTCTCTCTCCAGGAGGTCCTGGAACATCAAACCCAGGGGGTCCTCGATCTCCCTTCTCTCCGGGTATTCCATGTAAGCCTAGTTAACAGCACATTAACATGAATAAATATTGATGCAATATCTATATGACAGATCTGATACAAAAAAATGCCAAAACCATGGAACAAGAGCCCAGTTTTCTGGTTATGGTTTTCAATAAATAAGATTATGGCATTAATATTTTGGAGAATTTCTGAATGCATACTCTCAATGTTTATCTAATTGTAGACTGTTAACACCTTACTATTTGTCACTGGCCCACTGACCACAGTTGAATTTTCACTGTTCCACTACATTATCAATTATTAGTGCATATTATATAGACCCCTCTGAATGATTATCAAATAAGTTAGTTTGGTTTGGTTTGATTTTGGCTTTGGCTTGCATGTTGTTTTAATAATATGATACAATCAGTTTTTAAATTTTGTATTAAGTTTTATATTGTATAAAGTTTATACTTATTATTATTTTATATTACATTTTCTAATACAAAATGAAACAAGTATATCTTCTGGCAGTTTTTGCCATGCACTATAACTCAGGTTTAACAAGATAATAGTACTGTTCTTGCTGATCGTGCTATTATGTAAGAATCAAGATAATTTAAAATCCATTAAATCAATATTCTGCTTGTGTGACTATAATAAAATTTACCTTAAAAATGAAAATACGTTCCATGCATAACAAAGATGTGACTTGAAAAAATTTATGTTGAGAATTTATATATTGAATAATTTTTGATGCTATTTTTTGTTAATTGCTGTATTTGATTAATTTAGATATTAAAGTCTATGGGAAAGAAAATGTCTATAGACAAATATATGAAGGTGAATTAAAAGTTATTAACATCACTGTTCTTATACTATGCAATCTTTGGAAACAATATATGCTACCAGAATGGGGGAAGAGAGCAGTATAGAAATAGAATATTAGATGTTGTGTTAAACAAAATAATGGAAAGGTATTAGCTATAGTTTAAAAGAAATATGTATTAAATATTATATTTTATTCAAATACTTATTAATGGTGTTTTATTTCCATTCATTTGTGATGTAAAATTCATTATGCTTCTATACAGTCATGTACTTTTTCAAACTAAAAGAAACAATAAAACACAACAGAAGTGATAAATTTATTTAATCTTTTTTTCAAATAGCAGGTGAAATATGTAATGGTCAAAACTAAACATAGTTTTTTCATCAGGATCCCACTGCTATACAGGTTGGGCAGAGTTTTTTTTTAATTTTTTTCCTTTTTCATGAATGATGAAGCAACTATTTATAGCAATCTTGTTCAAAGCATGACTCCAAGATTTCTCATGTTTCAGTCAGTAACGGCATGTCAGGGGCCATTAAAAAAGTACAATGTGCCTTTAAATTGAGTTTTAAAATAGTACATGAAGAAAAATAGCCTTTATGGATGTTTTATGTTGTTAACCACTGTTTTGAGATTCTTAATGCAATAACCAACAACATACCTGGTATGATTTAAGGTCAGAAAATATGAGTTCAATATATGTATATCTGATGTGTTCATGTGAATTACAAAACAGCTAAATGTTCCATATATATTTGACTTCATTTTATAAACTATTACAATATTTTGAAATAACAAAATGTAGGCCTGAGAAGGGCCTTTACTATACCCAAGTAAATAGATGATGTGAATTCACTCAGAATCTACAATTTGTACAGACCCTCATACAAATAGAGAAGAGCCATATGATTCTTCATCTGTGGAGGCAAAAACCACTAGGATACATGTTTACAAAACCTTTCTAAGTATCCAATTTTTTTTTTGAGACAGGGTTTCTCTGTGTAGCCCTGGCTATCCTGGACTGACTTTGTAGATCAGGCAGGCCTGGGACTCACAGAGATCCGCCTGGGAGGCAGAGGCCTCCCAAGTGCTGGGATTAAAGGTGTGCGCCAACATGCCCTGCTATCTATCCAATTTTACAAAAGCTCCTTAGTGAGCTTAGTTATAGAGTTATTCCTAGTCTAGGAGCAAAAATGGGGAGAGGACTGATTTATTTTATTTTAATAAAAGGAAGCAAAATGTCTATGACAACTTTTTACAGAATATTTTTGTGGAAATGTAACCGTGGTTTTTATGTGTTAATAACTTGAATATCGTACAGACAAGTCCTGTATATTTCTGCAGTACAGCTATTCTAGTCTGAAATAATCAGCACTTAACAGTTTGAAGTCTATGTTTCTAAAACTATGTATTGTTCAACGATTATATGGTAATGGCAACTGTAATTATAAATTTGTATTATTAGAAATGGATGGATTTTAAGTGAACAGAGAGGGGAAACATCAAGTATTAAATTAGCTTTTATGTTGTGATCTATAATTCACATTTTGATAAAATTATATATATATACATGGATTGCCTCTTAAATCAAATTACTGGAAGACATTTATATACACTCCAAGTCCTATAAAGAGGCACATTTACTGTAATCTTACCAGGTTGCCCTATTGGCCCTGGAGTCCCTGGTGGTCCTGGTGGTCCCTGAATACCAATTCCTGGCAGCCCAGGAGGCCCTATTGGGCCAGGTTGTCCATTTGGTACAACATCACCTTAAAAACAACATAATTCACATCTTAAAACAACAGTTTTTTTTTACCTTTTTCTTTATTCTTCTTTTCATATAATGCATCCCAACAACAGTTTTCCCTCCCTCCATTCTACCAGTCTCTCTCCCCTCTACCTCCACTCTCCCCCAGAACCACTGCTACTCTGTTTCCCTTCAGAAAAGAGCAGGTCTCCCAGGGATGTCAACTAAATATGGCATAACAAGATGCAATAAGACCAGTTCATCCAGGAAGAAAAGTACAAATAATACCTAAAGCAGAAATCCCAGTTATAGTCAACTTCAGCACTTATCTTAACTCCTCAAAACAGCAAAAAAGAGTATAACCTACACCTTTCTTACTGTCTGTAATTCATACTTCACAACTTTTGCTTATGAAAACAGATTTTAATCACCTACTCTTTAAGGAGATAAATTTCACCATCTTCCCTTTCATTAACTCGTAGTTATAGCTGAAAATATGGTCAAGAGTCTCCCATCTTGTCTAAAATATTTTGACATTTGAAACTACACTCTCTGAATTTTCTATCATTCCAACTTTTCAAAAATATTGTATCTATTCAAATTCGCTTAGAGACCATCAGGAAAAGAAGGTGGAATGATTGTAAGAGTCAGAAGTCAGAAAGGACCAGAGACAATCAATGCCTTCCGAACAGGACAGGACAGCTGCACTTAGGGACCCAAAAGCAGCTGTGGTTGCCTGCACTAATCAAATCAATGAATATTTGTGCCCAGAGGGGAGAGGGGCTCATGTGCCCCATCCCTAGTTGAGGAGCTACTGACAGTTGATGGCTTCTGGGAAAGGGAAAGTCAGTCTTCTTTAAATGTGTGACCCATGGAAGGTTGTTCATATTCTAGGGGACTCATGAGTATATGAGCAGCACATGTTGGACCTAGTGGGTTATTATTTTAAGATGACATGAAGTTGGGAGGCATGAGAGGTGAAGGACGGATTTTGAGGGTATCACAGGCAGGAGGAGGAAAGCCACATAGAATGTATGAATTTCTAAAGGACTAATAGAAACATTGCATTAAAAAAAAACTTCTCTTTCATCACACACTTGGATGAGTTTGACAAATGTATACAATTGTATAACTGCCATTAAAATCCAGATTTAGAATTGTTTCATCAATCCTCAAAGCAACCTGTGGTCAACAGTTGCTCCTTATCCACATGCCAATTTTCTTGCAACTACTGTTTTTTTTTTTTCTTACAGGTTTTCCATTTCCAGAATGCCATAAATGCAATCATGCAATATGCAGCCTCTTGAGTATGTCTTTGTTCACTTAATATGACACATTCATGATTCATTTACACTTGTTGTTCATACAGATATACAATCATTTTAGCACTGTTTGTTGAAAAGATTTATTTTTCTACTGAAATTGTGTAAATTTTTGAAAGACACATGTTGGGCTAAGATTTATGTCAGCAGTTAGAGTGTATGTTTAGCATGCATGAGGTCCTGGACTTGATTTCCAACACCACAATTCAAATATTTCATTGTATAAATACATTACATTGTGTTACTCTTTGTTGCTTGATGGACATTTGGGCTGTTTCCAATTCTTGTTGATTATGAATAAAGCTCCTATGAATGTAGACTTACAGATTTTTATGCGAAGCATCATAGTTTTCTTTAGTAAATACCTAGAAGTGGGAATGCTGTTTCAGAGAGTGAAACTACTTTACTTCCTAATACACTGCCACAAAATGTTCAAAGTGAAATTAAGCTTGCTCTTTGTTCCTGTGTGGAGACTGAACTGCCTTTCAAACGGGCTGCACCATTTTGCATGCTAAGTAGCTGCATGCAAAACTCAGCTGTTCTACATACTTGGAGGCAACTTTTCTTGTTCTTCAAAAGAAAAGATAATTCTTCTAGTTATGTATCTATCTCATTGTCATTTGAACCTCCATTTTGTAGATTACTCTATTGAGGATTCTTACATGGACTTGCTTATGAATGTTGACTCTCTGTTCCGAAGGTTTTTTTTTTGTAAAATGATTTTCTAAGTATAAATCATATCATGTATGAAAGTAAATTTCTTCCTTTCCAATCTGTATGATTTAATTTCTTTGTCTTGCCTTATAATAATCACTAAATATTTCCAGTATAGTAATGAAATTTTTGGCAAGCAACTTTGTGTTGTATCCTATCATTGAGGGGAAAGTATTCAGCCTTTCAGCATCACCTATACTGGATTAAGCTTTTTATGAATGATAAAAGACTTATGATAAAATACTATATCATAAAAAGGAACTTTGAAATTTCAATGTTTATTAAAATTTGTTTTGAAACAGAGCCTCTCACTGACCATCAGAGTGACCTGAAACCAAATACTCCAGTATCCCCATGAACTTGAAGCAATCCATTTGTTAAGTTTACAGGCCAGCTAACAGGTTTCTTGAGTTCATAATTTTTAAAAAATATTTCTTTTCAGGAATGGATGCTGAATTTTATCAAATAATTTTAAGCAATATTTAAGGTAATAGCATAGATGTAATTCTTTGGGTTGTTGAAATAGTAAATTATACTGAATAATTTTCAGATGTCAAAACAGCTTGTATTCTGAATCTCATGATGGTCATGAAGGTCATGGTGCAGTCTCTTTTTATATAATGTAACATTTGATGTGCTATTGTCTTGAAAATTTTTTTAACCTATTTGTTCTTGAGAGATTTTGGCCTATAACTTGGGTTTTGTTTTTGTTTTTGTTTTTTGTTTTTGTTTTTTTTTTTTTGGCCTGGTTTTGATATTAGAGTAATTCTACCCTCACAACCACTGGGAAGTGATCAATCCAGTATTCTCCCAGGGAAGAAGCTGTAGAGATGTTGTTGCTGCTTTTTAGAATATTTGATACAAATTCCCAGAGATGTCACCTGGACCTGAAGATTTCTTTGATAGGAAAGTTTTAACTAAAAGCTCAATTTTAGAAAAAAATCTATAATTTCTTTATCAGTGATCATCAATAAATTATAGCAATATTTTGTAATTGGTCTACTTTATCTGTTATCACATTTATCAGCATGCATCTAATTGTTATAGTCCTCTGTTATTCTTCTAATGTCTACAATGGAACAATAAGGAACCCTATTTTCATTCTTAATATTGATAACTCATGTAGCTCTGCCTATATGTTTATCACTTTCACTAGAGTTTTTAAAGGTTCTCATTTGGATTTATATGTGTATCAGTTCTATCGAAGGAACTCAGTTGGCTTCATGTAAATATCCTGCTTTTAAAAAATTTCATATAATTGATATATCTTATTCTCCTGCACACATTCAATTTACCTTCTTCAGTTCCTTAAAAATAATGATTTAAGATTTTTCTTTTTTCTTATATAATCTTTAGCAAAGAACTCTTAATAAATATATTTTTTAATTTCCTAAGGTTTGTTTAGTGGTCAAGATTATACCCTTTCTTGATTAATGCTCTGTGCATGCATGGAAAATAATGGGTTTTCTGTTCTTTTTAGGTGAAATGGGCTACAAATAATGTTAAGAAATTCCTGACACCATTCTACAAGATTCTGGGCATCTTACTTTTTGTATCTGTTCACATAATGCCAAGACTAATTACTATACATGCTAATTTGATGAGAAGTAAAGAGCACCTAATGATGGACACTACAGTATTCCAAGATTTTATCTATAATTTTGTATTTGCTTTATTTAAAATAGTTGCTAGAAATCTATAAACTTATATTATAAAATATATTTATCTTACAATATTGCAAATTTATTTTTCATATTTATAATATTTCTAATTCTAACTCCTATTTTTATATATTATGCATTAGGTGTTCATTTAGTGAGATCATTTGTTCATATCAATTTTAAAAGAATTCATTCTTTCCTTACTGGCTAATGAAAACACTTGTGAAATACTGAGTTTCTATAAGCATGTATGTGTGCTTCAGAGCACTTCTACTGCTTTACTTGTTATTCTTGCACAGGTTCACAATGTCAAAGTTACAATGGCAATTTAACATACATTAATGTATATTTGGTAAATACATAATAATATCATAATTGATATTAGCCATTAAGTATAGGATAAACATGCTACAATCCACAGACCCAAAGAAGCTAAGTAACAAAGAGGGCCCAAGGACGGATGTTGGACTCTTACTCAGAAGGAGAAATAAAGTAGACATCAGAAGTAGATGGAGGGAGTGAACTAGGTGGTGGGGGGTTGGGGAGGTGCTCTGGAGTAGGGATCAGTTGTGGGGAGAGCCCGGAGAGGGCTGAGAGAACAGAAACATGATTGGGGAACATCTCTGGGATTCGGGAGGCTCCAGGGAGTCAATGGGGTTGGGTAGAGATGAGACTGTTAGTAGCAGGGGAGGGGATATATAGTCTGAACTCACCCACTTCCTGTAGTCAGGCGAGATTTCCAGTGGAGGGAGGGGGACACCAACCCACCCATAAAAACCTTTGACTCAAAATTTGTCCTGCCTACAAGAAGTGTATCCATAAATATGGAGCAGAGATTGAGGGAATGGGCAGCCAATGACTGGCCCAACTTGAGACCCACCCCATTGGAGAGACCTAACCCCTGACACTACTAATGATACTCTGTTATTGCTTGCAAATTGTTGGTCCTGCTGTGACTTGATGTGTCACAGTAGGTTGGTGTCCATGGGGGGCTTCCCCTTCTCTGAGGATAAGAGGGGGACTGGAATGTGGAGAGGGGAATGTAAGGGTGGGGCTGGGAGGACAGATGGGTGGGGTCTAAGACCAGGCTGTAAAGTGATTAAATAAACAAATTAATGAAAAAAAAATTGGAAGGAAACAAAAATGTTATATGTAGGTCCTAAGCAGCAGCCAGAGAGCCTTTCAATGTACAATTTGTTTTAATGTTTCTGTCTATTTAGAAACTTTACAATGGAATGTTTTAAAGAAAAAAAAATATACTGATGAATCTACTTCAATCAGGCTAGAAAAATCCAGGGATTTTTTGTTTATTTTGTTCTGTTGTAATCATAGTCAGGAAGGGATTGGGGGGAAAGTGCTTCATTCATGGTTGGTAAGAGTGTAAAATGGCACAGATAGGAACTTCACAATATTCATAGATGCTTTTACCTTTTACTGAAAAAATTCATTTTTGTTACTCTAGTCTGCTATTTTACCTGCATAAATTTCTTGTGATGTTAATTGTAATCAGAAAAGATTGACAAAAATCCATTCCAGCAAGTAGCAACTGATAGTATACACATGTAATTTAATACTAGGCCTCTAAATTCTTTCAAATGCTGTAAGTACTGACACAGAATAATTCTTAAATTAAAAAAAATATACAAAACAAATAAATGAAAAGGCAATTATACCCTCTGTTTTGACAAATGAAGATAAAACTTCCTAAGAGCTAGTGTTTTTGTAGGGGAACAATAGAAAAAAATAAACTAAACTGAGAGGACAGGGGAGGGGAGGAGCAGGGAGAGGGGTAGGGGAGGGGAGGGGGGAGGAAGAGGGGAGGGGAGGGGAAGAGGAGGGGAAGGGGGAGGCAGACAAGCAGGGGGAGGGGAAGGGGAGGGGAGGAGGAGGGGGAAGGGAGAGGAGGAAAAGGGGTAGAGTGAGAGGGAAAGCAGAGATATGGGATGGGGAGAAATAAAGTGGATGGAAACAAAGTAAAACAGTTTGTCTGCTTATTTACTATTCTGTAGCCCAGGCTGGTTTCAAATTTGCTACATAGATGAGGAGGGCCTTGAACTCCTGATCCTTCTGACTCTGACTCCTACATGAGGGGATTGCTAACCTATGGTATCACACTCAGGTGTGTTACCTTTAAACAAATATCTTTGTATTACCTCTCCAAGAAAATCAAAGATAAAAATAACTAGTGGTATATGAACAAAATTATACCAGTGACAGAGGGCATGATGGTCTTTCCACTTAGCTGCCTCTTTACCCATACATTTTCCCAAAGGTTTCAGCATCAATTAGAGTTTAAAGTAAACTGAAAAGTAGCAAGAGCCTCCGTACCTTTTGGTCCAGGTAGCCCATCCAAGCCAGTGCGTCCTGGAGGACCTGGAGGTCCTGGGAAACCACGATCACCTTTTGGACCAGGTGTTCCTTTGAAACCTGGGAATCCTGGTGGCCCAGGTGGCCCAGGTAACCCAAATCCTTGCTCTCCCTTAAGCATACACATGACAAAACACAACGAAAAGTACCGTGACTTTCCTGATGTTTACCATTTACTACAGAGAACTTAAAGCAGAGAATACAAAGTAATATTTTCCTTCCGTGTTAAGGAGAGGATAATTAAATGAAAAGTGGCAGTCATGTTAGAGAGAACATCTGGAAGGATAGGAAACAAAGTTTAGTAAAATCAAATGAAATGAGTTGCACTGTTTTCAAAACAAGAAAATTAACTGAAAAGCATGGGATTAAATAACACTCTACCCAAGTGAGGAAATGTGACTATGTACTGAGAATTAGATAATCCAAATAATTGTTTTTAATATGACTAAGTCGTATAATGCCATTGTGGTTTCTGCATAAAATATCTAGTTAGCTACAGATAAATGTTGAAACCTTTGCAGGTAAAATGATGTAATTTTGAGATTTGGTTTAAATGGGAATCCTCCATCCCTCCCCCTGAAAAACAGGAAAAGATTAAGGAAGTGTCATTATAATCTTAATAATTTTGTACCTGAGTAACAGATGTATGAAAGTTCATTTTATTACATCTTTTGCTTTTGAGTTTATTTGAAAATGTTCATCATAAAATGAAAACAAGCCAACAGAGATGTAGTTTTCTCATGAGAACCCATCAGCTATTTTTCCCCCATGGAAAACAAGTAATAATAATGAAACCCAGCAAGATTAAATCACTTAAGCACAGAAAATATAGGGAGAGTCTGATTGCAGGAGTTTGCTAAAGTCTGACTGAAAAGTGTTTGAGATTAAATAAGATGCCATAGCAGGAATATGAAGAGAGGTATTTATTACTAGTATCAAATAGGAGTCATTTGACTTATGTAACTTTGATGGCATTATGACAGAGGATATGATACAGGAACGGTTTGATACAACCTGCACAATTTCACCAATCATCACACAGGTACAACACACATGAAATGGGTAATTGTGTACCTAAACACAGGCCAAGCTGATCACTAGGTTCTTTCATCTAATCCAGAAACCCGCCAGTCTAAAACAAAGTCAGTTTCTACTTTTTGGGTCTAAGTATTATCTCTTGTTTCTACTAAAGGTGGTTTGTGAATAGATATCTTAAAATGCAAACATAGCTAAATTTTATCAATATAATGTCTAACTTGAAGTAGGAACTAGGACTAAGAACAGTAGAGAAGACAGAAAAATGAAATGGGGGGGTAAGTTATAATATTCTGTACTGGGGCTGGAGATATGGCTCAGCATTTAAGAGTGCTGTTGCTGAGATTCCCAGCACCCATGTGACGGTTACAACTGTCTGTAACTTCAGTTCCAGGGCATCGGAGGCACTGCAGTCACCAGGCACTCACATGGTGTGTGTGTGTGTGTGTGTGTGTGTGTGTGTGTGTACACACATGCAGACAGATCACTCATACACATAAAAATAAAAATAAATAATTTTTAAAAAGTGTTCCAGACCTTTGGTCCTGGGAAGCCTGGTAACCCAGGAGGGCCTTCTGGACCCATTTTTCCAGGTGTCCCAGGAGCTCCTGGAGGTCCTGGAGTTCCTGGAAAACCTGTAAAATAGCAAGTCTTTTTTAATCCACAGAAAGAATAAACTTTAAGAAAGATAGTCACATTCTCATCTCCCTAATCATGCTTTACACATTGATATGTTAAAAGTACACAAACATTTTGTATGTTCACTTAGAATCAGGCATAATAGACATCTGCAATTCTCTCTCAACTACCTTATCCTTTCATTTCCATAGAGTAAAGTAGAAAAAGATATGTTCTTCTGAAGTATATAGAACAAGTCAGAACTAAATATAGTGAATGAATGCCACACACACAAAAAAAACCCCAGAAATTCCATTCTGCTTACATTGTGATGTAGTGTGACAGAATGTCAGTCATGAACTTCTAGAGAAGAGCTAGATGCAATTGCATATGTTATATAAGCATTAACACATAAAATCAAATCTGACATTAAAAAAAAAAAGTATTTGGCCCAAGTAAGGGATGGTGATCATGCAAAGATCCTGCCCTGCTACTCAGGAGAATAAATTTTGTGAGCAATAAAGCAGAACTGTAGAAAAACTCTAAAAATTTCAATAAATCAAGGGAGTGCTTTACTAGTGATAAAACATTGCATATGTATAGTGAATCTGTTTTCTGATAATTATAAATAATCTATTAATTCAATACATGTCTATTTACTGCTTGCTATACAATGATGAATAAAATATGTGATATTTTCCATGATGCTCTTTAACACATGAATAATTTTTGGATCTCTGAAATGTATGTAGTTTTTTTTTCACTGGACTGTTTTAGAAAATGAACTCCAGGTTCAGTGAGAGTCCCTATCTCCAAAATTCAGAATCATGTAGTGACTTTTCTTCTTCAATATTTATTTTGTTTTTGTCATTTTAAGTTTATGAGTATGGCAGTTTTGTCTGCATGTATGTACATGAACCTTGTGTGTGTGTCTATTGTTCTCAGAAACCAGAGGAGGCCATTGAACCTATTAAATCTAGAACAAAGGTGGTAAGGAGCTACCATGTTGATGCTAAGAATCATAATCTGTCTGGTCCCCTGAAAGAGTAGCCAATGTTCTTATTCACTGAGCCATCTCTTTAGCTCCCAATATGACTTTTTCATTTCCATTTTTTATGACACATAGCAAAAAAGTTACATTTACTTTGTTTTACATTATGAAAGAATACTACCATATTAACCAGCTAATCTATACTGCCCAGGACCTAGTCTAACATACCTTTTAGACCAGGTAGTCCAGGAAGCCCAATCACAGGGATGCCTGGCTCTCCTTTGCTACCAGGTATTCCTGGCATGCCTGGTTGGCCTGGAAGTCCAGGATCACCTATGGAAAAACAGCAGTGTAAGAATGAGAAACACTCAAAGAAAGAAGTTAGGTAATGAGGATGTTTTGAAATAAAATAAATTCTTTATATACCTGGAAGGCCCATTTCACCATCTCTGCCTGGATTACCTGGCAAGCCAGGCTTCCCTGGCTGGGTTATGGTCTGACCTGGATCACCTTTAGGACCTGAAAATAAATGTATCACACCAGAGAGAGTGAGAATCATTTACTTGACTTAAGATAACAATCCTACTTTGTATATTGTCAAACAGAAGGATGCAATTTGAAAGATAAAAAACAGATGGTACCTTTAGGTACTTGTGTGATTGAGGATGTTTGATAGTTAATTTTAGATGTCAGCCTGAGTAGATTGAGGGATATTCAGATAGCTGATAAAGCAATTATCTCTACTTATGCTTATGTACCATGATTCCAGAAGGGCATTTGAATCAGTGATTTAAGAAAGGGAAGTCTGCTTTCCCACAATATGGACCAGCATCATCCAATAGAACAGGGCAAGAATAGGACAACAATAATAACAATAAACAAAATGTAGAAAATCAATGTCTCTCTCTCTCTTTCATCTGGTACACCTATCTTCTCCTTCCCTTGAGAATTAGAACATAAATTGAGCTGGAAAGGAAGCTCAGTCACTAATAATTCTGCTGAATAAGAACCTGTGTTAACCAACAGCTCAGGCTCTAAAACAATCAATCAATAAATGTGACCTTATGAAATTAAAAATCTTCTGTAAGGCAAAGGACATTTTCCATAGAACAAAACAGCAGCCTAATACTGGAACAGATATTTACCAACCTGACATCTGACAAAGGGCTAATATCCAAAATATATAAAGAACTCAAGAAATTAAACACCAAAAAATCAAATAACCCAATCAAAAAATGAGGTATAGAACTAAACTCAAAATTCACAAAAGAGGAATTTCTAAAGGCCGAGAGGCACTTGAATAAATGTTCAACATTGTTGGTCATCAGGGAAATGCAACTCAAAATGACCCAGAGATTCAATCTCATACCCAACAGAATGGCTAAAATCAAAAATTCAAATGATAGCACATGCTGGTGAGGTTGTGGAGAAAGAGGAACACTCCTTCATTGCTGATGGGCATGCAAACTTGTACAACCACTTTGGAAATTAATCTGGAGACACCTTAGAATATTGGGAATAGTTCTACATCAAGACCCAGCCATACCCCTCCTGGGCATAGATCCAAAAGTTTCTTCACCAGACCACAAGGACATTGCCTCAACAATGTTCATAGCAACTTTATTTGTAATAGCCAAAAACTGGAAACAACCCAGATGCCCTTCAACTGATGAATGGATTTTTAAAAAAAGGTCTATTAACATTGCTTCTGATAAGCTGATTTCAATGCTGAGATCTGGTTACCACCCCTTCTGAGGCATTCTCTTGATTGGTTAATAAAAGTTGCTGATGGCCAATTACCTGGGCAGAAAGAGTATAGGAAGGCAGAACTTCCTGAGATTAGAAGAGGAACGCTCTGTTTTACACAGAGGATTAGTTCATTCTACCAGGAGACATGTGTAGGGAGTTAGATAAATTAAATTAGATTTGGAAAATATCTATGGGTATCTGATACAGTCTCTCAATTCGGGGCATGAAGATCAACTTGGCTGTGAACGATTAGCTTATCAGCTTATGGAAAAACAAGGATGAAGTCAGGTGAAAACAGGAAACAAACAGGAGACCTGATGGACTGAAAAACAAGGTTGAAGTCAGGAAAACAGGAAAGACTTAGTGGACTTAAGAAACAAAGTATTTGGCCTGACATTTTTTTCAGCTGCTAAGTGGGCAGAACCCAAATTAAGCTGAATCAGAGTTCCTCCTATTTAAGGACAGTGCATGGCGCCCCATAAGGAAGAGGCCCCGATGCTAGAAAGCTCTGAGAGTCCTGCTGAAAAAAATGTTGGCCATCATTTGATGGCCAGATCTCTCTGAGGCCGAAAGAAGATGGTGAGTAAAGAAAGCCTCAGCAAGACACCAAAAGGACAAGGACTAAACCCTGTGGCTCAACTTTTGCCTAGAGGGGTTTGGTCTGTCCGAACAGTGGACTAAACGAAACTGTGGCTGGCTTTAAGGACTGAGGCAGAGCAGCTGAGTTCCTGATGCGAAAGAAATAAGTTGGCCTACAACTGGCTGGGGTCTCAGAAAGAAGAAAGCATCAAGCCTTATTTAAGGTGAGACTGCAATAACCAATTTACCCCGACGAACCTGCATCTGAAATCCAGAAAAATGACTGCTAAGTACGCTAAAGAATCTACCATAGAAACTGTGTTCCTGACGAGTGAGGACCTGCCCCAGAGACTGTATCCTTCTAAAAGGTTAGGACAATAGTTGTCAATAGGATTAGTGGTTAGGTTAAATGGATTGCAGGAATTTATAGGGTTAATAGTTAAGAAATAATTGTTATTTGTTATAAGTGAATACTGTTAGTTAATAAATATTTAATAGTAATAATTAAAAGTTCAGTAACAGACATGTTAGCAGATAGAAGTGTTTGAGAACATTGGAAGGTAATCACAGGCACATGGTGGTTTGGGATTAGGTGATCCAGGTTAACTTAGAGTAGCTAACTGAGACTCTGCCCAGCTAAGGGCGTTGAAACATTAAAAGGTCTTGGTGTATTTAATTATTGGGGAAAGGACCACAGCAGTTTATAGACCATCAGTCCAAGCAATCCAGGGCTGTTGGACTCCTGTCAAACTTGGGTAAATCTCCCGCCAAGCCGCTGGTAATTCTACTGGCCTAATATAACAACTTATATTACTTAACAGAGTTTAGGTAACAGGTGGTGTAGGCCACCCATGGTCTGCGGCTTTCCCCAGGATAAATTAGATCCAGGGGTAGTGGTACACACCTTTAATCCCAACAATTGGGAGGCAAATGCCTTTGATCCCAATACTTGGAAGGCAGAGGCAGGCACATAGGATTTGCAATGATTGAAGTTTAAAAGCTACTCACAAAAGTCATGCTGAAATTCAAAGTGAATTGTCCTTTGTGCTCTCAAAATATATACACTTACAGGTATGTTTAGTTCCAAAATATCAAAAGAATTTTTTAAAAATATCAATTAAAAGATAATACTTTTACATTGTCAAAACCCCAATTTGCTCTAAGAAAGATATTACCTGCCAATCCTAACTCTAGTAGTGCACCAGAGTTAGGATTAGGATAGGGCTCTGTTCTTATCTTTCCAGGAAATTAAAAGCATCCATTTAAGGAGTCCAGGTACACAACTGAAACCTCTGAAGAAAAGGGAACAGACACCAAAGAAGACAAATAGCCCAGATGATCCAGCCTCGCAGACTTCCTCAATAGTTGTTTCCTCAAAAATCTACAATCTGAACAACTCAAAATTGCTAACAAGATTGTTCAGTCTCACAGACTGTTCCAGCCAAGACTTCACTAAAGCCCTGAAGTTCAGCCTCTGACTACAAACTTCTTAGGACATTTAAATAGCTGAGCACAAAAGGACTGAACATCAAATGTTGCCATTAACTTACTTAACCATTTTTCCATTCTTATTTGGCCCCCAAACAGGTTTTCTACCTCTCAAATCAGCAGGAAGTAATTTTAAGAGAACTATGTCCCATTCCCAGTAGGTAGGGTGGGTTACTTTTTTCCTTCCTGTCCCCCTTGGTCATTTGATGGGTTATAGATATTTGTTGTTATTTAGGGGGATTGGCTACAAGTTGCTAAATGGTCTTGTTAAATAGGTTTTGGAGGTTACACCCAGGGATTTCTCTCTTTTTCTTTTCTCTATCCTTCCTTCTCTTCTATGTAGTAGGGAAAAGACTTTAAAAAATGGGATATAGGCATAATATAGGAATGATAAAGAAAATGGGACAGATTATTAAATATGCTCTTACATATTTGTATATTGATACAAAATTACGATTATATTTGGCTGCATTGGTATCAATCTTTTTATATTAATTCAAAATTAAGATTATGTTTGGCTACATCAGTATTGATCTTTGTATACTGATACAAAATTAAGGTTAACCCTTTTTAGGGTATTGTACCTAGGTAAAGTTTAAAAATGTAATGTGAAGTTTTGGCCCATTCATAGCAACTGTCCCAAACTGTTTAGGATAATTAAGAGATGCAAACTAATAGTCATTCAAACATGTCATTTGGTTAGGTACTAGCATAGGTTATCACAGAGGTTTTCTAAGTTAACCAGTAACCAAGTTGCTAAGAGACAAGGAACATGTGCTTATCTAAATATACAGAGATAGATAAGGTTGCCTTCAAAAACTTCAAATGATCTGTAGAATTCGGCATTCAAAGAAGGTTTTTTAACTTAAGACTTTTTTGATATTAAAACGTGTTAGCTCCTGACACCACCCCCTATTCTACTCCAAGTAGAGGATAAGCATCAAAGAATCTCCATTTGGATATGGTTGCATTAGTTACAAGCCTGTCACTGGGTAAGAAAAATCCCTTGCTTCAACTGCAGATGCTGTCCAAAAAGGAAAAAACTTTGAAGCAGGCAAGTCAAGTCGACAGCCTAGTTCTGCCAAGACAGGGTAGGCAAAGTCCTTCATAATTCCTACTTTACAACTAACGTCCGCCAGAGATACTGGGCCAAGAGGCTGAATATAGAGGCTCTATTGTATTGAGAGAAACTGAGGACTGTCCAGGCAGCCAGTTGTCTGTCATTTCTTAGTTCTGGAAGCTGCTGGCTCTGCACTTCCTGTATAATCAGATATAGTTATCCTTCTCAGGTCTCTCATGTGGTGGAAGACTAGATAGTTACATTCTCACACTTAAATTTTAAGTTGTTTAGGAATTAAAAGGACGTTCTAGGTCTAAGAAGGTGTTTTTAAGTTGGTAATGCAAGTTAGGATGGAAAATGAGTTAGGTATAGAACTTTAAACTCATGGAGATAGATAGATAATAGAGTATTATTATTATTTAACAAATATGTATGGACTGGACATTGTGAATGTATGCTACACCTTATAATTTTCACAATTGTAGCCTAATTATTCAAAAAAATTATGAGTTCTGGAAGAAGGGGGAGAGGGTAGGAACCGGCAGGTGTGGAGGAAGGGGACTGTGATGGCAATGTAACTTGAAGTTATAAATAAACATTCAAAAAATAAACCTGTGTTAAGAACCCCAGCACCTACAAAGAAGTAGCAGCACATGTCTGTAACAGAAATACTGAAGGTATAGGGGCAAGCAGATCCTTGGAGCTCAACATCAATGAACTTCAGGTTCAATGATGGACCTTTCTCCAAAATTAAGGTATGTGTTTTTGAGTCTCAAAACATATATAAAGGTAACATTACACAGACTAAACTGATTGTATTTAAGCATATATATATATATTTGTATTTAAGCATATATATATGTATATATATATATATATATATATATATATATATATATGAATATACATACAGGAACACATACACACACATATAAAGCAACATTTAAAGAAAAAGAGGCCAAAAATTTGAAAGAGAGCAAGAGGGATGCATAGGAGATGGAAGGAGTTGGAGGGAAGAAAGATAAGGCAGAAGAAGTTATAATTATAATATCAAATTTTAAAATATTAACAAAAGAAACTAATGTGCATGTGTATTTCCCATCTACGTGAATACAATGACACAAATATATACACATCCAAAATAAATATACCAAATCCAACAATGACTTAAAAAAGTTAAAAAGAAATCCTAATTTAAATAAATACACTCCATTCCCTTGGTAAAAACATATAAATGGCGAGAGAAACACATTTCCAGGGGAAGGAAGCCAACATTATATTTCTGCTTTTAAGCAAAAAGTTTAAATAAAGCAAACAATCATAGAAAAGGTACCTGGTAATCCTGGCTGGCCTGGATTTCCTGGCACGCCTTGTATGCCTTTTTCACCCGCAGGACCTGGAGGCCCAAAAGCCACAGGGCCCATAGGTCCCATATTTCCTGGGGGACCTGGCAAACCTGGGTTCCCAGGAGGTCCTCTTTCACCCTTAAAAGCAATTCCACCCTGAAAATGGAAATGTTTAAGACAGAAAAACATTGATAGAACAACTTCAAGTAGGTCAGTATGAATGAATAAAACCAAGGACATGACACAGCCATAACTATGTCTTAAAGTTATGCTGTGTAACTGTGTGATATTGTTAAATTTTATCTATGATCACTTACTTACGTACTTATCACCTTCATCAACAAATATTTCTGAACTCTATCTTCCAGTGGTCCAAGATGAGACTATAAATACATCAAAGTATCTGCCCTCAGCCGGGCAGTGGTGGCTCACGCCTTTAATCCCAGCACTTGGGAGGCAGAGGCAGGTGGATCTTTGCGAGTTCGAGGCCAGCCTGGTCTATAAATTGAGTCCAGGACAGCCAGGGCTATACAGAGAAACCCTGTCTCGAAAACCCAAAAAAAAAAAAGTATCTGCCCTCAAAAAGTTTACAATCTACCATGTGCTGAGATGGTTATCACTTACTTATCCTATTATAATATGTATTTCCCATTCAAATATCCTATACTGTAAGTTGAATACAAAATGTGATCGTTCATTTATGCTCAATGTTTGCCTTTATAGTGTCTTAATCTGACCACCCACACACACACAAATTTATAACAATTCCTATATATACAAAACAAATTTGGATATATTTTCATGTCTTAAAAAATCCCAGAGATATTTGAAGTAAGAGGAGAATCCCACACTGACTGCTAAGCATTTTAACTTCCTATGCATCTAATAATAGCTAGTAATAATTGGTACAGTGATGAGTTAAGAAGGAGTTTATAAAACTGAAAAAAAATAGTAAGGAAAATCTAGTTAGTATCAATGTAACATTTCAATGTATAATCATATTATTTTAGGCATTAGTAGACTATTCATCTAAGTACTAGGGCCCCTCTTTATTTTAATTTAGCAAGCGCTAGGTTGTTTTTTGAGTTTTGGTTGTTTTGTTTTTTTTTCATTTTGTGGATGGGAGATGTACAGAGATTTAAATTTAAAGACTCACATAACCAAGTATAAGTTCTACCACTGAGATGGAACCTCATCCTGTAGAAAACATTAATGAGTGACAATCTGACATAAAAGCAAGAATCTCAAACCAACTCACAGGCTCTCCTTTGGGGCCAGGGAGTCCTGGAATACCATCCTTTCCAGGAGTACCAGGTAGACCAGGAAGCCCGGGGGCTCCAGGGGAACCCAACTCTCCTTTGTCACCATTCATTCCCGGAAGAGTGAGGACATCACTAGGGTCACCTTTAGATCCTGGAAATCCTGGAGCACCTGGAGGTCCAGGTATGCCCTGAGTTGAAAGAAAAAAAGAGGGAGAAGAGAAGAAAGAGAAAAAGGAAATCAGATTTCTTTCTAACATTTTTCTCTAGTTTGTTCCAATAACCCATATAATAACATTTAGTTTGCAAAGTAATATATGAAGTAAGGATGGCAAAGCAGAGAGAGGGAAGGAATAAAATAAATTATAATTTAATATTTAAAATAAATTTAATGTATGTGTTCATAAGTGAAAATGAAAGTACACATGGCTTCTTCCAGTATTTTGTGACTCATAATATAATCAAAGCTTACAGGCAATCCTTTCGGACCAGTTGTTCCAGCTTGTCCCTTTTCACCCTTCTGTCCAGGGATTCCAAGAGATCCTAAGACACACAGAATCAGTTGAGCTCTGAACCTTAAACCCCCAACCACACTCATATAGAAATCAGTGCAACACAAACTTTACAATTTAAACTGAAAACTGTACTACATTTAAGATGTATTCTTCCCTCTTTCACATTCTTAATATGAAGGAATCAGACTTCCTTATCAATGAATGTCATATTTAACAGCACATACAGCATTGCATCCTTAAGTATTTCTAACCTCAGAGTGTTCCTTTGCAAAGTTTGCAGCTACTAGAAATTGTGAAGTGGGGCTTGAGTTCCTATAACTATCTTATTGACACGAGCAGAGGAAAATAAATCACCCTGAATATCTTAATTTTCAGCTATACAATCTTCCTACATCCTTACTATCTCTTTCTTTAGTTAGCCATTCCCTAAAATTTGGTTTATGAGATCTGTTTGGTGCCAAAGGTTACAAAAAAAGTTAGTAAAGCAATAGCTCTACAGATGAATCTCTGCATTTACTGTATTATTATTATTACCTCATTATTAGTTTGGTTCTTTGAAGTATTATTCTTTACAACAAAAGACCATGCATACTCAAAAAGGAAGGACTAATGTTTTTATCTGATTTGTTGGTATTGTATAGGAAATTGGGTAAAAAAGAGAAAGAAAAAGACGGATGTAATTATAATCAGGAAATTGCAAAAGGTAATTAAACTATGTAAAAAAAAAGTTAATACTTGGATACTGCTAAGAATTGCTTAATCCAGCGCTACTAAATGAAAATTTGGGGATGTGATACAGCTATCTGAATTTTAGCAAGCCCTCTGTGTGATTCTTATTTATTCCCAAGCTTAAGATAAACTAGCCTGGAAGTACAGACTATATTACTAGCTCTTAGTGGTAGCTATAAAACTTGCTAAAAGTATTTCCAAACTCCTAAGGACTTTGTATCTTTGGTAGACACACTGGACTGGTAAGCAGTCTGGAAAATATTATCAGCTTGGACACACACACATTATATGTAGCCTCAAGAATATGTAATATTGGCATATGTAAAAAGTTAATTGAGTAGAATAGTTGTGGTTCTTAAAAATGACTCAAAATTAGGAGGGAGGCCTTATATGTAGAAAGAGGAATCTTGGTAGCTGGATGCCAGAGCTTTAATAGAAACCTTGCTTCTTAATGACAATATGTGATATATCCCCAATGGCTCTGCCTCTGGAAACCATTCAATCAGGGTCCAGATTGTATGAACATTCTCCCTAGATTTCTAGAAGAAAAGTCTGACTATATATGTCATTTTACTTTTTGGACAATGTAATTCTTTAAATAATACCAAATGCTATAATAGAGAATGTTGGTAGCTTCAGGTATTATAAACAAAAGCACAATTTATTTCACAAGAGAGATGTCTCATATTCAATAATTCGTAAACACAAGTGACTAGCTATAAAATGGGAAAATAACATTATAAACAACATTATAAAATCATTAGCATACTCAAGAGAGCCAAAAATATCTTAAAAGGTTGACTATATGAAGAATATTTTACCTGGAGGACCTGGGAGACCTGGCAAACCTGGTTGGCCTGGAGGCCCTGAAATGCCAGTTCCAACACAGTTGAAGCAAGTATCACCTTTGTCACCTAGAAAAAAAGCAAATATTACTGGAAGAGTTATTTAAACCTTCTTTAATAGGTTTCTAAAGAAGTCAGTGTAAGGAATAGCATTCCCACTTAACAGTGGGGTTAGAGAAGCCTATGTTTAAATCAATTCTTAGACAAATAGTGAGTGCCTACTGTATACAGAGAACTGCTTTAGGCATTTGTGGTACACTGATAAGAAACAAGGAAATCATGCAATTTGCATCCAAATGCATAGAACTAGAGAAGCTCATCTTGAGTGAGCTAACTCATACTCAGAAGGATGCACATCATATCTATTCACTTATACTCGGATTTTAGTCATATAGTACAGGATAACTACACTACAGCCAATGCACCAAAGGGAACATGAACATAGACTTTTTTCCTGTCAATGAGACACTTTGCCCTAGTTGTGCTGCCTTGTAAGTCCCCAGTGTATGTATGAGGAGGCTCTTGGTCCTCATATGACTGCTGAACTGGGACAGGGAACTGTTATGTAGGGACACTCCACTCCAGAGGACTGGGATGAAAGGGATGGGGGCTAGAGGGTGGGAGGGTGGGACTGGGAGGGGTGAAAAGAGGACACTGTGATGGAGATGTAACCTGAAGTAATAAATAAACATAATAAAAGAATACAAGAAAAAAAGAAAACAGACAAAATTCTGTGTTTTTGTGAAGCTAACTTCCTACTAATAGAAAGGAGTAATAAATAATAAAAGCAATACATTATTAAATTATATATTAAACAGTTTAATATATTAAATTTGCTAGCTTTTAAGTGTGCATGAAAATATGTTTGTAGGGGAAAATGGAGATAGGCAAATGTGACTGAGTGTGCTAGGGATAAATAGGAGAAAGGTTGCCATTTCAAATAGGGTGAGGTCAGGACAGATCTTATTGACAAGGTATTTACATACTCAAAATAAAAGGCACGACATTTCAATAACAAATATAGTACACTCTATGTATGGACAAGGAACAGCAGGTAGATCGGTATGTTGAAGCAGAATGAGGAAGTGAGATAAAGTTATAGAGTTGTAAGGGAAAGGAACGGCTTATGATGAAACATGTAGGCCATGCCAGACAGTAGCTTCCACTGTGAGTTAGATGAGAAACTGGTGGTAACATACAAAAGAGCCATCACTATAACAAGCTCCATTCGTCCACCATAAACGGACTCAAAACAATGAACTGCATATTTATCTGTTCCTTATACGCCACCAGTTATTTGGTCTTTCATGTTATCAGGGAATTCATAGCCAAACTATACATTTTGCTTAAAGATTTAAAAGCTATTCTACCCTTAATATCATCCCAAAGAATTTGAGCCCATTTTATAAATCTAGCTATCCCACGTACCATTAATTGGCAATTAAAGTCATAGCTACTGTATCTTAATAGAGATTCACATTTTTTATTTATTTAAATTTTATATATTTAATTTTTTCATGCAGTATATTTTAATCATATTCTTTCAGCTCTCCCAACTCCTATATACAGCACATGAATTCTCTTTTTCAACATTTTAGGGCAATCTGGATTCTTTTCATTTTTAAAATTAAAACATTAATTTTAAGAAAATAACTCCCATTATTAAATAAGTCAATAAAACAACTATTTGGCAGAATTTCACAATATTTCAGGTGTGAAACAGCTTTGTCTCAGAATCATGCCCAACAAATAACTACATATGCATTCCTTAAACTATTTCCCTCAGCACCATCTTTGTAGGCTTAACATTATCCAAGGACAGTAATACAATGACTTTTAATCTTATAGCTTAATTTTCTTCATCTACCCACAGTTCCTCCAATTTTCTAGGATTTTTTTCCAACTATGATGCATTGTTATTTACTTATAAGCTAATAATTAAGCAAAATAGATTTTCATATCTTCTAGACGCAACCTAGTTAAGAAAGCAATTTCCTTCCAGGATGGTGAAGGCTACACAGAGAAACCCTGTCTGGAAGAAAATAAAACAACAACAACAACAAAAAAGCATTTTCCCCAAACCATCCAGATAGCAAAATGTCCAAATGTAATCCCTTGACAATTCCATTGAATAAAAAATAAATAAGTTAAATAATCAAAAGATAAACAATTATACTTACTTCATTAATAGCAGTACCTATATCTTTAATCCTTATTACTATCTATTGTTTGAATATGACTATGTTTATTTGTGTAATCTCAAATGTAATAAAAATGCAAGGACCAAGAATTCACACTATTTAACTTCCAAAGCTTTATTAAACAGTAATATCTATTGTATCTTAATCAAGATCAATTTCTTCACCTTCATAAATTACCCAATTTCTCATATTATGAAATTCAACAAAAATTTCTACCTTAAAATTTGCTAATAACACAACTATAATTAACTCTATCAAAAGCCACCATTAACACATTCAAATTATTCAATTAGTGCATCACAGATCTGAATACTCATCTACTGTAGTATATCCAAATACAAACATAACTCCTGAACAAAATATAAACTAATGCTACAAAAGACCCAATCAAACCTTAATATGATTCCAAATCCACCACTATCTCTAATATCTAACTTCCATCTACCATAAATAAATGAAGATTTAAGAAACCCTTACAAAACAAAAAAATAAAAAATCATAATTTCCATGTGCATTTAAACCAAGACTAATGGCACAAAAAATCATTGTTATTCTTCAACTACCAAAAGCACTCCTTTTGTCATTAATATTATTAGCCACTTATATGTTGATTTCCCAGCCTCATGCAATTTCAGCTTGATGAAAATTTACTCTCTTACAAGGCATCTGCGTGATACTAGTAATTTAATACCACAGTCCTCTATGTAGTAATATATTATACATTAGATAAAATGGTAACATATTCATCTGTCATGTCTGTCTGCTGGATGACTTATCCAGTATCCTTATGCAAACAGAGCCTCCATATTTTTCATCTACTTGCTTTTCTTCGCGTGAAGAACAAGGCCTAAACTATGGTCACTTACTTTCCTAGAAGTTTGAATCATTGAAATGATTTTATTAACTGCAGTAAAAGTGGAAAAACTAGGCAAGAATTTTTGGATTAAAACCCTCAAGGAAACAGGAGAGCATACAGACTACCAGACTTTAAGTACAAGCAGTAACTATTATTAGTTTAGAAAGTACTGAACGGGCACAAAGACAAGCAGGTCAGTGCATGAAAGAACCATGGAAGTCTTTGTTATTACTTTAATTTGTCAATGAAGAAGGAAGCAAGCTAAAAATCTTAAAATAATAGTAAAGAAGGAAATATTATAAGTTTAGAAAGAGAAACGAAGATGCAGAATCAGAAAAAAACATGGAAATCTGAAACTATGCTATACCTTAGTTACAAATGAATACAACAAAGAGAGAAAGCAGCAAAGGAGTCAAGTTTAATACTAGAATTGCTTTCAATGATTGGTTGTGTAATTTAAGCTTAATTAAGAGGAAAGAAATTATATCATTAAGTCTAAAGCAGGTCTCAATGGGAGTTATATTGAAGTCAGATTATTAGATTTGTAAGCTAGAAAGAGATATGAAATGAACATTATGAAAACATGCAGTATTGTTAGAGAGGTGATCTTGGAGTGTGAGCTTGAGAATGGCTGTAGTAAGATGGAAGTTAGTATACAGGGCATTCTGCTAAGGACTTGAAAGAATGAAGGAAGGGATCCTTGAGGATCAAACCTTTCACTCCTCGCTCTCCTTGGAGTCCTTTATCACCTGGAGATCCTGGGGGTCCTGGAGGGCCTGCTTTACAGACCTCATCACCTAAAGTTGAAGATAAGATAGCAAGCTAGTTGTTGTTAAATGTTGAGAAGACTAGAGAGAGAAAAAATACAGAAAGGCTAGAAAAATACTTATTTTCAATTACTTCTTTGTAAAAATACAACTCAATAAGCAATGTGGAGACATGTTGTTGATAACAGTGTTTGAAGTGCAATGAATTACCACAACCCCAAACTAAAAATAACAGTACAATCTCTTAGATATTAGGAACACAAATAATGATGCCAAACACTCAGATGCACTTATAAATGAAAAAAAAAAGAACAACCAAACCTGTCAGAATGAGAACACAGCTTACTAAATGGCAAATGAGGTCCAGGAGGACCAGGAGGCCCTGGAAGGCCAGGAGCCCCAGGCTGTCCATCAAGTCCAGGAGATCCAGGAATACAAATTCCAGGGGGACCTTTGTCACCTTTCTGGCCCCTTTCTCCAGGATATCCAGGGGGACCAGGAGGACCCATGACTGCTGTCCCTAAATAAGAAAAAGTTTCCATTAAAGTAACCAAAATGATCTAATTTTGTACACAATTACTTTGATTCTTAAGGAGACATTAGGAATGATAAAATCTGCCTTTAATATTATGCTAGTTGGATTTTCGTATAGCATTTTAAAAATTATACTTTTAATATACAAAAATAACTGGTTAAATTGTGGCATATACATACATGTTCATATCCATCCCCATACTACCTTATCCATCTCTCTTGTACAACCCTCACTTAACCTCTTTCTCCGCTCAATCTCCTTTCTGCTTCTATGACATATAACACATATAGCTAAATTAGATTCTGCACTATTTTGTCTTCCTTCTCTCTACTTAGCAGCTCTTGTTTTCTAGGCTTTAAACCCCTTCCTCGCCAACTTAGTCCCTGTTCAATTGGTGTCTTAAGGTTTTCAATGAGAATTAGCACTTGGGAGGAACAATTTTTTTAATGATATAGGAGTTTGACTATAAGGCATAATTATATAAAGTAATAGCTGGCTGGTAGTGGTGCATGTTATTATAACCAGCCCTCAGGTGATGGGTGATGTTATGCATTCTAAATGTTAATTAACCTGCTCCCAGAAGCCTGCTTGCTGTACATCAAGTAATGTTGTGTTTACCTTCCTCTCTAATCATTGTCTCTGACTGGCTTTAATATAATGCCATGGCCTCTGATTGAGTAGAGAAAAAGGTAGGCCAGGCAAAGCTTCACAGGCTGCTGGGGCAGACAGAGAGCATCATAGGTAGAGAAGAAGCCAGGAGCAGAAAGAAAGACACACGCCCTGGGTTTGAGAAAAGAACCTCATTCCATATGGCCTGGAACAACAGCATAGTGTGGAGAATAACAGCCCAGGGGATGTATGTATATTATATGGGGTCATATTTGGAGAACAGAATTATAAGGTAGCTTAGATGAGTCAAGATTGCTCAATTCAGGCTAAGTCTTATTAAAATCCATCAGGTGTCAGTGTGATTATTTATAATGCTGAGTTAAGGATTAATACCGCCGACCAAATAACTATAATTTAAATACTGGTAAATAATTTATTAATTTACTTCTACACTCAGGTGACAGAGGCAGGCAGATCTCTGTGAGTTAGAGGCCAGCCTGATCTATGTAGTGAGTTCCATTACAACCAGAGAACAGGTCTTAATGAGATCCTATCTTAAAAACAACAAACAAAAGTAATTTTTTAACATTTGGAAATTACTAATAAATTAATACCCTCTTATTTGACACTATGATTTTTCTACCCCTAGAAATACCAGAAAATTATTAGTAGTGAAGGGAGGGGACTATTGAGCAGGAGAACGTCTCAATAGGGCGGGGAAGCAGGGGTAATATGGGAGTGGAAAGGAGGTTTAACAAAAACTGAGGCTGCATGAAAGAAACATATGGAGGTGTGCCATGAAAGGCTACCTTTCAGATATGACATGGCCTTTGCAAATCACTAACACACACTTTTATAAGATGGGCCTCTCAACACTATATCATGAAAAAGAAACTGCCACAGGAATCTCCTCTTTCCTCAGGACCTTTCTGCAGCTAAAAGTTGATGGAGGGGTGTAAGTTGTCATTAATAGTGTCCTCACTAGGAAGAAGGGGCTCAAAAGGAAATTAAGGGGGTTAACAGAAGCAAATGAGAGGTGAACGTAATCACAACATACATGAAACTGTCAAAATACAAGGAGAGAGCTGTTTCTGGACAATTTTCAGTTGCACTGTCTATTTGTGCACACCACCACATTTTATGTGTTGTTTTCAAAACTACTGTAGGAAATAATTACGTATTTTTAAGAAGTATTTTTCTTTTTTTCTTTTTTTCCTTTATTTTTTATTTCTTCAAGTACCATCTCAATCACAGTCCCCTCCCTATCCTATCCCCCCTCCAGTCCCACCCTCCCACCCTCACCCCACCACCCTCTTCCTTTTTTTTTTCTTTTAAATTTAAGGTATATCTTATCTCCCCCTACAGTTTCACCTTTCAGTCCAACAAATGACTCCTTCTCTTATAATAATAAATACAATGCAAAACAACAGAGGTAATTAGGCCACAGTTATGAGGGTTATATGGCTTAGCGTATATTCCCAATGTCCAGTCCATATGTATTTGGTACCTGACTTTAACATTCTACTATCTAACCATCTCCATGAGTTTAAAGGTCTATATCTGACTCAACATTCATACTAACTTGCAACACACTTTTAAAAGTATCTTCTTAGATCTATAACACTCTCTTGAATCCTAAACAACTCAAAATTTAATTATGAGACTCTAGCTATCTGTTCTTCAACCACCTCAGAGACCTGAGAGGGATAAATATATCTGATTTTATAGGAAGTACAGGGTCTGCAGCTTCCCAAACTAAGAAATGACATATCAGTGGCTGCCTGGACAGTTCCCATTTTCTCTCCATATATTACAGCATCGATCTTTGGTCATTTGGCCCCATTTCTCTGACAGACATTGATTGTAGAGCAGGGGTTATGAAGGACTTACCTACCCTGTCTTGGCAGAGCTAGGCTGTCGACTTACCTGCTTCCAGGTTTTGTCCTTTTTGGACCGCATTCTGTCTACAGTTGGAGCAAGGGGCTTTTCCTACCAAGAGATAGGCTTGCGACTAATTCAACCATCTCCCCCTGGAGATTCTTCGATGCTCATCTTCTACTTGGAGGAGAATAGGGGGTGCTGTCAGGAGTTGATATGTCTTGATATAAAAAAATCTAAAGTTACGAAAACATCTTTGAATGCCATATTGTGCAGATCTCTTGAGGTTTTTGAAGAGGCCCTATCTATCTCTTATATTAGGGTAAGCAGATGTTGCTTGTCTCAGGACACATATGACATCTATTCACTTATAGTAGGATTTTAGCTATATAGTAGAAGGTATTGATACTACAACTAACACACCAAAGGGAACTTGGACACAGACTTTTTATTTTTAATTTTTAATTTTTATTTATTTTTAATATATTTTTTTCTATTTTTTAGCCTTTTTATCTAATTGTCTGCTTATTGGTTTGTTTGTTTAGTAGTTCTCTCTCCCGGGCAACGAGACACTTTTCACTGATGGTACTGCCTCGTAGACCCCCCAATGAATGAGGAGGTTCTTGGCCCTCATACGACCTCTCAACTGAGATGAGGGACTGTTATATAAGGACACCCCACCCCAGAGAAATGGGATGGAAGGGTTAGGAGGTAAAGAAAAAAATGAAATGTGATGTTTTGGCGTTTTACTACTAATTGTCATAAACTGTTTAGGATAATTAAGAAATGCAAACTAATGGTTATGCAAGCCGGTCATTCCGTTAGGTACTATGACAGCCTATTATAGTTATTTTCTAAGCTAATAAGAAATAAAGCTGCTAAAATTTTATTCTTAATTGATGTTAGGATCAACTGGTAAATTTGTCTTTAAAATTTCATTAGAATTTGAAATCTGATGGCCAGGAGTTAAAAAGATGATTTCTTGATATAAGAAACTTTTAAATATTTATCTCTTACATAAAGTGTATCTTGGTATATATTTAGGAATTTTATATTATTCAATATGACTATTTATTTATATAGTTTTAATTTATATGTATATGTGTAAACCTGTTTGATTTTATGTGTATCATTTGTGTGCTGATGGCTTCAGGGGTCAGAAGAGAGAATCAGATTCTCTGGATTTGGAATTATAGGCAGTTGTGAGTCACCATGTAGATGCTGAACTTCAGTCTTCTGGGAGAACACTTAGCTCTTCCAATCACTGAACCATCTCTTCACTCCCATTCAAAAATATTTTACAAAGGCCTGGAATGAGTTATTCCCTATATTTTGGAGGATAGGTTCATTTGATTTTTGTTACTGTCAATTTCTATACATTTATTGATCTATTATCTTTTACTTTCTTAATATTCAATTACAGCAATATAACATAGAAACATCATCAACATCTTGGGATAAAATTCAATGGTGATAATGTCATACGTGGCTTATGGAGAGATATGGTAATTTTAATTTAATTCTATCTTTCTCTGTTTATAAATAAGATTGTATCATTTTTATTTATAGTGTTATTCCTTTGGTAGTCTGTTATAAATATTATCAAGTTTCCTTTTTATGCTATGAAATAATACACAATATGGGGAAATTTTTTTGCCAGTTTGGTAGAATTTTATACATAAAACTATAAAAATGCCTATGAATAAACATTTCTTCATGGAGATCTTCAATACTTCAAAATCTTCTGTAGTTTTTGACTTATTTAGGCTTCCTTCTCTCTCATAACAACTTTAACAATTTGATTTTGTTGCTTAAAGAGTTTATATTTCATCTAGAATGTTAAACGTATTAGTAGAGATTTATAATTTTCCAGTAACTTAAAATAAATCTTATGGCAATATCCCTTTTCCTTTACTAATTTTATTTTTACCATTTGTGAGTTTTACCTTGTCTGTGTTTGTCAGTCTATCCTCCTTTCAAACTCTTTTCAAAACCATATTCAACTGTATCTGTTTCAGTTTTCATTTTATAATATTTTTCATCTTGAAAATGTTTTACATTCTACATATATGTATTTGTTTCATCTTGTGTGTGCATGTGAGTTAAATTTAGCCCATTTGGTTTTCTTTTTCATTTTTAGGAATATAACCCCGTGCTTTGTGTATGCAATGCAAGTATCTTATCCTGCACTACACTCCTATTTCCCATTTATTTTTGCTATTTGTAGCCTTATGATTCAGTGGGGTTACTGTTTGGGCTATGGTCATTGAATTTTGATATGAAGCATATTTTATTCTGGCTTAGCATTTAGTGGCTTAGCATATATATATATATCTTATCTCTGGAGTTATTTTTAACTAAATCAACATACAAATATTATTATAACCATATTTGATGTTTTCCCAGTCTATTTTACTGTAGTCCCAGAGAATTATATGCAAGCATATACACAGTAGATTCTTTTCAGGTCATATATATATATATATATATATATATATATGTGTGTGTGTGTGTGTGTGTGTGTGTGTGTGTGTAAATTTACACACAATATATATACTTTGCTTCCTAAAACATTTTTCCTCTCCCTCATACAGAGATAGCTTGATTATGTTGTTCCAATTATTTATACCCTATTTTTTTAATATACTCAGTGTGCTAAGGACCTGTCAATTGACTTCTTGATGCTCATCAATTTTATTGTATAATTCAAAGCTATTCATTAGATGTGTAAAGGTTCATGTCTTTAATCACTGTGTCATTATTTATTAATACAATATACCTATGTCATTAGTGTATTTTGGGTTTTGTTTTTGTTTTGTTTTTTGAGACAGTGTTTCTCTGTGTAGCCCTGGGTGTCCTGGAACCCACTTTGTAGACCAGGCTTGCCTCAAACACAGAGATCCATCTGCCTTTGCCTCCTGAATCCTGGGATTAAAGGCATGCACCACCAAGCACAGCTGTAAATGTATTTTTCATTGAATTTTCTTTCACTTGACATTAGAATTAAGGCAGTTTTTTTCTATCAATAATTCAATCTTTTTTTCACTTTATTTTCAAGTTTCCTCTTTCTGCTTCAGATATGCATATTCTGCATACTGTACAAGTATTTCATCTTAACTTTATTTTAGTATCATCTAGCTGATGTTTGATATTTTAACATTTGTTGGAGTTAATGATTTATGTTTCAGTATGGAATTAATGATTTATTTTTCAATATCTTCTGTGTCATCATATTTTATTTTCTATACTTCTATGTTTATCTTTCTTTTTGCCTAATCTTAGCTTCTACTATACAAAGTGAATATTTTCCCTCTAATCAGAGTTACATTGTACATTTTATTCACATTCTTCTCTAATAACAGTTCCTATAAATTCTGATCTTAAGTCTTATTTTCTCTCTCTCTCTCTCATATGTATCACTCTCCATGTTGTATTTTGAGACAGACTCTCTCACTGAACCTGGAGCTTAACAATTAGGCTACACTACTAGACTAGTTGGCCAGAAAGTACCCACTATCCCTAGATTTTTACATCAGTGTTAGGGATTCAAACCTAGGTCCTCATATTTGTGCAGCAAACATTTAATCCACTGAGGCACTCCTAAAAATCTGTATTTTTCTAAAAACTTATAGTGAATAATACTTATTAGTATGTTCTCACATACTAATAAGGAAAAACTAACAACTGTATCACTGGCTCACTCCTCAACCCCTCTGTATCTGCCCCTACAATGTAAAGAATATTCACAAATACAGTCCTGGGTTGTTTAGAGTTAATATAGTTAATTAATATCTTTCTCAGTCAATGATTCTTTTATCCTACCTCCCACCCCTACTTTATCCTGAATTTTTCCCCTTACTGTCAAAGTAAAATCTTTAGTAATGACTTCAAAGAAGTTCTGGAGGTGGTAAACCTTCTAGGTATCACATCTTCACACCAGGATGGCAGTTTAGTAAAATATAGTCCAAAATTCATAGTTATTTGTCCTTATTACTGTGAAAATATGCTCCTACACATTCTTACTGTTCTGAAGGCAATGTAGCTTTTTTCCTTAGTTAGGTTTTCAAAATTATTTTTTGTTTTTGTTTTTTGTTTTCAATTTCTAAATTCTGAAATTCCCATGTAATGACTCTATGAGTCTGGTCATGGGACTTTGTAATTCTGCTATTACTTCATTCTTGGTGAGTGTTTAGTGATCTTTTTCACCGAAGGGTATGTGTTTCTATGTGTGTAAGCAGACGGAAGATCACAGCCATTACTTGTTTTTGAATATTTTTTATTAAATATTGTTTCTTGTCCCATTCTTTTGCACTTTAGCTCACACACGATACCTTCAGGAAATATTGTTTATCCCTTATGCATCATATTTTTCCTTTACACCCCTCAACTCCTGAACTCTTTTACTATATCCTGGAAGAACTCCTTTTATTAATTTTCAAGACATAACAAATATTTAGCTGACAGCTTTGAGATAAGGAATAAAAAGTGCATATTTAGACTATAGTGAAAGTCACACTTATTAGCTTCTTTCTTAGAAGGTGTCACTTTCCTCATCCTGACAGCATTTCTTTTGTAGCACAATTTTTTAAGAGAAAGTAACTATAATTTATTGAATATATATGTGTGCTAGATACTAGAACAGATGTTTTTGTGAATGTGGCATAATTTCTTACAGTTTAACAAACAGGAATACATAAAGGCATTTTAATCTGTGACCAAAGTATAAGTACCACAGTATATATATATATATATATGCTGTATCTTCCAAGAGAATGACATAAAAGTCAGCACTCAAACTTAACATTTTATTGCATGGTAAAATCACCATGGAGATTTCTAATTCATTGATACTGAAATCCTAAGTGGACAGTGCTAGTTACTAATGTTATACAGTGAATGTAAAATTGTTGCCCATTTGCTAGGTCAATATCCTGTCCCCTGACAGCATGAAAAGTGTGATGATTTATCTACAGGATCAAGGAATTGTTTGCTACCGTGCATTTTTAATAGAAGGTAAAAAGAAGATTGATGGCATTTTAAGTAGGCTTTTAAAAATACATGTGAAGAATTTGGTGTGACACACAATACTACAAGTTTGGCATAGTTGGGCGTTTATGTACCCAAATGAGGAGTTTGTAATGTCTTCTCAATGTCAACTCCACAGGTTTGCACACGTATGTGAGTTCACCCACACAGGGACATATATGATAAACAAACATACAGGGAGAGGAGCATAGATACTCATGCCATCTACTGGCATGTCCAATCAAACCAATGTAATAGAATGTACAACATAATGTATGTATGAACTGGCTAGGAGACTATAAGCACAAAGGTACAAACACAATCTCTTTTACCTGGAGGTCCAGGAAAGCCAGGCGGACCTTGTATTCCAGGAAATCCTCGCTCTCCTTTTTCTCCAGGCAAACCAGGTAGCCCAATATTTCCTTTTTCTCCCATAGTCACACCAGTCCCAGATATAGGAATTACCTTTTTAAGAAAAGAGTAATTTACGAATTCAATAAAGGAGCTTGCCTTTCTAAATGAAATTAAGCAGCAATTATAATACATCATTTTTCTCACAATTCTTAGATATACAATCATTAAAACTATCACATAAATTGAGTCTCATTAAGACCATTAAATACGTTAAGTCACATTCATCATTTTTACCCTCCAGCCAACTAGGAAACATAAAATATCAACAGTACTGAGTCCAAGGCTTTCAAATGTAGACATGTATTTAGCGATGTCGTCTCATGTAATTCCCAATACTCCAGTCACCTAAGGCCTCACAGCTCTTTACAAACATGCCACAGTCACTGTCCTCAACTCACACTTGCACTTCACCCTTAAGCTTACTTCCTCAAAGCAACTTTTCTATGTGAACCACTTGTGTGAAGGACACTACTTGCCTACTCCTCCTACTCCTTGCTGTATGTGATGTTACTTGGAATCCTAAACTCGGCCAAACTACTTCTTTCAGTATCCTTCTTACGTATTTCTTTTTCTATTGTTTCTAGCAATGAATTCTTATCATTCAAATCTACAACCACTTCACACACTGTGCACATTTTTATCAGGGCTTCTACATATGCCTTCCAAACATCTGCACCACCTTCATCTAAGCATTTGCCATGTCAGCTCACTCTTCCTTGAAAAGGCCCCATCTCTCCCAGGAAGACCATATTTATTATAGCCAAAAATCAATGGATAATACCCATCTTATACATCTTCTCATGACTTACTTGTATTCTAAAGAATCTCAGAAAAATAAATAACCTTAAGTTGATCTGGCTTACAAATTAATACGTACTGGCACACAATGATATTTCCCCCTACCTCTAATGGATGTAAAGACATTAATAAACAAGAAGAGACCTAAAAGTTTTAAGATACAAAATGGAGTAATGGTCCCAAAGGGAAAGTGTGCTGCACTCTTAAAAGTTCCATTTCTCCTCCTGATTTGATGTTCTCATTTTCTAAAGAGATTATTTTCTGAACAACTGAAACTGATTTTGAAATGAAATTGGATTAAAAAAATCATCTAATATCTATTAAGTATGGCCTCATTAGATTTGGTAGAATTCTACGTATTACTATCTGAGACTTATTAAGGTAAGAAAACTAAAATGTCAGGGAGTATAGAATAAGTTTAACAGTATTCGCTGCTGTGCATTCAGTGAAGTATAACATCTAGAGAATTACCAAATTTCAACCAAAACGACTAGTTAAACCTCAATAGTGATTTTTTTTCCTTCATACACTTGGAAATGTACATGACTTAAATTCCACAATGAATGTAAATATGATGGAAAATCTGTAATATCACCTCCCCTCAATTATTCTCTCACATAGCAAATTCCTACTTGTTATCTAGAGTCCCAGAAAGCACAAACTCAGGAAGGAGAGAGGTGTGAACCAGACAATTACAAATTGAGAAATCCTATTAGGACTAAATCCATGTTTGCCCTGAGCATTGCAGGGGAAACCACCAATCCCAGCTTCCCCCAGAATTCTTTTTCTGGACCCTTTGTAAGCAGCGGTTGCACCACCTGCTGGTTGCTTAAGAAAGGGGTTGACAATCATGCAAAATATGGACCTTACCTATGAAAAAGGAACACACAGGCAGAACTAGATAACAACTGTGAGGTTAACATTGCTGAATTTTTACAAACTATACTGACTTCTAAGCCAGAAGAAGTTGCTAATGATTTGGATTTTTATATTCTGTAGGGAAATGGTAGGGAGTGTATAACTTGTGTACAAAAATGATGCTGCAACGTTAAATTTGAAAAATGAAAACTTAAGAGAAAAACTTACAAGTCCAGGAGGTCCAGGTGGACCAATATCACCCTTTTGGCCCTGTTCCATGCAAAGGTATAAGGTATAATTAGTAAGAATGACATGACAACATTCATTTCCTCAAGAAACAGTTGAGTTTCATAAAGACTCAGAAGTCACTAATTAATCAAATGCAAAGTCTATCATGACTGAATGAAATACTTGCTTAAGCCTACAAAAGACCATTAATGTTGTCTTGGAATTGCTGCTTATGTAATCTCAACCAATGAATTAATCTCTAGCTTATTTAATAGTTGAAGGCATTGGACAGATCTCTACCAGCAATATTCCTTGTCATAAAGGAAGAAGACAATATGCAATTGCTAATATACTTGTCAACACTCAAGAATAGATTTCTCTCTCATACTTCCGGTTCTAGGAAAGTTCCTCTACATCATAAGTCATTAATTAAAACAACAATCAATTTAAGTATTTGATGTTCCCTTTTATTCCAATTATGTCTTTTAGGCTAAACTAAAACTTGAATGTAGATTAAAGAGAAAAAATCAGTAAAATATGTGACTTCTCGATAATTGGAGTTTGTTTAATTTTTTTCAGTTTGGCCTTAAGACAAGGAAGTTAGAGAACAGAGGGCATGCAGGACTTAATATTTTGTTATGCGCTAAAAATAGGGTAACTGTGTGCTTCATACATGCTTTCAGAGTCCCTTTTAAAATAGGTAACTAAATAAATGACCTCAGCCAAGTTGCATCAGTCCAATGGGAAAACTATAACAAATTAGTCACAGATTAACAAACAATAATTGCAAACATAATAGAAAATGTTTAGAGGACACATTCTTATTTTACAGCTCTAGGCTTTTCAAATGAGAGAACCTCATTGTAATAGCAACGGATCCTCCTCTTCAAAATTTTGTTGATACCAGCTTGCCACAAAGCCACTGACATTTTAATGCAAATGCAATGCCATGTATTTCCCTATATGCACTGTGACTTAGGACAATGCAAGAAAACTTAGAGGACAAGGCATAAAAGGAAAAAAATGGATAAAGAAGGCATGCATGAATACTAACAATAAGTAATTATAATGTTTGCACTTATAAGCCAGTATCAAAAGGGAGACAGATTATAGTAATAAGAATAAAACCAGACACATCAAAATGCAGAAGTTCTCACCTTTTCACCATCCCTTCCTGGCTCACCAGGGTAACCAGGATCACCAGGCAAACCCTTTAAAACAGAGGATGGGGTGATATCAATAAAGATGGAAAAGTAGGAAGATGCCAAATAATCATGTCCTTCACAGAAGTAATGAGAACATCGAGTAAAATAGTTCATCAATAGAATAGAATGCAGTCCATGCAAACATAATTATCTGATTTTCTACAAAGATGCCAAGAAAAGTATACTTAAAAAAGAAAATATCTTCAACAAACAGCACTGAAAAATCTGGATATCGACATTCAGAAGAGTGGAACTAGATTCCCATCTGTCACATTGTACAAAACCCAACTCCAAATGGATCAATGAACCTAACATAAGATTTAACACTAAAACAGCAACAACAAAAAAGCAAAAACAAGCTTCAACATAGAGGTATAGGCAAAGACTTTCTGAACAGGATTCTAGTAGCACAGAAAATAGACCAGCAACTAATGTGGGAGTTTGAATGAGAATGTCCCCCCATAGGCTTTGGCATTTGAATACTTGGTGCCTACTTTGTGGTATTGTTTGTGGGTGCCTAGGAGAGGTGGTCTTACTGGAGGAAGAATGACACTCGGGGGCAGGCTCTGAGGATTCAAACCTTTGCATGGTTCCTAGTTTGTTCTCTCTGGTTCCTGTTCAAGAGGTGAACTCTTAGCTTGATGTCCTAGCTACCATGCCTGCTGCTTCTGTTATGAAAGACCGTAATCCCTCAGGAACCTTAAGTCCAAACAAACTCCTCCTTCTCTAAGTTGCCTTGGTCGTGGTCTTTTGGCACACAGATAGAAAAGTAAAAAAGACAACCAACACATGGGATTTCATGAAATTAAAAAGTTATGAACAGCAAAGGAAACTCATTCAACTGGAGAGGTAGCCCACAAAATGGGATAAAATCTTTACCTGCTGTACATAATCTGACTGAGGATTGGTGTGGGCCCCAAACAGGTTAACTATGTCCCTAATCAGCAGGAAGTTATTTTAAGAGATCGACGTCCCATCCCCAGAAGGTGGGGAGGGTGTTTCCCCCCCCCCTTTGGTTATTGGATGGATAATAGAAAATTTTGTTATTTAGGGGAAGAGACTATAAGCTGTTAAATGGTCTTGTTAAATGGGTTTTGGAGGTTAGACCCAGGGACTTCTCTCTTTTCCTTTTCTGTATCCTTCTTTCTCTCCTATGTAGGAGTGAACAGACTTGAGAAAAAAATGGGACATAGACATAGTATAGGAAAGATCAAGAAAAAAGGACAGATTACTGAATATGCCCTTATACCTTTGTATATTGATACAAAATTAATATTGTATTTGGCTAAATTGATACTGATCATTGTATATTAATGCAAAATTAAGATTGTATTGGACTACATCGGTATTGATCTTTATATATTGCATGTGCAAAGGTTTAGGCAGGAATGGAGAAGCCAGATTGGAGAAATAAAGGTGTGGGTGGGGGATAGGGGAACACTTAACAAGGATACAGGACATATAAAGAAACCACTTGGAAAGCAAGATATTTCCATTTGTGCAATAGCAGCTTGACTGCTGTGGGTTTGCCCTCTGAATGGATTCAAGACCCATTCAGGTGGGAAGAGTGAAACACAATACCTGGTAGTACTAGCCTGGCTAATAACCTAGGTCTGAAGAGGAAGTAGGCCCATGAAGAGCATATGTTCCTGATGGCTAACTTAGCAGACATATGAGCCTTCCAAATACCTCTGTTTACACCCAAAGACACAAGTGGTCCCCAAACTTAATCAGAGAAGCCCCTCCTAAAGATGAACAGTGGTAATGCAGACGCTCATAGTTGTCCAAGATACAGAATATAAGTGACAGATATGGGCCCAGCCACAAACCAGTCACTTATGTATACCACTCCCTCTCATTCATGAGGGGGTAGGAAGGATGTAAGAGCTAAAGGATAGGAGGAATGGCCACTAAATGGTCATCCTCTTAAATCACGACTGTAATCATTAGCTCACTTCAGCTGCCTGCACTGGGACCTCATAAGACCAGCCCTATCCCAAATCAGTCATGGAAGAAGGAGGGGCTCATGGGGTCTCATCCTCTATGTCTGAACTATTGACTCTGAATAGATTATGCAAGAAGAGGGATCGCTATATTTAGTTATGTGGCCTCCTCTCCTGAGCCCATTAGGATCCAACAGATAACCCCAAACTCACTGTTATCAATGGCTTGGATGAATCTTTCTGGGTCATAAAACAAAATGAGTAGACATAAACATGAGAGAGAGATTTGTGTGGAGGTAGGGAGGTGGGAGGTGAGAGTGGTCAGTATACAAGATGTACATATATGAAATGGTAAATAATAATAATGATATTAATAATAAATGATGTGACCAGCCAATTTCTGTCTTCTGTGACTACTGCGTGCTTTCCCATCATGGTTGCCTGCATCCTTCTGAAGCCAAGTAAACCCTTTCATCCTTATGATATTTTGTCAGTATATGTCATTACAGCAGCCGGAAAAGATTCCAAGACAATAATTGAAGCATATCTCTTGACATCTGCCTTAAAACTAGAGAAGTTTCAACTTTGTACTCAAAAGAGTGATGATAATTTCCATCTATTTAAACTATTTCCAAACTCCATACTCTGTGCCTTCTGCCTTTCTACAACCACCTATAAACAGTGCAAATATTACCAATACCTTTGTTAAAGGAAAGGACCAAAGCTACTCACTGGGATTCCTGGTTGGCCAGTCTCTCCATCTTTGCCTGGTTTACCCTGCAGGATACAAAACAATGACGGAACAAGAACAAAAATATGTTAGTTTGGACGTAGGGAATGAAAGACTCTAGCAACCATTAGTCCTGCCTTCAACTATATAAATATACTTTGTATCTGTTCTTTTTTTGAGTGTGTTTGTTTTTGTTTTTTTGAGACAGGGTATCTCCTTGGAGCCCTGGCTATTCTGAAACTCACTCTGTACACCAGGCCAGCCTTAAACTCAAATTCATAGAGTCCACATCCCTCTGCCTCCTGAGTGCTAGGATTAAAAGTGTGCACCACCACTGCCTGGATAAACAGACTTTTAAAATGACAGTTATTATTATTATTATTATTATTATTATTATTGTAAGTTGTACCTGTAGCAATATTTATAGGCAATGAAATTAAGATTAAGAAAGAAATATTATACATGTGCCTATTTCAGATGTCTATAAACACTAGTAACGGTCATAAAACTTACTCTTTTGCCTGGCTCTCCTGGCTCACCCTTTTCACCTTTCACACCACCAGGAGGACCCTGCATACAAACAGTAGTTTCACATTGGTTTATGAGATATCAATACCAGTTCACACTAAATGATGCCAAAGAATTTTAGACTACTTACTGGAGGACCAGGTGTTCCTGGTGGTCCAGGAGGCCCTCTTTCACCAGGAACTCCCTATGCAAGTATGGGAGAAATTAAACCACGTTAATACTAGAGTACAAATTCCCTCTCTCCTAGAGATAGTCATAAACATGTCTAAGAATGTGACTTTTAGGTTCATCTAGTGTAAGCAGAAGAATGATATCCTGATGAATTTATTTTTAAAAGTTTAATTATTCAAAGTCCTTGTTATTGAAAGACCACCCTCATTTAAGAGTACATGTCTACATATAGTTCATTTTAACAGAAAGCAAGATTTTGTAGTTTTAAATGTTCATTAAAAAAAACTTAAAAATTTGATTAAAGTAGTTATAATTGACAAAGTTTGACAATATTAAGAATGAACAATTTGATATTTCAATATACCTACACATTGGGAAATGATTACCACAATCAAGCTAATTAAAACACACCATACCCCCATATATATATATTATATATATATAATAAAATTACCCACCCTGGGGGCTCACCTGATCTCCATTCTGAAATTCTATGTCAATTGGTCTTTTCTGTTCACTGATCTGCCCAGGTGGACCAGGTGGACCTTGAAGACCTTGTTCACCCTATTTACACAGCAAAAAATACAGTGATATTTATTTAATAGTCTACTGAAAGTAATACTATTATGAATAAACTGTATCCATTGTAAGAAACAGGGGAAGGAAAAAGAAAGTACAAATGAATATGAAAGGAGAAACATGAAGGCTGAATAACTAACTTTTACTTTACTTACCTTTTCACCTTTGGGTCCCTGGAAATTTAAGCCCATATTCCCCTGAAGAGAGAAGTTTTGGTTTAAATTTTCATTAACAATAAGAAAAAAACTTATTCACACAAAATAAATGATGTAAAGAGAAAGAACATTACCTTTGGTCCTGGTGGGCCTGGTGGGCCAGGAGGACCCTTAGAAGACACAGAAAGGAGAAAAAAACACAAAAGTAAGATAGTTCTTTTTAAATTAAAAACACAAAAGTAAGATAGTTCTTTTTAAATTAAAAACACAAAAGTAAGATAGTTCTTTTTAAATTATTTGGTTTTATAAACGGTGACAACTGAAAGGGACTCTCAAACATTTTTTAAGACTGGGGAGAGAACTCAGTTTTAAAGCAGCTGTATACTAAAGTGAAGTACTACAAAAATCCTATTTTTCCCTCTTGATTGCTTTTGTCAGAGGCACACAGTTCAGTTGATTAAAACGACCTAGACAAATGTAGAAACTTCTGGTGACAGGATGAGAACTGACAGGGTAGAAAGTTTGGATTGATACCAAAAAAAAAAAAAAAACAAATTTAACTTCAATGAACATGTTTTTATCAAAATTATGAGTAACAATGAGGTTGACTTTTAAAAAGCACATGCCCAATTTTAAGCCAGCTTTGTTATATGAAATTGTGTTTGTGTTTCTGAAAAATGTCTCAAGGTATGAAAACTTAAATAGGCATTTCTATATGGTAAGACCTAATTGTTGAAGACACTTCATAGTTTTGCTGCAAGATACAGAGAAAACAATCTCAAACACACCAGGAAACTTTCTCCCTAGTGGCCATATTTCATAGTGCCAGAAGGTGCTATGTAGAATTCTTGGAGAGAAAACTCATCAGTGATCTTACCCAGGCAATATTTACCTACCAGGCAAGTTATGACCCCTTGTACAATAGTGGCATGACTGCTATTGGGTAACTGATCATTTTTTGACTGGATTTGAGGCCAGCTCCACTAGAAGGAATGTCAACCCTCATATTGCAAGCCTGGTCAAAAGCCTGTAGCTGGAGAAGTCTTAGACCCAATGAAAGAAACCGATTGTTATTGTGCTGAATGATCATGCTGTCTGCATGCCTTTAAATATTTATTTTTATACCCATAGACTTAGGTTGTTTTTAACCTTGGTTAGAAATGTTCCTTTTTATATTAGGGAGTAGTCAATGGGAGACACACATAACTAATCAAAGTGCTGAGAATAAGAGATGGAATGCTCAGCCCAAAACTGGACATCTGTATCAACACCCCCTCCCAAGGCTCAGGGAACACTGAGGAAAAGAAAGTAGAAAGACTGTAAGATCTGGAAGATGAGAAGGCATGCTGTAAAATGTTGCCTTCTGGACATGACATAACTGTGGCACTCTTGAACTCACAGAAACTTGAGGTTACCTACACAAGATATTCACAAGATAATGCCAGCAAAAATCTTAGTGTAGATAAAGTAGATGACCTCCACGCCCCTCTTTTCACTGAGCAGCTATCAGCAGTGTTGGAGTCGCCCTTTCTTGAGGATGTGACCACTGATAGGATTCCCCATGTTTCACTGGCTGGCTTCACACCCATGTACATGTGGGTAGCAATAATTGTACTTAATGAGTTATTTTTTAAAAAACATAAATTTGGAAGGTGAAATGCATGAAGAGAGTGGGAGGAGGAAATGTGGGGGATAAACATGATCATATTTTATTGTAGATATGTATGAAATTCTCAAGAATAAAGCCAATATTTAAAAGAAAAGTTAAATAGGTATTTGTCTGCCTATGTATAATACTTTAATATCAGCATTCTCTGTTTATTTACATATCATACCTCGGTGTCATTTCTAAGACTTTGCTCCCTCTGTTGAGTAAGAGTTAATTGAAGGAATATTCGGAAGTGTGGAGTGATGAGACACAGAAAAGTATGTGAAAAAAATGATTTGAAAGAAATACAATTTTGTTACCTTTTTAAGAAGATGGCACCAAAGGTCTAAGTCCAATCATGACTAGAATGAAATCTAAGTATTACAGTAAGATTTATTGTCTTTATTTTTTTATGCACTTGAGAGAGCCAGACTTAATATGTGCTAAGCAAGCATTCTACCATTGAGCTATATGTCCAGCTCCCATTTCATGTATTTACTTTTATGTGTGTCATGTTTTTCACCTGTATGAAAATACAGGGGCTTTGCTTTCTTAGAATGCACTGTTCACCACAACAGAGTCACCATTAAATAACAAAATTAAAGCCATGAATATTGACATTAAGTTAACTTTCAACTAACACAATCAGTAATCATATCTATGAGTCAGAAAGCAAAGGAGAAAGACTTAAAATTATAGAAACTTACCATTAAACCTGGTGGCCCTGGAGGACCACTTGGCCCTGATATACCCTTAGGACCAGGTGGACCCTATTATAAAGGGAGTAAAGAAAAAGATGAAAAGCAAATCCCTAAATGCAGCATTTTACCTTATAAGGAAATAAATACATGCAACTTAACTTATTTTCATGTCTATATCCTGCAATATTATCAGAACTTAAAAATTATACAAATAAAAGGGTTAAGTAGCTTACAGGGTAAGTCAATAAAAGAGAGTGGATACAGTTTTCAGAAAGGTTGTGTTCTTCAATAATAGATAAAAATATGATAAATACATAATGAAAAAATAAAAAATAAACTAGAAAAAAAACAATATGAATTAACCTTAAGGAGTCAAGGAGAGCACACACATTACAGAAAAGCACATGACCATCACATATTATAAAGAAAAACTAATTCAGTTTAGGGAATTAAACCACTTTCAATAGTTTATTCAGGCTGCTAGTTATATACTGAGGTAATCCAGATGGCTGTGGCTTTCAAGTAATGTCATATTGATTCAAAATAAGTTGTAATGTTTTAGTTCTTAAATGCTTTGCTGAATTTGAGAGTGTTCATAGATGCCCATTTTGCACTGTATCAGCATATACTCTGCATGTAATCTGTTATATTTTTATTTTAAATATTCATAATAAATTCTACAAACAATAAAGGACAACACTGAACAAACTTGAGAGAATTTGACTGGTAATGTCAGTTGAAAAATAAAAAATGAACAAATGAAAAAAAATCCCCAACATTGTATCTTGGTGATGAAAGAGCAAAACCTTCTGATTTGTATTTTCAGTAAAGAGATTGATTCTCATAAACTATAATGTACTTACTTCTTCATCTATAGATGCTCAAAAGTCATTACTCTCTCTCTCTCTCTCTCTCTCTCTGTATTGTCTATAAACTAACCAAATTTTTGTAAGATTACATTTGATGTTTGCCATGCATAAAAATTGCACTCCATCAGCCTTCAAAGTATACTCAGATGTTATGCATAACTGAAACTGTTACAAATGGCATTTTAATATCTTAAGAGAGAGGTCAATGATTTTTTTTTTGTAAAAAGAACATTTATAGTGGACTCTACTGGTATCTATAGCATAAGAAGTATACTGTAGGGAGTTATTTTTGACTGAAGCCTCTACTGCCACATATGCCACATACACACTGGATAAATAAATAAAAATGCAAATATGGCTTGTTAAAGCTTTCCCTTCCCCACATTGTTTTCACTTTAGAATAGATGCCTTAAAAACTTCAGATGATAATCTGGATAACTCAAACAGGAAGTATTGAAGGTTCAGGACTTCCATGATCATCTGATTTAATCACATAGTAAAGAAAAAAAATCCCTCTATTCTTACTTGTATTCCAGGAAGGCCTGGGTATCCTTGATCACCCTTTGGTCCTGGCAGTGATGATATGATTATAGTACCTGGTTCCCCCTAAAAGAAACCAACAGTGTAAGTTAAAATAATTATTATCCATGAACATCCCAAGATCACAAATAATAATTGGAGAGTTCATTTTAGTACCTCAGTACAGTGAAAGATTACACCAGTAATTTCATGAACAAATTTACCTTTGAAAAGTAAATTAAGAAGTATCCATAATTTGCCAAAGTACAGTAGATTTATTAGGAGTTTGTGGCACTTTTAGTTATTCATTAATTTAAAATATGTTCTAGATATAAAATATTGTAGAGAATTGTGTTAGGCTCTGAGCACTTAGTAATAATGAAGTAGAGCCTCTTTTCTCATGAGACTAAAACCATAATAGAGAAACATAAACCATAGCAAGTAAACAAGATGGTAGTATGTTCTATCGCAGTCTGTAAAGTAAAACAGAATGGCATAGTGAGTGATAAATGAGTAATACAAATAGTTAACTAGGCATTCTCAAGAGTAACGTGAAAAGAACATGTAGATCTTGGCCTGAAGGAAACACGTAATTTCCACAAGTAATTAAAAGCTGCACTGACTCAGTGATAGAGTCCTTATCTAGCATGCATGAAGTCTGCTACCAAACAAAACAAAACAAAACAAAAACAAAAAAACAAAAAAAAAATACAAGGAATGTAAAGTTCTCAAATGAGCTAAATTCAGACAAGTGGTACTAGTGATCAAAGAAAAAGTTGGATTGAGATAAGGCTGTTGCTACAACAATGACCAGTGTGAAAAGATATGCCCATAGGTAGAGTAGTGGCATTAATGTTAGGGAGGTATTAACTGTTCTCTGATTGGTTTTAACGCCCACGCTATAGGAGGAAACTTTTGCCTGGTAGTGTAAGTGTGACCAAGAGACCATTGCTGGGAAGTTCATTGACCTCAGGGACTATATCTAGCATTATAATTTTATTAAATTGACATAGCATCAAACTATCCTTTAAATTCATATCTCTCTACCCGTTAGATCTTATCAGTTCGACCCTTAGATCTCCTGAGAGAAGTTTCTTTTTTTGGTGGACAATGGTTAATGCAGAATCTTACAACTGATCAAAGTACAGAGAATAAGTATCAGTGGAGTGCTCAATCATAATAGGGACATTTGTATTACTGTCCTCCCAAGATTTAGGGAACTTTATTGAAAAGGGGGCAGAAAAATTACAAGTCCCAGAGGTCAAGAAGGACTAGGGAAAAACAGTGTCTTCTGGGCCTAATATAATTCACATTAGCTGTGGCTGGCTGCACAAAACGTGCACAAGATTAATCCGGTCAACACTGCAGCATTGAGGGAAGTCTCATAAGTCTCATGAAACCCTACTCCCTAGATGAGAAGTTATTGACAACAGATGGGATCTGGGTGAAGGAGGGTCCATTTTCTTTAAGGGTATGGTTACTGACAGTGTGATCATGCTCCAGTGGCTAGACTTACATCCATGGAATGTATGGACAACACAAACTAAACTATGGACTATAAAAAAAAGGAGGACATGTTGTGTGGGAGGGTGGAGGTGGACCTGGAAAAGTGGGAGTTGAATATAATCAAAATATGTTGAATGTACACATTTTAAAGAATTAAAAAAAGCATAATTTAAAAGTCATGTGATGTATAGTAATACAAACCATATATATACATATATATATGTATATATATGGATTCAATTGATTGAGCAAGGTTATTTGAGGGTTAACTTCTGATATGTTATTCTGAGTATCTGGGAGAGAGTTGAGTGGAGTTTTTTTTTTTTCTCAATGAAATTCTTTTTTTATGTTTATTTATTACTTCAGGCTACATCTCCACCACAGCACCCCCTTCAACCCCTCCCAGTCCCACCCTTCCACCCTGAGTGGAGATTTTAAGGAGGCTATTAAACACATAAATCTTGGACTCAGAAAAAAATCTAATTTGAAGCTATAAATGAAGATGGTCAGTACCTACATAGTCATAAAATAAATAAATAACTTGGATATTATTAATGTTCCCAGGTATAGAAGAGAAGGAAGAGTCAGGCTTGTGTTTTAATGTCTGCTGGACAGAATAGAATGAGCATGTACTGAATAATGCAGACCTATCAGATGCAGAAACAAACAAACAAACAAAAAACTAGGACACTAGAGTGTTACAGAAACCAGAGATAAAGAATACAGCTAAAGAGAACTAGCAGTCAATCCTATCAAAATACAATCAGATAAAGTCTGAAGGTCTCAGAAAAGAGAGATTTGAGCACAACACACACATTTTTTCAAGATTTTCAGTATATAAAATTACATTACATAGTATACTACTTACAGAGTATACTCACCATGTGTAGCTGCATACCTTCTATATGTATCCATTTGGAGACAGAAGATGCAGTTACTATCCTACTGCAATTATAGACTTCCAACATATTTTATTCAAATTGTTTATCTTCTCAGCATGAGATGCTTACCTTCATACCTGGGATTCCAGGAAGTCCCTATTATTAAAAAGAAAGAAGGGAACTTTATGCAAATTGGGCAGGGGTAAACAAAAGAATATATACTATACATAAAAGAATATATAATATACATAAAAGAAGCAATCTGAATAAACTTCTAATTTCAGAATATTTTATATTATAGGATTCTTATAGGTAACATTTACATTAAATATCATAGAATCCTTTGTTTTATTCAGCAGCAACCCCTTTTAGCCATTTCTTTTTAAAAATTCTCTAGTTTGCTACTTTAACTATGTGACTTTGTCCCATATGACTGATCTTTGTGTTCACATCTTTTCTTTTACTTCTTGAGTTCATTTTAATTCTGAATTTTGGAACTTACTGGAGGGCCTTGTAAACCAGGAAACCCGGGACTTCCTGGAAATCCACGTTCTCCCTAAAAGGAGTTAAAAAGAAAGAGTGTAGAGAAAGAATTGAATACTCTATGAACAATCAATGACTTTCTTAAGCCATTTGAAACACCAGATCACCAAGAATTCACTAGTATCCACTTTCCAATTACTTTAGAATAAATTCTACATACCAATTTAACTTACCAGGCAAGATACTTTTATTCCTACTCATATACCTGAACCAAACTAAAGGGAAAACTCTACCACACTCATTTCCTTTTGAAAAATCTATCTTGAGACCACTACACCACAGATTTCTGATAATCATCACATTTAATAGTTAATGATTTGCCCCAATTTCCTGACCATGTGTTGAATAAATTCTTATTTCAAACTTACCATTTCATTTTTGCTTTATTCTAAACTATTTCAAATTATTTTTGTGAAAAGGAAAAAATAGCAAGGAAGAAGACGATTCATAGCACCAAGAAGACAGTAACAACACTCCTAAGATTTCAGGCTATTATATTTTTTAGGTACCCAGTTTTTCTCATTCACTATTGTAAAGTAGCAGTATAGACATCTGATTCAGAAAACAACAGTAGAACGCCAACATAAAGTCTTTTCAAATACCTAAGTGTGATATAACAATTCTAGAAACAAACCTATGAAAAGGTTTTAAAGGGCAAACTTGCTACACCTCTGTGCTGTTGAGTTATGATCCAATGGTCTTCTCTGCATCACCCCTTACACATAGAAAAATTAGGTCCAAACAGAAAGATGGACCTTTAATATCAACTTTCAAAGACAGTAAGGAAAATCCATACACTGTGGCTGCAACATTAGGACTCTTATTTTGCACACTTAGTGAGAAATGCAAGAAAATTCTAGCAGTATGCACAACAAAATCACTTAATTTGTATAAAACTTATTACATAAGTGATGCCCTAAAATACAAATTAACTGTTAGCTCTGTAAAAGAGTTCCTTCATGAAAAAAATCTCTTCAATCATACAATATATTATATGTGCATATGTGATTGGCTTCCCTATTTATATTGAATACTGGTCTTGTTGCAAAAGGCATGCTGGCAAAACACACATGCATGTACACACACACACACACACACACACACACACACACTCCTAAAAGACAGAGAATCAAACTAAAGCATAGCTTTATTACCAGAATAGGAACAAAACAGTTTACTTTCCCATGAACTGTGTCATACAAACAAGTTTCTCATTGACCAAAATATTAAAGACTGCCTGAGCTAAAATGAATAACACAAATAAATTTCTCAAATTTAGATGTTTGCCTTACATATCTTCACATTAAAAATTTATAGTTCTTGTGGCAGGCATGGTGCACAATTAGTCCCAGAACTTAAGAGGTAGATACAGATGGATTTTTGTGAGTTTGAGGCTAGCCATGGCTACATAGTGAGACTCTGTGTCAAGAAAAGAAATATTATTGGCAATGATAACAGAGACCTGGAGAATACTGAGGTTTAAAAGTATTGTGTTTATTTTATGCATGTTGTAAAGATTCTTAGAAAACATGTTCATTTTATTGCAAAAAGTTAAAGTATAGATTGTAATGTAAAATCTAGCATATATCATTAATTTAAAAACGTAGGGTAGATATATATATATAGAATATTATGCAGAAAACAGAAAATGCTAAAAAGGATCAACATAAAGTAATAGCACATTTACTTAAGAAAAAAGAAGAAAATAAGAAAGAAACTACAAAATATCATTGTACATAATCCAACTATACAAAAAACTACAAAATCCAATTATAATTGAGTAGATGCCATGTGCATCTTTCTGAGTCTGGGTTATCTCACTCAGGATGAGTGTTTCTAGTTCCATCCATTTGGCTGTGAATTGCATGATTTCCTTGTTTCTGATAAGTGAGCAGTGTTCATTGTATAAAGAACAATAAGAATATATTTTCTCATTATCTATTGCTGTATATTAATGTCAATTTGTTGACTCCAAACAAGAAAAGTTCCATTATGTAAGGTTTTGGTATTTAAAAAATTGTTAAGTGCATCACTTTTGCTGATGAAAAATATGTAGCTTTCACAGTGATGGTTAAGGAATTAAAAAGTAAAGCATTCGCCAGTGAGATGGTTCAGTAGGAAAAGGTGCCTGCTGCCAAGACAATATGAATTTGATATGTATATCCTACATGGTAGAAGGAGATAAACTCCCACATGTTGTCCTCTGACCTCCACATGTGCTCCATAGCATATATGAGCTCCTTCTTCCACTATATAAAACATTTTCTTTTTGCTTAACACATTTTAGAAGCAAAATCAATAAGGCCGTTTTGAGTATTACTCAGAGCAACTTCTTTTTTTGTTTGCTTATTGCTTCAAGTTACATCCTCATCACAGTGCCCTCTTTCCACCCCTCCTGGTTCCACCCACCCACCCTGTCCTCCATCTCCCACCCATCCCACTCCTCCGATGTGGAGTGTCCCTACATATCAGCCCCTCTCAGCTCTACAGTCATATGAGGGCTAAGCCCTTCCTCTTGCCTAAATGGTGGCACGCCCCAGGGCAAATTGTCCCCTTAATAGGTCACAATGTCTATGTTCCTGATCCTTTTGGTGTATTGGTTGTAAGTTATTTATCCTGTAGTATATGGCTAAAATCCATTTATAAGTGAGTAGATGCCATGTGTATCTTTCTGAGTCTGGGTCAGCTCACTCAGGATGAGCTTCACTAGTTCCATCCATTTGGCTGCAAATTGCATGATTTCCTTGTTTCTGATGGCTCAGTAATATTCTATTGTGTAGATGTACCACACTTTTTTTTATCCATTCCTCAGTTGAGGGACATCTGGGTTGTTTCCAGTTTCTAGCTATTACAAATAAGACTGCTATGAACATAGATGAGGCTATGTCCTTGTGGTTTGGTGAGGAATTGTCATAACAACTTCTATAGTATGTGAAACACATATATCCTAATTCACTTTTAATATTCATACTACTTTACACAAAGATTTTTGAAGTAACCTCTAACCCAATGTGCTATTTCCTCTAGTTATACAGGCTTAAACAAACTGAAGTTTAATATACTGAAAATGTTACCTTGGACACAAAGGTCTGTCTCCTGCCAGACCTTAAATCTTGTATAATCAATATATTGTCCACAATTAAGTTCAAGGAACCTCACCTTGGTTCCATTACATCTAGGGATACCTTGAGGTCCTGGAGCCCCATCGTGGCCTGGCATTCCCTTTAAAAAGGCATAAAACACACTTATAATATATCTTAGATTACTTTTTAGGGGATTTTAAAATAATGAAAATCTTACTTACAGGAAGACCTGGTGTCCCTGGAAATCCAGGAAGTCCAGGAGGACCCTATAACAATAAATAAATCCCTTAAGCCAATAACAAGGCTCACAAAAGGTGCCTCACTCTTGCCAATCACTGTTGTTTTAGTAACTGAAGAAAAGCTCTTTCATATAGGTGTATTTAAAATCCCTTTTATAGAAAACTAGAATCTTATGTTTGTAAGCATGGTTTTTTTTTTCATTACAGTTAGTATCGGCAAGCAAAACAGGGGATGAAATAATCCACACATAACCATGTTATGTAACCACTCGTTCGTTTAATACTCAATTTAAGAGACATTATCCTATAAACAGATGTCTGGAGCTAAAAGAAATCTTGAAGACATATTTTTTACCATTCTAGCATATGAAGAAACTGATGTTCAGAGAAGATAGATCTTGTCTTTGAAAAACTGCCACTATTGGGTTGGTAAACCAATATCCTCTAATTCTAAAACCAGCCATATGCATATGAGCAGTTTTTGAAAGCTGGTTGGTATTAGGTTGTCACTTGGGAGACGGTTCTCTGGTCACGTCTGTGGGGGATCATCTTGACTATATCAATTGGTGTGGAAAGATTTATCTTAATTATGGGCAGGACCATTCCTTAAACAGAATATCCTGAACTGCATAAAATGGAGAAAGTAAGCTGCACAATAATATGAGTGTATTCATCATGCTCTGCGTCTGATTGGGAAAGGGATGTGACCAGCTGATTAAAACTTTTGCTGCTTTGGCTTCCCACCATGATGGACAGCTGAAACACTTGAACTATAAGCCAGGATAAACCTCTTCTCCCTTAAGTTGCCTCTATCATAGAATTTTATCAGAGAAACAGGACATAAAATAAGACAGAAGTTGGTACCAAGAATTAGGACTATTGTTGTGATAAAACTGACCACACAGTTCTTAGGCCTTCAGAAATGGTTTTCACGTTAGAAAATCCCTTGAATGCTATAAGCAGAGTTTAATGGCTATTCTGCTGGGAACTTGGAAGACAAGAACACTGGGACGAATGTGTACAGTAGGGACTGGTCTTTGAGATTTCAGAGGGAACTAGGGTCTATCAGCAATTATGCTGGAGGTAATTCATATGATATTTTGGCCAACAATTTGGCTTCATTCTGCTCATGCCTTGAGAACTTGATTTAAGGTAAATTTAAAGATAATGAATTAACTTGTTTGGCAGAGGTCATTCCAATACAGGAGAGAATTCAAGCTGAGAAGGTATCTATAATTGTTAACGAGGTCAGCACCACTGAAGAGAAACCTCCTACATTGCACTGAGACAAAAGAAAATGTGTCTTTGAGGCAAAATCCCACCAGTCAGGACTCCATTAAAGCTAGCAGCAGAACTTGGCACTGTACAATTTTGAGGGGCATGAAAGATATGATTAAGCAGGTCACTGAGCCTTGCTCTAATGTTTTAAAAAGAATATAAGGCCAGAGGACTTGTAGTGTGGTTGAAGTTTTTGCAAAAGGCCCTAAGAGGCCAATGTATGAGCTTGTAAAGGTAAACCCTAAATGCAATTGAGACCCCAAATTAGTGAAGATGCCAGGAACAAGGGACAGCTGCCAAGGAAAGATGTAGGAATGGAAAAAAGCCAGTCTAGAAAATAATCTATGTGTGCTGTAGGTGGCAGAACTGAAGGTGCGTGGGGCAGCTCAATTGCTTTAAACTCCAGTTTCATATACTACAAGGCCTAGACGGCAGACTTAGAGCTGCAAGATTTGATCTTTGTCCTGTTGGATTTTGTTTTGTGGTAAAGTGATTATTTCTTGCTATGGCCCAGTTCTTCTCTTTTAGGAAATGAATATTTACTCTGTGCCAATATTATGTTAGAAGTATGTACTTTGTTTTTTTATTTTATAGTATCTTACAGTTAAGAGACTGAGTACTAAGGGAACTTGAAAAGTGGTATTAAATGCATTTTAAATTATATAATTGTCATGAGCCTTTGAGGATAAGGCATGGAAAGTTATTGCTTAAAAGTGATGTGTTTGTTTAGGTGTCAGGCTGATAAGGAGTGCAGTTGTAATGGTTAATTTTAGTAGTTGTCAACTTGGCAGAACCTAGAGTTACCAGTGTAGCGGCCTTCTGCACATGCTTGTAGGGATTATCTTGCTTACATTAATTGGTATGGGAAGATTCATTTTATTTGTGGTCAGGATCATTCACTGAAAAGGGGATCCTGGACCAGATACAATAAAGACAGGAAACTGAGTACACATATGTCGATCTTGGCATTCCATTGTGAAAGCGGTGTGACCAGTTGCTATGAACCCTGCTGCCTTGAATTCTCCATGTGCTAACAGGAAAATCCCACAGGGATTCACCCTTACACAAAGAATTAGAGATGAATAATGTCTCTTCAGAGGGGGACCATTTCTCAAAATGAATTAGCCCCTAAGTTGATTTTCCAGTAACAAGTGGTCATCCATGAAATCCTATACATACAACAGTAAATAACTTACCATGTTGTATCTATATATGTGTATATTGTATGTGTAGAACAATAATTAATTTGGTTTTTTTTCTTGTCTCATTTCCTTTCACTTGGTTTTATCTGTTGACAACAACAAAGCATTTACCATACACTGATTTTTGCTTACTCTGATTCCTTTTGGTCCTGGTAGCCCTGGAATTCCATCATCACCCTAAAAAATATATACATATATATATATTTAGTTCATTTTTTCCCTCCAAATCAGTCATTAAATAGCTAATTTTCCATTATAGCAGCCTTAAATCTTTGTAAAAATTTTTTGAAAGGTAGTGTTGAAATCATACACCCAAAGACGATTTATTATTAAGATTAAAGACATTGATAAAATATATGAACACCACCAAGAAAGGCCACTATTTTACTGGGGAGACTGCTGACACAAAGAAGAAACTTTACAGGTAAAAAGTTACGCGAGAAGCATACAAGAAAATGAAGATAAGATAGTAGTACAGCTATTTCCCAAATCATTTGTGCATAAAATTTTTTTTCACAGAAGCTCAAAAATCTTGATAGTTTCTATAGCATATCAAAATGCAGGTGTATGTGCTGTTCCTGAATTTCAGCTTTTATCTCTCCATTTGTTTCAGAAATCACCTACTGGCAGAACTTAAAAATCATAAGCTCTCCTTTCAAGCTTCTGCTCTCTATTCTTTGCAAATTCTGCCTATCCATTTCTAGTCACATCTGCATTGGTAAAAAAAAAATAAATCATATGTTAAGTATTTTCATTTAAAATTTGAATAATGAAATATGAAGTTTTGGCCTTTTGCTACTAATGGTCATAAACTGTTTAGGAAAATTAAGAAATGCAAACTAATAGTCATGCAAGCCGGTCATTGTGTTAGGTACTATGGCAGTCTATTATAGTTATTTTCTAAGCTAATCAGAAATAAAGCTGCTTATCCTAATATAAGAGATAGATAGGGCTTCTTCAAAAACCTCAAGAGATCTGCAGAATATGGCATTCAAAGATGTTTTCTTAACCTTAGATTTTTTTATATCGAGAGATATCAACTCCTGACAGCACCCCCTTTTCTACTCCAAATAGAAGATGAGCATCGAAGAATCTCCAGTGCGCGATGATTGAATTAGTCGCAAGCCTATCTCTTGGCAGGAAAAACCCCTTGCTCCAACTGCAGAGAGAGTGCTGTCCAAAAAGGACAAAATTTGGAAGCAGGTAAGTCAACAGCCTAGCTCTGCCAAGACAGGGTAGGTAAGTCCTTCATAACCCCTGCTCTACAATCAATGTCTGTCAGAGAATCGGGGCCAAATGACTGAAGATCGATGCTGTAAGGTATGGAGAGAAAATGGGAACTGCCCAGGCAGCCACTGGTATGTCATTCCTTAGTTTTGGAAGCTGCAGGCCATATACTTCCTATAAAATCAGTTATATTTATCCCTCTCAGTTCTCTAAGGTGGTTGAATAACAGATAGCTAGAGTCTCACAATTTAATTTTGAGTTGTTTAGGAGTCAACAGAGTGTTATATATCTAGGATGATGCTTTTAAAATTGTGTTGCAAGTTAGTATGAATGTTGAGTTAGATATAAAACTTTAAACTCATGGAGATGGTTAGATAGTAGAAAGTTAAAGTCAGGTACCAAATACATATGGACTGGACATTGGGAATGTACACTAAGCCATATAACCCTCATAACTGTGGCCTAATTACCTCTGTTGTTTTGTATTGTATCTATTATTATAAGAGAAAGAACCATTTGTTGGACTGAAAAGGGGAGCTGTTGGGGGAAATAAGATATAGCTTAAACATAAAAAAAAGGGAAGAGGTTGGGAGGTTGAAGGTGGGAGGGTGGGACTGGAGGGGGAAGTAGGGAGGGGAATGAGATTGAGATGTAACTTGAAGAAATAAAAAATAAATTATTAAAAAAATTTGAATAATGAAAAACTAATACTGTTTGATGTAAAGTAGTGCAGCCACGGGTTCTGGCAACAAGGGCATGAATATTGTTAATGCAAAGGCCATAAGTCTCCATGACATAATCTCCTTTAGTGTTATAGTCTTACAGTTAAATTTTAAGTTGTTTAAGAATTAAAAGGATGTTCTAGAACTAAGAAGATGTTTTTAAGTTGGTAATGCAAGTTAGGATGGAAACTGAGTTAGGTATAGAACTTTAAACTCATGGACATAGATAATAGAATATTAATATCAGTTGCCAAATGTGTATGGACTGGACACTGGTAATGTATATTATACCTTATAATTTTCATAATTATGGCCTAATTATTCTTATTGTTTTGTATTGTATTTATTGTTATAAGAAAAAGAGCCTTTTATTGGACTAAAGGGGGAGCTGTTGGAGAGAAAAGATACACCCTAAATTTTTAAAAAGCACATAGGACGGTGAAGGGGAAGAGGGTAGGAGGGTGGGAACAGGAGGGGGAAAGGGGTGGGGGCTATGATTGAGATATAACTTGAAGAAATGAATAAATGTAAAACAAGTTTAATGATGTAGTCCTTCCAAAGCAAATTCCCATTTAAAATAACTAGAAGATATCTTGTTCAATAAATATTTTATTTATGCCTTCTCACTGAAGGCAGAAATAAGGGAAGAAAGCTTGAAATTGCACTAGTTAGACCAAGCAGCATGGTTAAAGAAGAGGAAGAATTTCAGGGGGAAAAAAAGAAGCTAGAAGTTATGGATGATCCATAATCCCAATGGTCAAGAGGTTAAAGCTCAATCCCTAGCCCTTCATTCAAAAGGAGGAAATTTTACAAAGGATGAGATAAAATCACTATTCGACAATGATAAGATTGCATGCCTGAAAAATCAAGGTATTTAAACAATAACAATACAACAATTCTACAATTATATATAAAATTAATATTAAGAATGCAACAGCTTTATTATTGTAACAACAATTTAGGAGATTTAATAGAATAAAATACTCCAATTGCAAAATATTTTGCAATGAATTTAACAAGAAAATGCACACAATTTACAAGAGGAAAAGTTTAAAAGAGTTGTGAAGGTCACAAAGTAACAGTCAAATGTACACAAAAAGAAGAAATCCCATGTTCTTAAATAAAGGAATTAATTATTTAAGAAAGTAAGCTAAAAATTTAGTTAGAAATTTTAAACAATGAAAATAGAAGCTAGTAGGTGTTTTAAAAACTAGGCAGTAGCTTTAATGTATAAATGGAAAAGAAGAACCTAGCAATATCTTTGAGAAAAATTGTAAAAAGAAAGGACAATTGAATGGACCCCACACCAGATTTAAAAGTGGAGCACAGGGTTCAATAATTAAAATAGTTTGGGTCTTAGATTTGGACAAATAAATACTAGAAGACTATAAGAAAGAAAATTCATATGAATTTGGTATGCAAAAATCACTCCTTAGCCAAGAAGGGTAACTTCTAAGATTCCACATAAGTATCTAAAACTATGGACAGTACCAAAACTTTAATTCTATGTGTATCTTCTTATGTGCACATAAACATAACAAAATTTATAGACATCATAAAAACGTAACAGTAACTAAGCATAGTATGGAACAAGTATAACAATATACTATAATGTGTTTTTAAACACAAATTATGAATTTTAAGAATTTTCAGTTTATCATTTTCAGACAGGGGCTGGCTGCATGTGGTTAAAATCATGGGAACTGCAACTATAAATCAAGGTGACTGCTTTATAATGGATATGCTTTGTAAACGAGTGGATCTTAAAGCACGAATTCTATACCAAGATGGATCCCACATGGTAAAATGTTCAAGCAAGTAAAACATAAATTGACATACTGAAAGAAAACTTTTGAGAATTAAAATATAACCTCAAAGTGCATAAAATTTGTCCTACTGAAAATCCATATGATTTAAGAAAAAGATCTTTTAAAAACAGAGACTCATAAATGCATAACTTTCATGTACATACCTAGAAAAACAAAAGACAAAGGGGAAAATAATGCGACTAACATATGCATGAAAATAATCCTACTAACAAATAGCTCAGCAAAATATGAAAGTACTGAAACACCAGAAAAATGGCAAATGATGAAAATACAGGTCACAGAAACACAAAGGATACTTCAATCTGTGAGAAGCATATTCTTATTCATAAAAAAGAGAAATGCAAATTGAAAGTATATTGAAAGATCACTCTTCTACCATGATGACAGATAGAAAGGTTCATAGCAATGGTGAGGAAGCTGTATGGAAATAGATGTTCTTTATTGCTGACTGAAAGGTAAATCATATATGTTTGGAAAATGGTGATCTGGTAATATCTGTAAAAATCATGCATATGCATACATATGTGTACATTTCACATAATTTACCTTACCAATTCATGCTTATTGATGCAAAAAGAACTAATCAAAGTTTTATATCCTAGCAGTTATGATTTATGCTAGCCAAATATTAAAATCTATATTTATCATGTATAGGGAACTGGATATTAAATTATAGCTTATGAAATGGAATATAGTAAGAATAACATGTCTTGAGTACTCTGATACAAGATAAACACAAAATAAGCATAACATATATTATTTTAAAAACTCAGTGACCTTGCACACAGGTGGAAAGGGGATTTTTTTCATCGTATACTATTTATCGTGAATAGGATGAATATATTACCTATCGAAAAGGAACTACATTTTATTTAATAAATAACTCCTTTGCAACATTATATATATACACATTTATACAATAATACACACATATATATGTATACACATACACACAGTATCAGTACCACACTCTAAGCAACTGAGCTAAGTGTCCAATTTGTTTTACAAACTTACACATTCATAAAAAGGAATATACCAATAAAGACTAATCCTATATTTTTTCTTACTTTAAAGACACAAATACCCAATCACACAAAGGGACACTTGAAGCTGTAGAATCTAAAATGTTTAGAAAGCAGTTCACACTCTCACTTTATAAATAATAAAAAGGAATTGCAGCGAAGGTTAGAATACTCTCCAAACTTAATCTACATACAAACACATCTTTGTAAACTACTAAACTATCATTAAAGAGTCTGTTAATGCTAAATTATTTCAAAATATTTTTAATATAGCTTCTTTTAATGAAACACAAATATTTATTCTTAATATGCATGATATGCAAGAAACTCTGGCCCTGCTCCCAGATCAACTTAAATTCACGAAATATAGCTTTTTTATGGTTCAAATTACATTCTATTGCAAAGCACACATTTCCATAATATAGCTGAAAATGAATCAATTTGTGTTTCCACTTCATTTTCTCAAGACTGTGCTTAAGTTCCCGTGCATTGAGAAGAGGAAGAATTTAGTTGTGTTGCTGTATTAGTGCTCAATTCCATCAACATGACTGCTTGTAGAACCCTGTGGTGCTTCTTTGCCATTCCTGGGTGGCAAGCATCATTCTGCTGCTCTTGCTTTTGCTCTGTTATTCTACCTAGGAAATTCATTTGAATTGGCCATCTATCAAATTTTTATGCAGTCGTTTAGAGTTTTAGTATTTCCTTAGTGTTCATGTTCTAGTCAGTGAGTTTTAGTACAGGTCCCATTTACTGTTGAGTCCCACAAAACTACCTCCTCGCAATCATGTCACCATTCTCACACCATCTAACTTCTGGCATAGCTAACAGTATATTACACAGTCTCCATGCATTTAATTTTCTTACTTCTTAGGAAGACTTCCTGGTGAAAGTCATTTGATTTTCTTAATCCTCTAACGATATGGTATACCACATTATATGAAATAATAAAGCAAGAGGGAGATGTTATTAAGTCAATTTTGCTACTCCGGCAAGTGAATAAAACTGGACTTTTCGTATACCACTTTACCAGTCTCTGTAACACATATAGAAAGGGCAGTGAGCCAAAAGAGCCATTGAAATCTGAAAGGAACTTCTCTTGGTCTCAAAATTTACTATTTTCCCCTTCCCTGTCTTAACACACACATAGAGATGCTACTCTTATTCTTGGAGGAAGTTATATATGTATATACATATATATATATATATATGTATATCTTCATTTGCTGTGATGAGAGGCTCCTTTGATGAATGGTGGTGGCTACATTTATTCAGGAAAATTGGCTCTTCACCTTAGTGTTGTGGTTGGTGTATATATATATGTATATATATATATATAGTTGAAATTATATATAGTTTATCCCATTGGTTCTGTTCCTCTAGAGAACCCTGACTAATACACCAGGCTTGGGATAATGATAATGAAGCCTTAACACTCCTTGTTGGTAGAGGAAAAATGATTCTAGAGACTCTCATCTGAGATTTCAATTGTAGACCCTCCCCCACCCAACAGCTGCAAGTGATCTAGAATACATAGAAATACATAGAAAGAATGATTCAAAGTGAAATTCCACAACACTATCTATAATGTGGTGGAACCTTGTGGTGATACAGCTGTTTTGGAGTAACCCACACTTCTGTAAGTAATCCCTTATCCACGCTCATCTACAAGTCCAGTAAAATCATTGGTCACCACAACTTGGACTTTGGTTAAATCCCACTTTGGTCTGCCATTGGTGCCTATATGGGGTGAGAAGATGTTTATTTGCTTCTCCCGAGGAAAAGTTTAATGTAACAGGATTCCAAAAACCAAATACTACAAACATCTTCAAAAATATCTGAATATGGCAGTAATGTTCAAATTTAAACAACAAAACTAAGGTGAAGATCCACTTTTCCTGAATAAATGTAGTGACTACTATTCATCAAAGAAGCCTCTCATTACAGCAAATGAAGACAATCATAAAAAGCCAGAATTGGACACAACACAGAGATCAGGGAAACATTGCAGAAGCAAGGTTAGAAAGCTTCGAAGACCCAGAACACCAAGAAATCTGCTGTGAAAGTCAAGACTGGTACAACAGCAGTATCAATGGACATGTTAATTTAGAAGAGGGGAAGTTATAGGGGGTTCCAGTCCTAAACAAAGAACTTACACAACTAATGACTACTTAGAGGAAAATCAGCCTCTCCCAGGGATGATCTCCTTGATTGGTTGTCCAGTGGAAGTGGTCAACCCTGAAACCATATGCATGCAAATAACAAAAATGGAATCAGACTGTATACATATATACATATATATATACATACACATATATATATATATACATACATATGTAACAATAATAATCAAAGAAATAGAGACCATCAACTGTAGAGTCTGGGGATATGGAAGGAATTCGAAGGAGGACAGCTGGGAGGAGCTTGAGGGAGGAAACACAGGAGAGAAAGAAATGCAATCTATTTAAGTTTTAAAGATACTTAAAAATAAATTTTGGAAGAAATAAAGAATACAGAAAATAGGAGTCCCTTCAATTCTGCTATTTGATTTGAGCAGTATTTTCTCATTACAATTCAGTGAACTTTTAGTTCATTGGACAGCTTGTCTCACATTTAGGGTGGTTTAATTTGTCTGCTATTGTTGATTGGCTACTGAAACAAATACCTTTTGTCCCCGAGGTCCTGGAGGTCCTTCAGGACCTGGAAATCCTGGCAAACCTGGATGGCCTTCCAAACCTGGAAATCCCCGTTCTCCCTGTAATTAAATAAGAATGTAAAGGAACGTCATGTGTGAACTTTTAATCACAGATATAGTTGAGTTTCAGAGAGTTCAATGACTGTCAGATGAATATATCCACAGTATCTACTAACATGGACAAATCTGCAAGATGTAAGAAGAAAAACAGAAATCATCTTAAATGTATATCATATATAGTAAATGTAATCTCTTTGCTACTTGCAGAATTAAACATCATATGAGAGATAAAGTGAGGACATAATAAGAGTTTTAACCTGAACTCAATCATAAAGAAGGCAAGAGGAAAAACAAGATTTTCACAATTGTAAGAACTAGATTATCTCAAGTTATTGAATGAACTGTTTCAAGCAGAGTGAAGACTGAAATTCTGACTGCAAGTTCCACTCAGAAAGAAAAGCAAGAAGGAAAAAAATCTAGTTCCAGTATTTTTCCATAAGTGCAGCTAGTATGTAGAGCATACTTCTGTCAAAAGGACAGAACATGCTATGTGCACAGAAGTGTATATTTTCAAACCAAAAGTGCTTTCTGGACTAAAGAAATAAATAAAAATAAACCAAAGAGTGAAAATAGATAATGCTGGCCAGTGAGAAGGCTAGGCAGGTAAAGGTACCTGCCACCAAGCCTTACTGAGTTCAATCCCGGGAACCACAGAGTGGAAGGAGAGAATTGATTTCTGAAAATTGTCATCTGACCTTCACTCAGACACTGTGACATGTACTCAAACAAACACACACACACACACACACACACACACACACACACACAGAGAGAGAGAGAGACTGAAGAAATAAACATAAGAGATACACACTTAAAGTAATAAATGTGAAAAAATAATTTGAAAAAATGTTATGTATTTTTAATTGAAATAAAATTACATCATCTTTCCCCTTCCCTTTCCTCTCTTCAGTCCCTCCCAGGTGCCAAACTTCCAATCCTCCTATACCCTTCCACTGTCAAATTGAAAGTCTTCTTTTTAAAAATTATTTTTGTTACATACATGTATGTATATATATGTATGCACAAATAAAATATTTAAAAGAAAATAGAGGATGCTAAAAAAAACTTAATTATGCTGATATCAATAAGGCATTATAACTGAAATTCCTTCACATTATGTCAGGACAGGACTACAGACAGAAAAGCAGATACTATACAGTACCAAACAGAATTACAAGAGCAATCCTGAGACTTCCAAAGGTGGAATGTTTGCTAATACAAAAAAAAAATATAGCTTTCCTGTATAAGAATGGAATAAAAGTAGGGTTTTCCACCTAATTCGTAAAATGAATAAGAAGAAAAGCTTGCACTAGTCATGTGGCTACCTTTGTTTCCTAGGTATTCATTCAAACTTTTTAAACCATTATGGATTTGTGCTGTAAGTTTCACACATTCATAGACTGAATATGAATTTGTATGCCTGTGTCTGAAAGAAAAACTTAAAAAAAAAGAATAGCAAAAGCATTGACTTATCCTGCCTATCCATGTTTAGATTTTAAAATGAAATTCTCATTTATCCTTCTCAGGTCTGATGTGGTTGAAGACCAGATAGTTATAGTCTCACAGTTACATTTCAAGTTATTTAGAAATTAAAAGGATGTTCTAGGTCAAAGAAGGTGTTTTTAAGTTGCTATTGCAAGGAAGGATGAAAAGTGAGATAGGTATAGTACTTAAAACATCTGGAGATAGATGGATAATAGAGTATTGATGTTGGTTGCTGTGTATGTGTGGACTGGACATTGGGAATGTATGTTGTGCCTTGTAATTGTCATAATTGTGGCCTAATTATTAAAAAAAGAATTATGAGTTCTGGGAGAAGGGGGAGAGGGTGGTAGGGTGGAAACAGGATGGATGGAGGGAGGGAGGGGGACTGTGTTGGAGATATAACTGGAAGTAATAATAAACATTTTTTAAAAAAAGGAAAAACTTTGTCAAATAGTATTCCTTTCCCTTTGCTATCTTTTAAATATAAGTATTACTTTAATTTTTTTCATTGACTTTTCTCTTTCCCTGGGAAAATGAAAATAGTAATGGTAAGTTCTTATTAGCAACTCTCTTAAGCATTCCTTCAAGCACTTAAAACTCTGACTGTAAAAACAGCTCACCCATGTGGAATGTTTTGTGTTTACCAGAGACTCTGTTTAAACTCTCTCCATGTTTTATTTATTTTTATTTTTTTGGTGGTGTACGTCTTTATTTTTTTTTATATAATTTATCTTTTAGTTCTTCAAGTTACATCTCAATCATAATCCCCTCCCTACTCCCCCCTCCAGTCCCACCCTTCCACCCTCTTCCCCCTCAACCCCCCATCCTCTTCCCTTTTTTTTAGTTTAAGGTATATCTTTTCCCCACAACAGCTCCCCCTTTCAGTCCAACAAATGGTTCTTTCTCTTATAACAATAAATAGAATACAAAACAACAGAAATAAATAGGCCACAATTATGAGAGTTATATGGCTTAGCATACATTCCCAATGTCCAGTCCATATGTATTTGGCACCTGACTTTAACATTCTACTATCTAACCATCTCCATGAGTTTAAGGTTCTATGTCTAACTCAGCTTCCATGTTTTATCTTAAACATTGTTTCAACTTCATGTGTGAAAAAGTCATGACAAAGAGAAGCTGTATCATCTTCCTAAGTGTAAAGCTGATATACAGAACAACAACTTCACTGTCTTCCTACCATCCTTGCTATTCCAGGATTTAACACAGCTCATCTGCCTCAGCCAGAAATGTCTGTGCACCTGGACACCACCTTCTACTTTACCCTTGCATGGAGACAATCATGGCTTCTTCAACCTTGCATTCTTAGTGTCCAATAGAACAAATGTTCAGTAAATATCCATTCAATAAGTAAACATCCTTAGTGGGTTATATGTACAAAATTTTTAGCAAATGTTTTTTTTTATTCGAATGCAGAAAAAACTTAAGAATTTGGATTTTAATAAATTGTACAAAGGAAAACTATTTTGTGATGAATCTAGTTTATTTACTGTGTGGTGATAGATATCAAATGAAAAAAGTTTCATTATACAAAACCAAGTACTCTACCACTGGGCACTATCCAGCTCACCAATTTAAAGAAGCTTAATGAACTGATTACCTAAGATACAATCCCAAGATTTGGAGTTAAAGGGATTCTTAAAAATAGCACCCTTTTTTCAAGAAGGGCAATTTAAAATTTAAAATCACAATAGAAATGTGTTTTGAATATGAGTATAAAAATAGTTGTTCCTTTGTTGAGGCAGTGTGTCATATAATCCACACTGGCTGGGCTCCAACTTGCTGTGTATCTAGTATGGCGTTGAACTTCTGGTCTTCTTTGCTTATGTTGTATGAATGTGAATATGCCAGGTGTATGTCACCACATCCAGCATGAGACACAGGAAAAAATAAGAGAGAAAATGTTACATTGGTAACCAGTAGCAAATTATTTTCAATTAGAATATTGCAAAATGTGCAAGTTGAAAGCTGTACTCTTAGTGAAGAAATTAAAACAATGACTTCTTTTATATAATTTTTTATTTTGTCTTTATAATTCTATACCACACTGAGATAGTTGCTACAACATAATTAAAGGAATTTTAGCTACTGTCAAAATGGAGATATATAGATCTGAAACTTCCATCTGGAGAGCTTATTAAAACTAATTATTTTCTGACATCACCAGGATGAGATGGGTCACAGTAACTTAGTTTTAGAGCCTAGAAATCTGCATTCTTAACCAACCCCAAGCCAATACTAATGCACCAGGCTAGAGATGCATGTTGGTACAGATTTTAAGTTGTCAACTGGGAAGTTTTTTTCCCTTCACTTCAGTTTTGCTGTCATATTCCTCTGATAAACTGCTTTTTCTTTTTCAAAATTTAATTGTCTTTTTCATGTAGTTGCCAGTGATCTGTTGTCATTACATGCCCACTCATCATAAGCAAGTTTTTTTCTTTAAATTAGTAAATATATTAACTTTATCTGGTTCAAATTTCTTTTAAAGTGTAATATCTGTATTATATAAAAGTTTTCTGTGAGAAACAATGAAGTCATATAACTTGCAGCCAAATGGATGTAACTAGAGAAGCTCATCCTGAGTGAGCTAACCCAGACTCAGAAGGATGCACATGGAATCTGTTCACTTATAATCAGATTTTGGCCATATAGTACATAACTATACTACAGCCAATGCACCAAAGGGAACATGGACATAGACTATTTTACCTTTCCATGAGACACTCTGCCCTAGTGGTGCTGCCTTATAGGACACCAGTGTAGGAGGAGGCTCTTGGTCCTCATATGACTGCTGAACTGGGGTGGGGGGCTGATATGTAGGGACATTCCACTCCAGAGGAGTGGGTTGGAAGTGATGGGGGTTGAGGGTGGGAGGGTGGGACTAGGAGGGGTGGAAAGAGGGTACTATGATGGACATGTAACCTGAAGTAATAAATAAACATAAGAAAATTTAAAAAAAGAATTATTTTCAATAAAAATTTCAAAAAAGTTTTCTGTGATTTGTCTTTCTTTATTACCTGTCATTTTACTTGGAAAGTTTTAATTACTTACTGTATATTATAGGTGATAGAGATACTAGGTTCTCTTGTTGTCCTCTAAAGAGCATTGATACTTTTTTCTTGTATGAAATAGTTATCAACTGATTGATTAATTGAAGTTTTATTCCTTCATCAGAAAACAGTTAATCTACACTCAGTTATTGTAAGCTTCTACTTCTGTTTATTAGATTCTGTGAAGTTTCCTCTATGCATATAAAGTCAAAATTAACCAAGAATTTACTTTTTGGAGTATTTCATGGTTATGTTTTTCTAATATTTATTTATTACTTCAGATTACATCTCCATCACAGTGTCCTCTTTCCACCCTTCCCAGGCCTGCCCTCCCACCCTCTAACCCCTATCCCTTCCATCCCACTCCTCCGGAGTAGAGTGTCCCTACATAACAGTCCCCCGCTCCATTTCAGGAGTCATATGATGGACAAGAGCCTCCTCATACACTGGAGGCCTACAAGGCAGCACCACTAGGGCAACGTGTCTCATTCACAGGAACAAAGTCTATGTTCCTGTTCCCTTTGGTGCATTGGTTGTAGTGTATTTATCCTGTAGTATATGGCTAAAATCAGACTATAAGTGAATAGATGCCATGTTCAGCTTTATGAGTCTGGGTTAGCTCACTCAGGATGAGCTTCTCTAGTTCCATCCATTTGGCTGCAAATTGCATGATTTCATTGTTTCTAATAGCTGAGTAATATTCCATTGTGTAGATGTACCACAGTTTTTTAATCCATTCTTTGGTTGAGGGACATGTGGGTTGTTTCCAGTTTCTAACTATTACAAATTAGGCTGTTATGAACATAGATTAGGAAACTTCCTTGTGATTCAGTGAGGAATCATTTGGATGTATACCCAGAAGTAGTATGGCTGGGTCCTGAGGCAGAGCTTAACCAAGAATTTAAACGGGATCTTCAACTATGGTTTTAGGTTCTCCACTCTGTACTGTCCTCTTTCATTTCAGCAGGTCTTTCTTCTTTTCCAGCCACTCTGCAATCTTGAACTATTTTTCCTAAGTGATAGTGACCATAACCATGACTCTTTGTAAGAATTTAACCACCCATCATCTTGCAGACTGAGAAGAATTAACACTAATAACTACATAAATTAAATTCACCAAGTGTACTTCCTTTCTTTATATGGCAATTCCTTCTACTGTCTTTCATCTTGTGTGATCTCAAATGAATCCCTTTTAATATTTGGACACTATAGAGTTCTTGTTGCAAAGATACTCCCCTAAACATGCTACTCACATAAGTGTTATGTAGAACATCATTCAATAACTCCTAATAGGTGCTCTGTTACACAATAGTGTGTTACATGGCAGAATGGGACTTGGATATAAGATTATATAAAATAAATACATGAAATTATTGACACCAGGACTTTTAAGCATCTTTTACTATGCTAATGAATACTTCTCTATCTAGCTAGGATATTCACTAAATATATTTTTCTTTATATATAATTAGTACTATTTAGTCATTTACTCATTAAAATATAATTATTGATTTACAAAAAGAGAAGAGTAATATAAAATCCCTGTCTCCTAGTATAATTCTCTTGTCTGAAATTTTCTTGGTTTAAATTTCTAATTTAATGTCAATTACTGACACACAGACCAATAAGGGGCTGGAAGACAAAAGCCATCATGTTAGATGTCCTCTGAGGCATATTCTGTCTAGACCAAGAGCTAGAATTTCTTCTTCCTCTTCCTCTTCTTATTATTAATTTTTAAAAAATTCCTGTAAGACTAGGTATGATGGCTCACACCTTTATTCTCTGTACTTGGGTAGGGGGGGTAGAGGCAGGTTGTTTTATGTGAGTTCAAGGCCAACCTGGACTTGATAATGAGCTCCAAGCCAGCCAGGATACAATGAGAGACCCTACCTCAAAAGAAAACAAAACAATTTACTTGTACATATTTTTATAAAGGATTTCATCCATATTTTTTGTTGATTCTCCCAAATCCCTGCTCCCTGTTCCCTTCTCATTTCCTTGTGCTTTCTCAAGCTGCACCCTAAGATTTTTTGATCACTTTTCAATAGCTCCTGTGGGTTTGTTGTTATTTTTGGTTTTGGTTTTGCTTAAGGAGCTAGAGTTATGGCACAATTATAGATTGCTTGCGTAGCTTGTTCTAAGCCCTGGGTCCAATCCCCAGAAGAAAGCAAAATGTAACAGAACTTACATTCACCAAGACTAAAATATTTATCATATCATGTTTTATAGAAAATGTTTGCTAATCCTACACACAGTCTAATCTTTATAAGTTCCATCTCTAAACCAAGCAATGTAGTAGAATCCATTGTATTTATTTGATACTGATAGAAGACTGGTTTGTAAAATTCATTCATTTACAAATAGTTTTTTTTTCAGTTTAAAAAGAGTGGTTTATTTTAGCTCATCATTTTAGAAGTTTTAGTTTACTAGATCAGTGGGTTACATTCTTTTGGGCCTGTGGATGTAACTCGTGGTGAGGAGTGTGTAGTTAAGCAAAACTCCTGTGTTATAGCAACTCATGTGAAAAAGACAGAAGAGACTAGCATCTAAGAATCCTTTCCAAGGCATGCCCAGTGACCTAAGTTCTACATTTGCCACCAGGCAGAAGACTCATCTCTTAAAATATTGGAGAAGCTGCCTGGAGATTGGTTTACTCAGAACTTACCTTTTCCCCTTTTATACCACTGCAGCCACATTTTGATCCAGGAGAACACCCATGGCAGGCCTGCAGAGGAGAAAAAATTAAATTCAAACTTGAAAGCAACTCTCTGACTTAGAAGTCAATACAGCAGTTCAAAACAAGAAAAAAATATGAAAGGATGTATACAATTACATTTATTTACTTTCTGTGTGTGTGTGTGTGTGTGTATGTGTGTGTGTGTGTGTGTGTGTGTATTATATACACGTTGTAGCGTATATGTGGTGTTCAGAAAATAGCATGGAGTCTGGCTTTTTCTTCTACTATATAAGTTTGAGGGATAAAAATCAAGTTTCTGGGTTACACTGAGAAATATCTTTTTGTTTTTGTTTTTGATTTTAAGACAAGAGTCTATTTCTAACTAGCCCTGGCCATCCTGGAACTCAGTATGTAGACCAGGTTGGTCTTGAACTTGCAGAGATGCATATCCCCACCCTGCCCCCACCCTGCTTTTGGAGCTGAGTCTAAAGGTGTGTGCCACCATGCCCAGCTGAGAAATATCTTTTTAAAGATGCTAAAATGAAAAGATAATTTATAAGACATTTTGATTGATAAGGTTTGTCACTTGTCCAGATTTTAGGAACACCTTACTTTTTTCCTCTAAGATCATTTGTAATGAATCACCTCCCAGTTTGTATCAGCACATGACCTTGGAAACTAGTCAAGAATAGCTTCCACTTGAAGTCAGCTTGCTTCTCAGCATTCATAAGTAACGACAAATGGATCATGAAACACATAATGCTGTATTTTCCTCTTTTTTCCTTTTGCCCCTGCTCTTTCATCACTAATAGCTCAATTCTTAACCATTCCAAGCTTCATACAAAGCATAGATGCTTGAATTCAACTACAGTAGAGAGTGATGTTCTGAAGCTAGAAAAATATCTTTCTCTCCCATAAAAGCACATAGAGAATGGGAAGAAAGTCAGTGACACCTAACATCCAAAACTATATGTTACTGTGGAGCTGAAATTCTTAAGGAAAAAAACCAATAGGAATTAGAATAACATATACAAACAGCACAGTATTTATGTATAAAAAAGCCGAACACATTTTGTCAAACTGACTACTGAAAGCTTTGTATAAGGAGGATATAAAACTCTCTTGATCAATGTTCTATCTTCAGAGCCTGTGGTTTAACAAGTAAGCTAGCCTCCTGTCTTGTTGTCCTCTCTCTAGTTATTACTGGAGGCTCTACCTAAATCCTTATCATTTAACTTCAGCTCAAACTAGATGCCACATCCTGTTGAAACTTGTTTTCCTTTTTTATAAAAGAGCGTGTTCCAGAAAAAGCATACTCTGATACTTCAACTTAAAGTCTTTTATTGTGCTGTGTAGGGTTTTTTTTTTGTTTTTGTTTTTTGTCATCTTGACATATGCCGTAGTCTTTTGGAAAGGGGAGACTCAATTGACAAAATAGCCCCTGAAGGCAACCCTATGGAGTAATTTCCCCCAAAAATGATTGATTTAGGAGATCCCAGCACACTGTGAGAAGTGCCATGTCTGGGCAGATGGTTAGGAGTTTTATAAGAAAGCAAGCTGAGCAAGCCACACGAACAAACTAATAAGCAACATTCCTCCATGGCCTTTATTTCAGTTCCTGCTTCCCGGTTCATGCCTTGATTTCCTGCCCTGATTTCCCTTAGTAAGGGACTGATTGACAGTGACTGGAATATGAAAGCAAAACAAACCCTCTTCTCTCCGACTGGCTTTTGATCATGATCTTTATCACAGTAATTGAAAGCAAACTAGATAGTTATGCAACCATTATTACTATACACAGGGACTTAGATTATTTTCTGTTTTCAGTATTACATTTTAACTAAATTATAACCCCAATAGGCTTATGGAGACATAATCATTCATTAAATGAGAAGGGGTATTATTGAAGACAAGATTTTTTTTTGTTTTTTTTAAATGAATATATACTTATCTGCTAATCTTCTTGATAATTTAATTTAGGTTAGCATTATTTTTCATTTACTCTTCTTTTTTTATTAATAAATAAATTTATTTATTTATTGCTTCAGGTTACATTTCCATCATATTTTCCTCTTTCCCCCATTCCCAGCCTCGCCCTCCCACAATCTACCCCCTAACCCTTCTATCCCACTCCTCTGGAGTGGAGTGAAGACAAGAAATTTTTAACCAAAAGATATAAACAAATCCATATAAAACAGTAAGTTTAGGAACAAAGGTTAATTTAAAATATGGAGTTCTAATGTATGCGAAGATGAATTATTGATTCTAAACTATGAATTTACAAAATTTAGAAGCCTGCACATTCAGAAGTTCTTGAGCTAGGAATAGTCAATAGTCATAATAACCGCATTAGATTGTACATATTGTCAGCAGTCAATTACATCATTAATAGAGGAACAAAGAGTAATCGTTTAATGCTTATCCACAATGGCTACTGCTAGAAGAATAATATTTGACATTGGAAAGTGTATCTACATTTTAAGTGTTAATATATCCACATGGGTTTTGTTATGAATAAAAAATGACATCTTTTGCATTTTCAGACATTTGTATTAGGAAATCTTTCTCTAAAATACAGATTACAATCCTGCAAATAATGCAAACAGCCTAATAGAATTGTATTCGTACACATAAAAACAACATGAATTCCTATTACACATGTATTTTCACTATCAATATCTAACAATAAGTACTAAATCTTAAAATGAAATTTATAAACAAAATATTTTATAACCTTGTGTGATTATATATGCAATGTTTCTGAAGATTAATGATTCATCACATTAAACTTCTTTATCAATTAGCATGAACTATACTTTAGAGAGAACACTCCTTAAAACATTTAAGAATTACAGAAAATTTTGTTTGAATTTAATTTAAAATTTTAAGTTTTCATCTATATACCAAACAGGTTATAAAAAGGACTTTGTATTGCTTGTGTAAAAAAAAAAAAAAAAAAGGACCACCATAAAAGCCAAGTCATTGCAATACTCACACCACCCACTAGATGGCACTTTCTATGCAGTTATTAATGGGCAGCCATAAGGAAATAACCCTAATTAGATGTCTCATTTGGTGGAACAGCTTTTAATTTTTAAGCAGTACCTATTCCTATTGACAAAGTGTCTAATAAGTACAAATCACAGTAGTATATCTATTAGTGGTACAAGAAATGTGTAGACCTGAGCGTTTGCTACCTTTAAGGAACTTGAAATCTAGTAAGAATCTAGCCAGAAACAAATAAAAACAGAATTAAAATTAAGTGGAATAATGCTAGAGCAGTAATAGAAAAAATAACATATAAGAAATATATCCTAATCTTTCTATAGCAAGTGCTTTATTACGAGACCATGGGTAAGATTTCTACATACTCTGCGGCTACTTTCTCATTGATAAAATAACAGATATGGATAATATGATTTCCCTTACCAGATGCAGACTTTAACTATAGTTCTATAGGAGTCACCGAGTAAAAGAAAATGACTGATATCAATTGTTATCAGAGTTAATAAAGATAATTCCCTTGAGGCTGAGAATTATTAATAACACTTGGATGGATAGGCAGAAAATTTTTCTAGAAAAAAAAGTTTACACCAAACAATGTGATTGAAGACAGATTTAGGTGAGGCGAATAGTAAGATAAAATTAACATTACATATCTCAGCTTAAAAGGTTTCCTAAGTCCACCTGAAAAGTATAATAGAGAAGTATTGTTTGTTAGAATTTTTTGTGTATTTGTTTTGTTTGCTTTTTTTTTTCAAGACAGGGTTCCTCTGTGTAATATCCCTGGCTGTCCTGGAACTCATTCTGTAGGTTAGGTTGTCCCTGAACTCACAGAGATCTTCCTGCCTCTGCCTCCTAAGTGCTAGTACTAAAGGAGTGCACCACCACCGCCTTTAGCTTCTTTTTGAGACAGTTACATTCCAGAATAACATGGAACTTGTCCTACCATTGTTTCAGCCTTCCAAGTGCTAGAGAGAGGTAGGTATATACAATTAGTCCTAGTTTGATTGTTTCAGTACAGCAAGGAGTTTATTTCTATAAAATCACAGAAGATTGCTAATGCATGACAATTATGAATCATTATAGTAACCTTTTTTAGTTTTTGTCCTTTGATTGCTAATGCATAACAATTATGAATCATTATAGTAACCTTTTTTAGTTTTTCTCCTTTGAGAAAATATCAAAATAAAAATCGAGCTGGGCTTGGTGGTGCATGTCTTTAATCCTAGAAATTGGGAGGCAGAGGCAGGCAGATCTCTGTAAATTCAAGGCCAGACTGGTCTACAAAGTGAGTCCAGGATAGCCATGGCTACACAGAGAAACCCTGTCTCAAAAAACAAGACAAAGCAAAAGAATTAAGGAAATTTTATATTACAACACATTAAAATACATTGTAAAACTATAATAACTAAAACAGCATGGAACTGCTCAAAGATTTATTGGTCAAAAAAGAGTCATTTAGTAGGTATTAGGATAAGTATAGAAAAATAGTAATTGTAGAACTTAAATATGAACATTAAACACAGATTAGAATATTACCTGAAATGTTTTGAGTATTTTCATCCTTGTAGACTGAAATATGTTTATACATAGTGAAATATCTTGGGAATAAGACCCAAGTCTAGACATTTAATATATACTTTCAACACCCTCCCAAGCAGTGCCACCAATTGAGAGATAAGTGTTCAAATATTATAGCCTATGCAAGACATTTCTCATAGAAGCCACTACTCTTACAGATTAGAAAAAGAGAAATCCAGATTATCTATTCACATCTTAAGATTTAGAGATAAGAACCTCAGAGGAGATAGAATATGTTACATTTGTCATTCTCAGTCTGCATCATCTCATTTAATATAATCTTTTCTAATTCTACCTTTTGATCTGAAAAGTTCATGATTTCATTTTTTCATTTACAACTAAATAGTTTTCCATAGTGCATTTTTACAAACCACATTTTCACTATTTATTCATCAGATAAAGGACAATTCAGGTTGTTTTTTTTTTAATTTTCTAGATATTTTGCATAGAACAGAAATAAACATGGCGGAACAAGTATCTGTAGAATAAGTTGTTGAGTCATTTGACCACATACCAAGGAGTGATATTTCTGAGTCATATGGTAGATTTAAATGTAGCTTTTTGAGGATTCTCCACACTGATTGCCAGCGTGGCTGAACCAGTTTCTAATCCCACCGGCAGTGAGAAAGGGATAGCCCCTCTAATCCTAGCCAGCATTTGTTGATCTCTCCCATTCTGCCTGGGATTAAGACAAAATCTCAAAGTTCATTTGACTTAGAATTCCCCAATGACTAGGTACAATGAACATTTTTGAGCTGTTTATTTGCCATTTTTTCTTCTTTTGAGACCTCTATTTTCAGGTCCCAGGTAACATATTGAAAAGATAAAATTTAAAAGAAATTATTGAAGTACAGACTCCTGATAATTGTTTAGTCAGTCCCTCTTAGATAATTCATCAAAGAGGCTGGAGAGATGGCTAAGCAGTTAAGTGTACTTGCTGATCTTGCAGAGGGACCAAGTTTAGTTGCTGGTACCCTTGTCAGAGGCTCACAACCATCTGTAACTCTACCTCCAGGGTAATCTGGAACTTCTTCTGGCATCCATAAACACCCATGTGAACATTGCATTCATTCACACAGATATCAATACATACACACAATTAAAAGTAACACAAATATTTTTTATTTGTGTTACTTTTTTATTTGTATGCCTACTGTGCAAGAGGAAGTTCTAAGACCTCATGTGACTAACAAACTGAGGGGTGCTGATACATGGAGACACCTCACACAGGAGGCACGGGAGGGGTGGGAGAGGAGGTAGAGGGTGGGAAGGAGGGGACTGGAGAGGGTGAAGGGAGGGTGTGGCAATGGAGACATAACAAAGTAATAAATAAACATTAAAAGAAGAAAAAGGAAAAAAATAAAAATGATCAGAATTCAAAAGTAAACAATCATCCTGAGTGAGGTAACCCAGACCCAGAAAGACAGATATGGTACATACTCACTTATAAGTGGATATTAGCCATAAAATACAGGATAACCATGCTACAATCTACAGACCCAAAGAAGCTAAATAACAAGGAGGGTTTAAGGTTAGGTGGCAGGGGACACTTGAATCTCATTGAGAAAGGGAAATAGAATAGACATTGTAGATGGACGAGAGAGGGGACTGGATGGGGGAGGGGTGGAAATAGGAACAGGAGGGATCAGGTGGAGGGGAACACAGAGGGAGAAAATACTTGGAAAGAAAACTGGAATGGGGCACATTTCTTGGAAGAGCAAGAAACCTAGGGCAATGGAAACTTCCAGGAATCTATGAGAGTGACCTCAAGACCTAAGACTCCTAGCAATGGGGGATATAGAGCCTGAACTGACCATATCCTGTAATCTGTCAAAACTTCCAAATGAGTGATTAGCACACCAACCCAGCCACAAAACCTTGACTTATAATTTGTCTTGCCTACAAGATGTGCAGGGGTAAAGTTGGAGCAGAATTTGAGGGAATCGCCAAACAATGAATGATCCAACTTTAGATCCATGACCTGAAAGGGTGCCCACTCCTGACACTATTGTTCATATTCTACTATACTGGCAGACAGGAGCCTAACATAACAGTCACCAGAGAAGCTTAACCCAGCGCCTGATGGAAACAGATGCCAAAAATTAGGCAGAGCTTGGGGAATCCTTCAGAAAGGGGGGAGGAAGTATTGTAGGAGCTAGTGGGGCCAAGCACACCACAAGATAACCTACAGAATCAACAACCTTGGCCCATAGGGGCTCACAGAGACTGAACCACTAACCAAAGACATGCATGTCCCTCTACATATATGTAACAGTTTTGTACCTTGGTCTTCATGTGGGACTCCTAACAGTGGGAGCAGGGGTTGTCTCTGACTTTCTTGCCTGCCTTTGGGACCCTCCCCATCACACACATTGAGTTCCATAGTCTAGCCTCAGTAGGAGAAGATGTGCCTAGCCTTACTGCAACTTGATATGCCAAGGTTGGTTGATATCCATGGGAGGCCTCCCCTTTTCTGAAGAGAAACAGAGGAAGAGTAGATGGGGTGGCTAGAGAGGAGGTGGGGAGGAGTACTAGGAGGGGAGGAAGGAGAGAAACTGCAGTCAGGATGTAAATTAATTAAAGCAATTAATTTAAAAATTAAAAGTTATCAGAATTTAAAAGTGAAAATACTTAATAGATAGGTAATGTATATTTATACAAATCATATTCCTCATAAAGGATACATATACATTTATGGACATACATATACAATAAGTTATGAGGGACATATATATATATATATATATATGTCCCTCATAACTTATTGTGAAGGCAAATACTTTAATTTTTAAATGTGCAGGAAATGTGAATAGCAATTTATTTTAAAAAGACATATGCAAGCATATTCAATATCATTAATCATTAGGGAAATGAAACCCAAAAACATTATGAAATATCAATTCATTCATACTAGCTAGCTATGATTCAAAAGACAAACAATAATAATATTACAGATCATGAAGCCTATATAGAACCCTCATACATCGCTGATGGTTTTGAAGAATGATATAACCGTTTTAGAACAGTCTAGCAGTTATTAAAACAATTAAACATATTGGCCAAACTATTCCATTCTTAGGCATATATCCAAGAAAAGTACAGATATGTCTATAAAAACACCTCATATATGACCATTTATAACATTTTTGTACATAATATTCCAAAGGAGAGAAAACAGCCTGGATATCTATCAGGATAAACTAAATAATATGTAGCACACATAGTCAATGAAATACCATTTGACAATAAAGAGGAGGGAAGTATCGTTTCTTGTTTCCACATTCAAGAACCTTGGAAACACTGTGGTAAGTAAAAGAACACAAATACAAATTTTCACACTGGCATGAGTGTACTTATGTTAAAGGTTGGGAAAAGATAGAACTACACAAAACAGTAGACTGGTTGCCTGTGGCTGATGTCAATGGAACGAGAAAGCTAAGGGGTGTAGTTTTCTTAGCATATTGACAGAAACATCCAAAAATCATTTGGGGGATGATTGTATAATTCTGTATATATTCTACAAAACTGCTGAACAACAGACAAACTGAATAAGTGAATATGGTGCAAATTATATACCAAAGATGCTGTTTTAAAATCCATGTAAAGAAATAAAATAGAGGAAGATCATACAACTAGTTGAAGAGGTTAAGATATTTCTCTACTTTAAACCTCAGTGAGCTTGCCCCAGTGTTATGAGGTGGTTCTAGAAATATGAAATTTCTGAATCAGACCTAAGAATGTATTACTCAAAGCTTTACCCTGGCCTTCGCTAAGCTCTCATTTCCACAGAGTGATGTTAAGCAGACAAAAGGAACCTTCACAGAGGTTACATTGCTGCCTGTTGCTGAAGAGAACGCAAGGATTTACAGAGTTTACATATCTCATAATGAGTAGCAACTCTGTTTGTCTTGAGATCGTGTTTTTATTATAATTATAGGTAAATATTCCTAGCTTTTCTTGAAGTGGGAGATAACTATCACTAATTCTCAAGTCATTTATTATAAAACACCCTGGAACATAAAGTTCACTGGGAGGACAACTCCTCTCCTCTCAAGATGAACAGAAGAGGTCCATGGAAAATTTTCTTCAAACATCATTTTGAAATTTAAAATTTCAAGAGAATAAACAAAAGCAGAATGTAAACAACTATAAAGCACACGATTCTTTAAACTTGTTAATTTTCTTAAGAGTGATAACTTATTAGGACACTGTAAGACATGATTTGTGATGAGGTTTTTAGGTGCATTGTATCATGCTGTCTGTAAGTTGTTTTTTTTAAATAAATTTATTTATTTGTTGCTTCATGTTATATTTCCATCATATTATCCTCTTTCCACTCTTCCCAGCCCCGCCCTCCCACCCTCTACCCCCTCTCCCTTCCATGCCACTCCTCTGGAGTGGAGTGTCCCTAGATAACAGTCACCCACCCAGTTCAAAGTCATATGAGGGCCAAGAGCCTCCTCATACACTGGGGGCCTACAAGGCATCCCCACCAGGGCAAAGTGTCTCATTGCCAGGGAGAGAAAACAAAAAAAAAAACAAAACAAACAAAAAAGTCTATGTCCATGTTCCCTTTGGTGCGTTGGTTTTAGTATAGGTATCCTGTACTATGTAGCTAAAATCCTACTATAAGTGAATAGATGCCATGTGCATCCTTCTGAGTCTGGGTTAGCTCACTCAGGATGAGCTTCTCTAAGTTCCAAGTTCCATCCATTTGGCTGCAAATTGCATAATTCCATTGTTTCTGATAGCTGAGTAATATTTTATTGTGTAGTTACTTTTAAATAATCTTTGGCCATGCAAACACACAGAAACACTAGGCAGCAAGAGACAGGACAGAAGTGTAAAGCAAACACAGAAAAACACTGACAAATAATGAGTCTAGATGAAGTTAGAACTGCTTTCATTACATATTCTTACTATGTTTTGAAAATGCTAGTAAAATCTTAGGTAAACATATTGAGAAAAATGGTGGAAACAAATATCTTTAGAACTTCAAAAAAGGAAGCGATTTCAGAATGTATGATACATATATCAGAGACATCAAAGGCCTAAGATTACATAGAAATATTGAAATAAAAGATGAAGAAGCTATGCACAATAATAGCCAAAGAAAGCTGGTTTCATTATATTAATTTTAGACAAAATGGATTTTTAAGGCAAAACACATTACAAAAGATAAAACAAGGTCACTTCAGAATGATAAAAGATTTGTTTCACAAGGAAGATTCTGTCTAAAATACCTTAAATTATACACATTATTAACGTCTACGAAATATATAAAGTAAAAATCAACAGATTTATAAAAATATACAAATCTATTTAGTTAGAGATCTTAAACAAACCTCTCACAATTGGCCGATATAACATGTAAACAAAATAATCTATAAGGACATACAAAGATTTGAACATGACTAACAAACTTATACTAATGGACATTTATATCAATGTATCCATCAAATTAAGAACACAAAATTATATGAAGTAAATCTTAGAAATTCATTAAAATTGAGCATACATTGTACCTTAAAGTAATCTGAACAAATGTAGAAGGTCAGAGATCATACACAACATGGGATTTAACCATAATGCTATTGATCTTGAGTGAAGGATTCAAATCTGACCAAACAGTATCAGAGAATGGAAGAGAATGGATAAAATTAAACTTAATTTTGTTACCAAACTTACATAGGCCTGAATGTGAAGGATAATTTACAGAGCAATTTTACCAACAAGTATAGATTAAAAAATACTACATAAAACATTGAAGAAGTTGGATTTAACATAAATGTTACCAATTGTTGAAAGGAAGAGAAAGTTCATGGGAGAGACACAAATGTCACTCAGATTAAATGACTGAAGGGATAAAAAATTCTTATGAATTACTTCAGAGAATAGTTTAATAAGGTTGCTGAGTATACACTAACATATTTACATGAATTAGATTCTTTTGTTTGTTTATTACTTCAAGTTACATCTCCATCACATTCTCCTCTCTCTCCACCCATCTCTGTCCCACCCTCCCTCCCTCCTACCCTCTTCCTCATCTCCTACCCTCCCACCCTCTGCCCCCTCCCACCTATTCTACTCCTCCAGAGGATTGGGTTGTCTCTACATATCAGCCCCTCTCAGTTCAACGGTCATATGAGTGTTAAGAGCTTCCTCTTGCACTGGAGGCCTATATGGCAACTCTATTAGAGCAAAGTGTCCCACTAACAGGTAACAAGATCTATGTTCCTGTTCCTTTTGATGTGTTGGTTGTAAAATAGTTATCCTGGCTGGGTGTGGTGGCACATGTCTTTAATCCGAGCATTTGGGAGGCAGAGGCAGGTGGATCTCTGTGAGTTCAAGGCCAACCTGGTCTACAAAGTGAGTCCAGGACAGTCAAGGATACACAGAGAAACCCTATCTAGTAAAACAAACAAACAAAAAATAGTTCTCTTGTACTACAGGCTGAAATCCAGTTATAGGTGAATGGCAGAAAATGACAGAGAAACGACTTATAGAGATGATTCAGTGTAGTCTTCTAGGTTAGGAAAAAATGAGGGAACAAATACACTAGAGCACTTTTTCAAAGAAAGATAGCTTAATAAATGTATTTCATGGATAAGTATAATAATTGGGAGCTAAAACAAAAGACTTCAAATGATAATAAACAGCATATCAATAATATTCACATACTCAAAAAATGAAAACACAATTTACTGATTTACTTGAAACTGTTATAATATTGGAAGAAGACTGAAAAACAGGGTTTTTTGTTGATAAATAAAAAATAGCAAGTTTTTACCCTTGAATAACTGATTGAGGTATTAAAAAGTGATGAATAATAGAACTGATGGTTTTCAGTACAAGTTAAATTTTGGTTTATGGGTCTAGAACACAGTACTATGACATCCCAGCATGCAATGGCTCTTCTTGTGAGTTTAAGACACTATCAGAAGACATTATTTTAGTTTAGTTTTAATTTTATTGTGTGTATGTGTGTGCTTGCCTCCATGTGCACCTGTGCACCATGTGTGTCTCGTACACACAGAGGCCAGAAGAGGGAGATGTATACCCTGGAACTGGAGTTAAAGAGAGTTGTGAGCTGCCATATGGATGCTGGGAACTGAATTCAGTACCTGTGGAAGAGCATCCAGCACTCTTAATTGCCGATCCATTTCTCCAGGCCAAGACATTATTTTAAATTGAATGTTTAAAAACAAGTGGCCTTGAACCTGACTGACAACATAACACAAAGTCACCACTGGAAATACAACTGATGAATTCAAAGTTAAAACTTTAGAATATCTTTGTACAACTATTCATTGATATCCTATCTATCACAAGCCATAAACATGTCATACCTCTCTGTAATAAATGCTAATAATAAAACAGTTCTAGAGGAGTTATAATAGATCTTATAAATTAACTAATGTACTCCTGTCACTTTAAAACTGAAAATTCAGAGCCCATCAGTAACAGAGGCAGAGCCAGAATTATTCCCTTGACTTCTCTAATATTTCAAATTGATTCTCACTTCATTCCAAATTTCTGAGCAAAAGCCAAGACATTTTGAGATATTTTCTATGAAGAGGAAACATTTACTTCTCACTATAATGAAAGTTTTCTTTAAAAATCAAACTATTGATGAACACATTAATCAGTTGGAAAGCCTTTTAACCAAAACAACACCTGCCAGTTTCTCCATATTCAGAACTAAAAATATTAAGTGACTCTCTAAAATGTGATGCAGGAGCAGGGGAAGTTGCTCCACGGGAAAAGCACTTCCATACAAATGTGAGGAATGGAGGTCAAATCCTCACCACCTTCCCATACAATAGTGTATAGCTACGCTCCCAGGGTTTGTTCAGCAAGATGGCACATGGAGACAGGAGAATTCCTAGAATCACAAGACCAGCTAGCATGGTGTGTGCAGAATAGCAGCAAAGAACAAAAAGACCTTTCCTCAACCAAGATGAAAGGTGAGGACTACTGCCTGAAGTTGTTCTCTGACTTCCAAAGGCATAAAGTGCCCCCACACACACACACGAATGCAGGAGCGAGCATCCATCATACTCATAAACACAATAAGGCATACACATAAAATTAAAATTTGATGCCTACAAGTAATTCACAATCAACATATAACTTACTAGCACTGTTTGATTTCTTAGTGATATTTTGAAATTTACTGGGATAAATGAAGAATAAAGTATATTTCTTTCTATGTTAGGAACTTGGTTGCTGTTGTTTATTCTGTGGAGGATTGGGTAAGATTGCCAAGACAAGAAGAGTTATAGAAGGGTGCCAGACTCAGGATGCCCATAAACTCACATTGATCAATGTGAGCCCAAAGAGTTGATGACATCAGTTAACAAATGACGCCATTTCTAGCATTTACTCTGGATGATTTACCAGTTACCTCATCACTAATACTGTAAATCTTCCAAATCCACAAGATTCTCAGATTAGCCATAGTAACTTTACATTTGGTGCAAGGATGCCAAGTCTTTGCCTTGCATTAGGTAGGGTTTTAAAATGTGCTTTAGCATCTAAAAATGATTTATTTCTTTTAAAAGTTATTTTACAGGCTGGGCAGTGGTGTCACGCACCTTTAATCCCAGTACTTGGGAGGCAGAGGCAGGCAGATCTTTGTGAGTTCAAGGCCAGCCTGGTCTACAAAGTGAGTCCAGGACAGCCAGGGCTACATAGAGAAACCCTGTCTCGAAAAAAAAAAAAAAACAAAAAAAGTTATTTTACGTGTGTAAGTGTGTACCTGCATGTATGTATCTCACATGCATATGGTAGTAATGTAGAACAGAGTGAGCTGCAGACCTGGAACTAGAATTATAGGCAGTTGTGAGCTGCCTGATGTGAGTACAGGGAATTGAACCTTGGTACTCTGAATTCTCTTAACTGCTGGGACATCTGTTCAGCCCTTGGGCAATTCCTTCATTCATGAGTACTTTGAGATAGAACTTTGAAATGGCACATTTCTTTAGTAATTAGGTTGGATAAGTAGGATTTCTATAATACAAAAATTACCTACTTTAATTTATATTCATTGTTACATCAAACTTGGAGTGAGAGGTTGATCTTGGTTAAGGGTAGCTTGTATTTGGTTTCTATTTAGTTTTTGACACAACATCTCATATAACTTAGACTAGTCACAATCTTTCTGTGTACCTGATAACGACTTTGAATTCCTGAGCCTCCTGTCTCCACCTTCCAAGTATAGGAATTGTAGGCATGCACCATCATACCTGAAATATTGTTTCTTATGTTATAATCATAGAGTACATTCTTAACAACTGTCATTCTAACTTAGGATAATTTATATAGAGAGAAATCCTATCAATATGAAACCCTGGATTCAAACTCCAGCCAAATGATAGTAAATTAAACTTAATAATTAAAAAAGAAAACTTAAATTAAACATAGAAGAAGTTTGGAAAAGTCTCTTATTGAGGTCTACTACAGTTTTACAGAGATTAAAATGTTTAATATTGGCTGCTCTGTCATATGTGCATCAGTAGGTGGCAGAGAGGAGAGTGACTATAAACGCAATCAGTGTTTTGACCTATTAACATCTGAATGAATAGTAGCCTAACATTACTGGAAAAAAGCAAGTTGGATACCAACACGATGTTGGTGCCATGGGGTAGCCTGTGATAACTACCAGACCAGTACTAGGCAAGCACCAGATGGGCTCCCAGGACAGGAAACAAGCCAGAAACTAGAAGAACTCTGCCTGGAACTGGATATGGGAGTTGTGGAGACCCAGCCCTGGGGTGAGATCTGGCCCAGATGGTGGTTACAAGAGCAGGAGAGCTGTCGGGACATGTTGCAGCACTCAGGAGAGCAGGCCCTGCACCTTTCCATAGTAGAACTGGCTTTTTAAGTGGGGGTTGCAAGTCCAGAACCAGGGCTTTGAGTTGGCCCACCCAACATCTACCCATGGATGAACTGCTGGAGTGCAAGAAGATGACAGTTCCACAACCCAAAACTACAAGATCTCAATGGCACAGGACAGTTACAGCATATCTGAGAGGAGTTCCAGTGAGGTTCCAATACTGACGAAGTAGCAGAAACCAGGGGCCTCATACCAGACCAAGGAGTCATTTTAATGAATATTTGCAAGCAAAATGTGTGGACAAAAGGGAATATTGTAGGACATACTGAGACACACTGCAGCTTCCACAATGAGATTTTATTTTTTATGCTGGGACAGATTGCAAGGGTGGAGAGTGGATCTGAGGGGAGGTGGGAGATGAGAGGGGACAGGGTGCATGATGTGAAATTCACATAATACAAATTTTTCAATTCAAAATATTTAATATCATCATATGCTCTATATTAATTAATTTAGAACTGATTCAGGAAAACTTCATATTTTAATGACTATCCTTTAATATTTTTAGCTTGGAGAATACATAATTTAAGTTTAAAAAGTTATTCGAAGATGTGACTGGAGAGTTTGCTCAGTGGTTAACAACACTTTTTGCTTTTCCACAGGACCTACATTTGGTTTCCAGCATTCACAACCACCCATAATTTCAGTTCCAAAGAATATGATGCCTTTGTCTGACCTCTATGGGTACCAGGTGCATACATACACAGACACACACACACACACACACACACACACACACACACACACGTACACTTATGCACACATACACACACACTGTCAGGCAAAGCATTCATACACATACAATAAAATACATAAATACCAAAAATCAAAAATTTTTGATGATAGAATTTTGCTACAAAATTCAGGCTGAACTTGGAACTTGCTAATTGGTCCATATTCTTCTCAAGTCACAAAGTCACAATAACCCTTCCTCAGTGTCCTCAGTACTGTGAGTTCAGATGTGTCTGACACCAGCACTTTTTCTTTATTTGAAGGTTTTATCTATTTGAAGATAGGGTACTTACTTCAATGTTGTCCAGGTCATTCTTGAAATTGCAATTCTCCTGCCTCAGCTTTCAGAGTAGCTAGGGCTATAGGGCTGAGCCACAACCTTCCCATTTATAAATTGTATTTGTTTTAAACTAATATCTAAACCTTTTGAATATTTACAGAATAATTTAATGGTCTGATGCATTTATACATTATTGTGTTTGTTAATATTGATTAGTAACTTTACAGGATCTTGAATCACTGAAGAGACAAACTTCTGGGTATGGTCATGAGGGAGTTTGAAGATTTAGTTGAGGTAGAAAGACAGACCTTAAATGTCAGGAACATGATTCCACTGGCAGAGACCCTGGATGCCATAAAAAAGAAGTAAGAAACCTGTGTACTAGGATTTATCTCTCTGCTTCCTGACTGTTTGTAACATGGAGTCTTTGTGGGGAAGGGAGAATTTGAAAAAGACCACTAGAAGACTAAGCATCCCTTCAATGAGATTATCACTCATTCTAAAATACATGACACATTTGGAGTTGCAGGTCAGATAGTTATAGTATGTTAGGCATAATTATGAACTGGATATTGTCTTCATTTGGAATTCAAACATGAGATAAGGGATCTGATTGTGTGTCAAGTTGACAACAGGTGGACTTGTGATGGCCAATTTTGGCTGTCAACTTGATTAAATCTGGAATATACTAAAACCCAAGCTGTCAGTCACACCTGTGAGGGATTTTCTTAATCAGATTGTGATATGGGTAGACCCTCCCCCAAATCTGGGCCACACCTTTCTATAGCAGCACATATAAAAGAAGCTTTTGCTTTTTGTCTGCTTACCTTCACTCTCACTGGCAAGTTTGTCTATCATGATCTTGAAGCATTCCTTTGTGGATATGAGAACCTACTTCTGAGGAACTGATATATAGTGAGAAGAGCAGCAAATCTCTAGACATATTGTGGAACTCTAGCACCAGATTGGAACAGTCATGACATACAATCCCATATGCTGAACAACTTCCAGATTCTTAGTCTTTCTGACAGCCATTGTTGGACTACCCAAACTATAGCCTAATATGTCCCCTTTTAATATATATTTATTCTATCAGTTCTGTTTCTTTAGAGAACCCTGACGAAGATGCTTGCCCCTGGAAAAGTACTAACATCATAGATAAAAGCAGTAAACAAAAAGATCTCAGAGCCATGATTATAGGAATAAAAATATCAGAGTTCTGCTGAGCATAGATATTTCTGGAATGCCTCCTATGAAGCAATCAAATTCTGTGTTCTAAGTGCATTTACGACTCAGTGAGTCCAAACCTAGGGCTCTATGCCAATGTAAAAATCCACTAAAATGCCCTGGGCCTCCTTGTTGGCTACTTACAGGAAGAGAGAGAAGAAACTGGTTTTTTCCCTGATGAGTGGACTAGAATAATTTTAATGGAATTATTGCCTGATATCTCAGGAGCTGGTATTCACAGTCCAAGGAACTATTACAATCTTAAATTCTGCTACATCATTCAGTCAGATAAGTATTCTACACTAAATCTCCCCACTTCATGCTTTCCAATTAGTAAATATATCCTGGTTTGAAATACTCACCTAATGCAGGAATTCTTCAGTTCTGGTTGTTTCATTTGTGACCAACAGGAAAAGACAAGGTATTTTAAACTTTGTAACTAAGTCACTAACTACAGAAAACAACATATGAAGTGTGGAAAATAATGCAACATCCCTATAAACCAAGGCAAATAAAAAAAACAGTTACATTCTGTAAAAGTATATATGTAACACGCCCTATGTACCATCAAGTCAATAACTAGAAAACTAACAACTTCCTATCAAAGTCGATGGTACTTTCTCCATACTCATCAGTCATATGGGACAATTGTTTCCAAAGCAATATTTGTTTATATGCTCTTCAAAATCTATTGAGGCTTTATACAATTGTAATGACAAAAGTACACATTTTTCTTAGTCCTGCCTACATGAAACCATTGGACACAGGTGAGAAAAAGATAATTGGCAAATGGATGTGGAAGAAAACACAAGTCTAGGATAATCTGGTAATAAGAATAGCAACCATCTGGCAACTGGCTTTTAAATCTCACTTTAACACGAGATTATACTTTATATCTATCACTAGACCATTAAGAGAATGCTGAGCCAAAAGATTTAATAAATGCATAACAACTCTAGAAATTCAAGTCTCAATGGATAGATATGTACATGCCCAATTTCACTGTAACACTGAACATGAAGTAAAAATGATGAAAAAATTTGATATAACAGAAATCTAAATGGGGTGGGTGCGGAGAGATGACTCACTGGTTAAGAACATTGGCTTTTCCAAGACAGGGTAGGTAAGTCCTTCATAATCCCTGCTCTACAACAAATGTCAGTCAGAGAAACAGGACCCAAAGGCTGAAGACTGATGAAGGAATGTATGGAGAGAAAATGGGAACTGTCCAGGCAGTCACTGGTATGTCATTTCTTAGTTTTGGAAGCTGCAGGCCCTGCACTTCCTATATAAGCAGATATATTTATCCCTCTCAGGTCTCTGAGGTGGTTGAAGAATAGACAGCTAGAGTCTCATAGTTAAATTTTGAGTTGTGTAGGAATCAAGAGGGTGTTATAGATCTAAGAAGATACTCTTAAAATTGTGTTGCAAGTTAGTATGAATGTTGAGTCAGATATAGACCTTTAAACTCATGGAGATGGTTAGATAGTAGAATGTTAAAGTCAGGGGCCAAATATGTATAAACTGGACATTGGGAAGGTATACTGGGCCATTTAATTCTCATAAATGTGGCATATTTATATCTGTTGTTTTATATAGTATTCACTGTTATAAGAGAAGGAACCATCTGTTGGACTGAAAGGGGAAACTTCTGGGGGGAAGAGGGTGGAAGGGCAGGATAGGAAGGGGAATAGGGAAGGGTTTGTGACTGAGATGTAACTTGAAGAAAAAAAATAAAGTATTTTAAAATAAAAAAAATAAAAAAAGAACATTGGCTTTTCTTCTAAAGGAGCTGCTTTCAAATCCAGCACACATATAGTGGCTCATAATTGCCTGTAATTTCAGTTTCAGAAGACCTGATGTCTCTTCTGGCCTCCTCATACAACAGGAATGCAAGTGGTAGACAGACACACACATAAAAAACACTCCTACACATAAAATAAAAAAAGGAAAAAAGAAATTAAAACAGTACCTCTGGGGAACAACAGTTACAGATCTGAGAATAGACAAAATTGTAATAGAGTGCAATATGTCTTTGCCTGTACTAGATGTGTGTAAGTGGAATGTCTCTGGCTACATTTCTTGTTATTAATCCTCTATAATATGTGGGCACACAAAGAGATGAGGTAAATACAAATCGAGTCTATAAACATTTGCTTGAAGCTTAATTATCTCAAAAGCAATGAGTACTACTGGAGATAGAGATGTGTACAAAGACGAATTGGAATACCGAACCTGCTGCAAGAAATTTTGTAATTCAGCTGGACAAATACAGAGGAAAATCAATAGTTACTATGAAATGAATGCAATGGCACATGCTCACTTATATGTATGATATAAAGATTTAGTTTGAGGCCTTTCTAGGCAACTTAGTGAGAATTTTGTGATAAACAAACAAACAAATTTTAGAAGAAAGGGGACTCATTCTATTTAGAAGGCAAAATGACAATAGGAAGGCAATCTGAAATTTAATAACTTTAATGGAAATAATATGGTCAATTATATATTTGGATCTGTTATTTAGTACAATACAATCTATGGTATGAATCACCTGAAGTGCAACTAGTCCAAATTGAGATTTACTGTGAATGAAGCCTATACACATTAAGTAAAGACTGCAAAAATCTTATACTCAAATGATAACATTTTGAAAACATAATAATTATGAAGAATTGAAAGAATGAAAGGTCCATCATGCAAACATGATAAATCAACGTGAAAAAATATGCACACAACCATACCAGAGATACAACAGAGAACCCAGACTAAATTCAATTTTAACACCTGTAAAACATAAAATGTGGAAATTAAGGTAGGCAGAATCAAAGGAAAGATATTCACATGGGGGAGCAACAGAAACCTATAAGAAAACTAAAAACCAATGGTTTGCTGAGAAAAACAAAAACAACAGAGATTTGGTTGACCTGGCATTTGAATAACATTTTGTTCAGTTTATCTGCAACAAGGAATGTGGCCTTCAAACTTAAAGAGAACAAGAGCCAATTTCTTATCTAAGGGTAGACAATGTGATGGATAAAATATTCACACTTTTAGGCTCAAATATATTATAAGCTAAGCTACATGAGCATTTTCATAAATACTGTCATAACATTAATAAATATGGGAAGTAAAAACAATATAATTCAATCAGAAAAAACAAGAAAAAACTTTTGCTATTTATTAAAAAGAGATAAATTACAAGGAATACAGAAACCACCAAACAGTGAGGTTAAATAAGATAATAGCACACAAGGGAATCTGAAAAGCACAGTGACTAGAATTTTCATCCTGTCATCATGTAATATTTTTACATATGAAATACTGAACAAAATTTAAATTAATCCCTGTATACTCCCTAATGTCTTATCCATGAACCATAAGAGAATCCTAAATTCTCTGGTTATGTCCCTTGCTATGTTTCTTAATATTATTCTACTTTTCAATTTTCTTCTATTGCCTAACTCCCAGAGTTAAGTGTAAAACTAGTGCAGTTATCCTGCATTCCTAAGACTACTTTTGAATTCCAGGCAATGTTAACTGAAGTTAGGGTCAAATTTACATGAAAATGATGCGCAGTTATTAAAGGTATATCCTCAGTTAATAGTAATGACATTTGGAAATTTTTAATGGGTGAGCTATTCAAGAAAACTACTCCTGCTTATTTGTTTGTTTGATTTTTTAGTTCTCTCTCCCAGGCAATGAGACACTTTTCACTGATGGTACTGCCTCGTAGACCCCCAATGAATGAGGAGGCTCTTGGTCCTCATACAACCTCTCAACTGAGATGAAGGACTGTTATATAAGGACACCCCACCCCAGAGAAATTGGATGGAAGGGTTAGGAGGTAAAGAAAAAAATGAAATGTGATGTTTCGGCCTTTTACTACTAATTGTCATAAACTGTTTAGGATAATTAAGAAATGCAAACTAATGGTTAGGCAAGCCGGTCATTCTGTTAGGTACTATGACAGCCTATTATAGTTATTTTCTAAGCTAATCAGAAATAAAGCTGCTAAGAGACAAGCAACATCTGCTTACCTGTAGAGAGCTGCGAAGTGCCGCGCCCTAAAGATGGCGCTGGTCTCCGCCTTCCACCAGCCCGACGGTGAGCGCTCTCTATGATAATAAGTTCATATTTGGCATAGACTGCTGATCTGGCTTGCTTCCGCATACGTAGGCCTCTAAGATAGCACCACTTGGCTTTACTTGACTGGCTGTTCATTTAGTATTTAGCCTGTGGGTTGGGTATGCCCCATTATTCGGAATTTGGAAGACTGTTTTCTAGGGACTTTAACAGCCTATTATAGTTATTCTCTAAGCTAATCAGAAATAAAGCTGCTAAGAGACAAGCAACATGTGCTTCCCTAATAGAAGAGACAGATAGGGCCTCTTCAAATACCTCAAGAGATCTGCAGAATATGGCATTCAAAGATGTTTTCGTAACTTTAGATTTTTTTATATCAAGACATATCAACTCCTGACATCACTACCTATTCTCCTCCAAGTAGAAGATGAGCATCGAAGAATCTCCAGTGGGAGATGACTGAATTAGTCGCAAGCCTATCTCTTGGTAGGAAAAGCCCCTTGCTCCAACTGTAGACAGAATGCTGTCCAAAAAGGACAAAACCTGGAAGCAGGTGGGTCGACAGCCTAGCTCTGCCAAGACAGGGTAGGTAAGTCCTTCATAACCCCTGCTCTACAATCCATGTCTGTCAGAGAAACGGGGACAGACGACTAAAGATCGATGCTATAATGTATGGAGAGAAAATGGGAACTGTCCAGGCAGCCACAGGTATGTCATTTCTTAGTTTGGGAAGCTGCAGGTCCTGTACTTCCTATAAAATCAGATATATTTATCCCTCTCAGGTCTCTGAGGTGATTGAAGAACAGATAGCTAGAGTCTCATAGTTAAATTTTGTGTTGTTTGGGAGTCAAGAGAGTGTCATAGATCTAAGAGGATACTTTTAAAATTGTGTTGCAAGTTAGGATGAAAGCTGAGCTGGATATAGAACTTTAAACTCATGGAGATGGTTAGATAGTAGAATGTTAAAGTCAGGTACCAAATACATATGGACTGGACATTGGGAATGTACACTAAGCCATATAGCCCTCATAACTGTGGCCTAATTACCTCTGTTGTACTGTATTGTATTTATTATTATAAGAGAAATTGCCATTTGTTGGACTGAAAGGGAAACTGTAGGGGGAAATACTATATACCTTAAACTTAAAAAAAGGGAAGAGGATGGGGGGTTGAGGGTGGGAGGGTGGCACTGGAGGGGGGAATAGGGAGGGGGCTGCGATTGAGATGTAACTTGAAGAAATAAAAAAATAAAGGAAAAAAAAAGAAAAATACTCCAAGTGAATCACAATTCTTATCAGGAAAAGGAAATTTATTATAATTTGTTAAAATTTGCTTATCTTTATTAGATGTCTGGCATATTAACATTAGAGTACTCAAAATTTGGCTACAATTTTTGGCTACAACAGACAGCAATTCTCTACCTGTGGATCACATTCCTTTTTGAGTGTCAAATAATTCTTTGACAGGAGTCATATATCAGTCTTATAATCTGTAAATCAGATATTTGTATTACAATTCATAACAGTAGCAAAATTATAGTTATAAACTAGCAGTGAAAATAATTTTATTGTTGGGGGTTACCAGAACATGAGGAACTGTATTAAAGGGCAACAGCATTAGGAAGGTTGAGAACCCCTGCCATAAAGGTACAGAAATTAAGGCAGAATGGTATCATAATAAGGATAACCGAATATAGGAAACAGAAGTGAGATGGCACATGGCTAGTTTTAAATAAAAGTGTCAAAACAGTTAAAGAGGGAAAATATATTTCAAATGGTTTTAGAACTATAGGAAGCCCCTATATAGAAAAATAAGATTCAATCTTTACCTAATACAAAATTATAAGTAACAGACCATAGACTAAGAAACAAAATCTGAAACCCACAATGTTTTTAAATAAAAATAAACTTCATGTGCTCGCTTTGGCAGCACATATACTAAAATTGGAATGATACAGAGAAGATTAGCATGGCCCCTGCGCAAGGATGACACACAAATTTGTGAAGCATTCCATATTTTTCTGCGAACTGTCCTCTCTCTTGTGTCTCCTTTCTAACCCTAATCAAATGAGTGAACATGAGGTTTTCATCTCTAAAGTCATTCCCAGTGGTGTGCATTAGATCTGAGGTCTTTTTTAAAAAATTATTAAATTTATTTATTCATCTGAAGTCTTTAGGACTCATATCATTATTCAGTTTCTTAAGACTGTTGAAAATTCTCTAATGTATGAGGTTTACAACAATAAATTTTTTAGACTTCTTTTCCACTTAAAAATATAAACTTTATAATCCAATATATAAAGAACAAATTCTTATAATTTAAGCTTAAACAAAGATTTTTTAAACAAGACAAAGAATAGGCATAAACAAAACATTAAATAATATTTTATCAAATATTCAAAATTGAATTGATCAACACATATTATCTTTAATATGATGAATATAGGCATACCAGATATAGGGTAAAGTTATTTACAATGTATAATCTGACCACAACAAGCAAAATAAAATTCTGTATCCAGGACATAACACTGATTAGGTGATATAGTATCACACTGTATTTTTCATTTGGATTTTTCAAGTGAATAATGATACTGAGTATTATTTTTCATATATTTTCTGGCCATTTATTTATACCTCTTCTTTTGAGAAATGCCTCTCTCCATCATTTGCCCACGTTTAAGTTGGATTGTTTTGTTTTGTAAATTCCTTGTATTATCTTAATACCTAAACCAAACAAGAGCAAAATTAAAGGGCATAAAACAATATATTCATTTAACACAGAAAAAATATTGAGAGAGGTAGGATGGTAGAATACAGGTGATAGATATGAAAGGGAGGAAAGGGAATAATGGTAGAGGACTTTAAGTGGGGAAAGGGATAAGAGGGAATGAAAGAGGAGGGCATAGGGGAGAGATAATTAGATAATACTTTTAAAGGATGTCCTTAAAAGTAATATGGATACAGTTTCAGCTGGAAAGAGGTGTCAACATGAATCTATGGTTAAAATCTCCTTCCCATAGTTGAATTCCCGTAATTATTCCAAAGGCCAACTTTGTCTGACACCTGCACAGTTCCTCCTTCCCTGTTGTGGTAAAGGAACAAAGTGATTGGCACAGCAACAAAGAAGACTTGTAATTTCTGATGGAATGATTCTAGTAAAGATGCTCATAAATTTTTTATTTTTAGTACTATAAATGTTTTCCTCTTAAAAAATAAGAGCCATATGGAAAGCCTCTATTTTATAAGCTCTCTCTGTATATATGATTGACATAATATATATATATATATATACATATGGAAATTCACATATATGTCTATAAATTAAAATATATTCACATAATAGGGTGAATATTTAATTGGAGCTACCCTACACAGTGGTTATAATGTTCCTCCCCAAAACCATAGGTTGTCAAATAAATATCACAGTTACAGGTATAGAAAAATTACCCCTGTATTATAGGCCAGAGGTGTCCTACAGACTCCCAAACAATATAAAATATTGTTATAGCTCTTTGTTGTCCACAAGAATTTGATGATAAGATTATATTCACAGTTCACAGGACATGGAAAAATAAAGTTGGCACTGATCACAAAGTTTCCTCCCCAATGACTAGATTTCATGGTAGTGAAAAGTGCTATGTATGCTGCTGGGGAAATGTCACCAACAATCTTACCCAATAGTTAACCCTATAAATTGCATTAATGATTTATGTGGCAAGATATGTCTATGGGGGCAATAATGGCATTCATGTTATGGGGGTAACCAACTGCTGTCTCATATGATTTAAGGCGCAAGCTCCATATAGGAAATTCATGCCTAGTACTATAAATGTAGACAAGAACTGATGATTGCAAAGTTGACAGGCCCCAGGTATGAACTTACTACCAGTATTCTGAAAAATTGACATAATATCAAACTACCCTCTAAACTCATTATTTCTATGGCCATAGATCAGTGATCTCAGACTTCATCACAGAAGGTTCTTTGAGCAGTATACATAGTTAACACAGAAACTCACAAATGGTTAAATGCAAAGACTATCTATGTATTGTTCAGCAAAAATCGGGGCATCTATATCACTTGCCCATATATCATGGCTCAAAAGACCATCATGGAGGAAGGGGCAGAAAGACTGTAATAGCAAAAGGTTGATAAAGAATAGAGGAAAAGTTTTCTAGATATTAGAGGACTACTGCAATCATGAACTCAGAGCACCTGTGGATGTATGATTATGACCAAGCTAGTTTACCCATCTATCATAGAAGGTGGGGTTGTAAGACCCTACCCCTACCTGAAGAGTTATTGACAGTTAATGAACTCTGGTGGAGGAAGAGATAGGATTTTTAATGGTATGACAACTCATAGGTTGGCCACATTCTTCAGTACAAACTGGACAAAATGTGATACATAGAGAGCATGAAATTGGAGAAGGTGGGTTTGAGAAGAGTTAAAGAAGTAAATATGATCAAAATATATTGTATGAAATTCTCAAGTAATTAATAAAAACAAAATATAAAGTATTTTAATGTATCTTAAATGGAAAGTTCCAGAAAATAAGTCATTAGAAAAAAACTAGAAATATATTCCAACAGCACATAAAAATTATCATTCACCAAGATGAAATGGTATTTATCCTAAGAATGTAAGAATGGTTTCAAATAGACAAACACATCATATCAACAAAATAAAGGACAGTAATCATATGATTTTCTCAGTACATGCAGAAAAAGTTTTCAATAAAAAAATCAGTATTCCCACCCAGACAGAGGTGGTGCATGCCTTTAATCCCAGCACTCGGGAGGCAGAATCAGGTGGATCTCTTTGAGTTTGAAACCAGCTTTGTCTACAGAGAGAGCTCCAGGATGGTCAGGTCTACACAGAAAAACCCTACTCTAGAAAAACAAAACAAAACAAACAAATAAACAAAAAACCCAAAACAACACCCGCAACTCAATATTCCTCTATGATGGAAAACTCTGAACAAATCAAGTATAATAGGCTCTTACCTCAACATAATAAAGGACATATACAGCAAAACAACAGGCAACATCATAATCAGGAACAACTAAATGTTTCTTTTTAAATCTAGAACAAAGTGATGTCCACTCTCATTACTGTTCAATATATAACCAGAAGTTCTAACAATTAAGCAAGAAGGAGGGAAATAGAGTCATACAAACATGAGGCAGAAAGTCAAATGGCCCCTATTTACACATAGTGTGATATATAAATCCTGTATAATCCATTAATATACAATTAAAATTGATAAATTCAGAAATTTGGCAAAATTAAAATCAAGAAACACACATTAATAGCAGTTTATACTCAAATAACAATATTTTAGGAAATTAGAAACACTCAACCCACCCAGTACAAAAATAAAATAATGAGTAATTAATTTACTAAGAATGTAAAAGACTAAAATGAAAATTATAAAAAAGACAAAAAAGTGAAGACACATACACACTATATAAAACAGCAAGTCTTAGCATATTGATGACCAGAAGAATTTAAATTGTTCATAATATCACAAGAATGATGGGGTGATGTTATGCATTCTAAATGTTAATGAATTGATCCTGCCTGCTGTCTGTCACTTACATTGTCTCTGATTGGTTAAATAAATGCTCAGGCCTGAGATTGGGGAAAGTCAGAGGTAGGCAGGACTAAAGTGCATGCTTCTGAAGCAGAGAGGTTGATGGGTAAGAGAAGACTCCAGGGCAAGCAGCAAAGAGTGGCAAGGAGGACACAGGCCATGGGTTAAAGAAAAGAACATCATTCCATGTGGCCTGGAACATTGGCCTACTGTGGAGTACACAAGTCCAAAGGGATGTATATGTGTATATGGGGTCTATTTGGGGAATAGAATTAAGAACTAGCTTAGATGGCCTATGATTGCTTAATCCAGGCCAAAGCTTGTTAAAATCCATCACTTGTCTGTGTGCTCATTTATAATGGCAAGTTAAGGATTAACAGCTAGCAATCAATTAACAATAACACAAATACTGTTAAACAATTTAATTATTTCTACACAAGTGATTTTTTAAAGTTCAATAAAATCTCCACCAAAATACCATATACTAGAAAAACAAGCCTAAAATTCATAGAGAAACAAGAAGACCTCAGATAGTCAAAGAAATATGGAATAAAAAAAAACAAAGCTAGTGGTACCACAATATCTAATTTCAAGACACATCATATGAGCTGGGGATATAAATTAATGGTAGGACACTAGATTAGAATGTCAGATTCTAGTGGTGACTTTTTGTATTGAAAAAAAAGATCCTTGATAAAAGCTTAAAATATAGACTAGAGATAAAACATCTCTTTGATAAATGGTACTGAATAGATTGGACAATCAAATGAAGAAGACATATCTATAACACATATCCATCAACTGGTACAAAAATAAAATCAAAATTTATCAAGATCTACATCTAAGACTTAAAACTAGAAAATTTTTGAAACTCCACTCCCCCTGGCTAAATTTCATAGTGCTAGAGAGTGCTATGCACTCTATCAGAGAAGAAAGGTTTTCATCAATGTTACCTAGCTGCAAACATTGTGTGCTACAATAAAAACCTGTCTGGTATGATAAGTTCTTGGTATAACAGTTGCAAGAATGTCATGGGAGTACCAATAGTCTTTTTAATTAGATTTAAGGTCTACTCCACAAGATGGAGGCCATACCAGATAGACTTACCACAGTCAAAAACCTATGGTTTGAGAAATTATAGGCCCTGGAGCAGAACCTACTAGTAGTACTCTGGTAATGGGACATAGTATTAAACCAACTCCTAATGACATTTTGCTGTACCCCTAGATAAATATATATATATGAAACCTCAGAGATGCTTTTCTCTCTCTCTCTCTCACTCTCTCTCTCTCTCTCTCTCTCTCTCTCTGTCTCTCTGTGTGCAGTAGATGGAAATTAACACAGAGACCCAGAGCTAATCAAGGTGAAGAGTATATGTGACTATGAGTGTTCAGTGTTCAGCCTTAAGTGGGACTTCTGTAGCACACCCCTTCCTCCCAAAGTTCACGGATTATTGCAGAAGTGGTAGAGGAATGAGAACCAGAGGCAGTGGATGACTACAAGGATACAATGTTTTTGTGACACAATTAGCCAGTTGTACATACAAATTCACAGCAGATATGACAGCATGCAGCAAAAGAAAATCTCAGCATGGAAATATTACTTGGTCACAAAGTCCCACCCCTAGGCAAAGAATTTTTGTTAACTGATAGATGCCAGGGGAAATGATAGAGTTTAGTTTTCTTTAAGGGTGTGGTCCCTGACAAGTTTAATATGTTCTAGTGGATTGCCATACACCTGAAAGCATATAGTTAGTACTAGTGAGTTTTTAAAATTTTGAACATAAAGTTTTGGGTGTTTATGTAAAGGAAGTAGGTATAGGAGGAAATGAAAGAAGTTAAAAAATGTTCAAAATACAAAATATCAAATTCTTGAGAAATTAATAAAAATATATTTTAAAACCCCAAACCTAGGAAACCACTAGGACAAGGTTTTCAACTTGTGGGTCAAGATCCATTGGGGCGTCTACTAATCTTTTCACATAAGTCTCCTAGGACCACTGGAAAACACAGATATCTACACTAGGATTTATAACAGTAAAAAAGTTACAGTTATGAAACAGAAATGAAAATAATTTTATGGTTAGGTGGTCACCAAAACATGATGAAGTGTATTAAAGGGTTGCAATATTAGGAAGGTTGAGACCACTGCACTAGGAGAATACACTTTGAAATATCAGTGTAAGGGCCAGAGAAGTAGCTCAGCAGATGCAGGCACTCCCCTCCATCCTTAATGATTAGAGTTTGATCTCTAGCACCACACATGGTAGAAGGAGAAAATGAACTCCTGTAAATTGTCCTAAAAATTCTACCTGCGTAACATGATACCCACCCACATGTTAAATAAATAAATCTAATAATTTTTTCCTTAAAAATGGTATCAGTATAAACAATAACTTCTTGGATATGAGTCCCAAAGCAAAGACAATAAAAGCAAAAACAGAAAAGTGGAATTAAATCCAACTAAGAAACTACTACACAACAAAGAAAACAATTGATAAAGTGAAGAGACAACTCAAAGAATGGGAGAAAATATATATAAATTGTTTATGCAACAAGGGAATGATATCCAGAGCATAAGTAAGAAAGCGTTTCAAGACTATAACAGCTTTATAAAAAGACTAGGACACCAATTTGTCAACATTCCTACTGGTGAGGTTTAGAATTCTTTGTTTAGTAAGAAGAATATTTAATATTGGTTGAAATCTATAAAATAATTTTAAGTGTAAAAGTATGTAATTGCAAAAAGGAAAGAATCTGTCATGCTTTACAGAATGAGGGAGAACAAATTGTCTTGAATAATGAAAATTTTATCCTTTCTTTCCAATATGAAAACCTACACTATTTTGTGCTCTCAATATGAAGTGCATAAATTTGTAATTTGGAATATTTAATTTTTACTAATATTGCAATGATGTTAGTTCATTCTGCTTACATAACAAAATATCACAGACTGGGTGGCTGAACCAAAATTAAGTTATTACATCGCATTTCTGAAGGCTTAAAACTCAAACACCAACTTTCCTTCAGGGTTTGATTTCTTTGGGATCTTCTTATGTGACAGAGAGAAAGCAAATGTCTGTCTTTTTAAGGATGCAAATACTGCAACATTAAGGACTTTAATTACATCCTTACTCTAATTAAAGTAACACTAAGTGTTAAAAAAAGTGTGTTACATAAATATAAAATAATATTTTCCTATTTTTAAAATATTCTTTGTGGGGAATTTCTGCTGGTAAGGTTGAAGTCTGGCATTACCAGAAAGTTTCTGAGCTTAGTACTAAAATGACGGACTCCTTTTTTTCAGCAGTACCCCCACCTCCATCTGATCTAAGGAAACTCCAGATCCTCTAAAGGCATGTCATGTTGCCCAACCTTGATAAACTTGTCCAGTGAACCTGGAGTTCTTTCCCCCCCTCCTCTGCCTGTGGGATAATTAGGTACTTGGTTTCCTTCCTTCTGGTAGGATCATACCTAGTAGATCAAACACATTTACCTCCAACCCCCTCCCCACTGCCCAAAAGTTTATAGCATCCCTGATTCATGAAATAAACTTTCTCCATTCTTCTACCATGACTGCCTGAGGCTTGACTGTTAATTTTGGGCTTGGGAAGGAAGGGCCACCGCGACCAGTTTCTCTAGGCCTGCACAGGGTGCATTCTCCTGCCTTGCTGTTGCTGGCTACCTAGCCAGGTTCATGGCTTGATCACCACAGCCGGTCACCACAGTGGCCTTTGCGGAGCCTCTGTCATTTCTCCTGCATACACACCATTTGCTTCAGCCACAGAATGCCACTTCTTAGTCTCATTTATCTCTCTTCCCTCCCCAGCCAACGTTTCACAGACACCATACTTTTTATGTCTTTTTTATTAGGAGGAAGAGAGTTTAAGACACAGATGCTGTTTAATTCCTCTAATCAACTGAGGAACTTGCTCAAGTGAACTGTAGTTGATAACTATATAGATGAAATAATCATGTAGTCTCCTTTATTAAACATAATTAGAATGAAAAAATCAGTATATATATATATTGACTCACAACATCTGTGAACAGCAGGATTCGCCAAGTGGAATATGTAAATAAAAGCCAGCATAGGAAACTGCAAAGTAGATGCAAAGCTACTAAGTTGAATTCATTCTTATAAGAGCTTAGTTGAGAAAAAGAATGATCTTGTCTATCTGTTTTCCAAGTACATTTACTATACATTTGACATGAGAGTAGAAAGTAGACTGAATAACATATAGAAAGGGAAACAAGGAGAGGGAAGCATGAGAGAAGGGGATGGTAATTGGTGAAAAAAAAATCAAAGTACATAATGAACAGCATTCGTGGTGGGAAGGTTGTGAGTTCAATCCCTGTCTAAGATACAGAGAAAGACCCTGTCTCCAAAATGTGCACAGAAGAATCAAATAGATTTCTTCTTGGGACATATAGAAATGATCAGCAAGTACTCAAAAAGATACTATCAACAACCATTGGGAAAATGATAACAAAGACACAAGATATCATTTGAGGCCTGATTACCTCTGTTCAAAGAAGCATAGTGTTACTGAGAATGCAGAGAAGTTGGAAACCCTTATCCATTATTGGTTAGAATATTAAAAAAATGGTACAGCTATGAAATCGTATGATTGTTCCTCTCAAAAGTAACAGTAGAATTATCCTATAATCCTGAAAATTTACTCCTGTGTAGCTGTCCAAAATCAGTAAAATCAGGCCCTCTAATAGATACTTGAATATTTCTTTTGAGTATGAGATCATTCTAAAAGTGTTTCTGAGTTCTTTGAATACAGCTCTCTTTGTGCTAATACAATGCCATTTCCTAGTAAATATGATCTATGGACCACCTTGTGGGAAGATTATGTTAATTTTGATACTATTCATTTTTTTCCTCTTTGTGTGGCTCTTTTCTATGAAAACAGAACATTTTTGACTAGGAATGTATCTCAGGCATGCAATGCTTGCCTACCAGATAGGAGAAAGGAAAATACATTATTAATATTAGAATGGAGCATATATAAAAGCCACATTCCCATTCATCTCCAAGGTTTCCTAACAATACTTGGGGTCATTACTACTTCTTTGGTGACTATTCTGATCTATTTTTTTATTCTCTACTCAATGTTATGTGTCGTCACTAAAATGTCTCCCTATTGTGTTAGTGGGGCACTATTAACCATTTGAGACAAACTTCCTATAATGCATAAAACAATGTCCTGTCTTTGTACATGTGTATACTTTCACCACTCACACAAGAATTTTCCTGTTCTAAGTTAGGTCTCACTTTCTGTCACACAGAACTGGAAGTTTTCAAGCCTTTTTGAGTCGCTTCCAGGCAACTTTGCCTTGATTCTTCAAACTATATTATTTCTTGGGCTTTCATATCAAGTTTTAAAAATTGTTTGTCCAGAACTCCACAAAAAGACCAACATAATCAAATAACCTAGACCCATGAGGGCTTATAGAGACTGAAGCACCAGCCAAAAAGCATGTATGGGTTGGACCTAGTCCCCCCCCCACACACACACACATATGTAGCTGATAGGCAGCTTGGTCTTCATAAAGATCAACTAGCAAGTAGAGTGTGTGCTGTCTCTGTCATGGACTATGTTGCCTGTATGTGGATCACTTTATCCTAGCTGGGCTGCTTTGTCTGGCATCAGAGTAAGAGGATGATATTAGTTGTGATGCAAATTGAAGAACCTGGGTGGAATGATGGAGGGATTCTCCTTTTCTGAGGAGAAGGGGAAGGGGGAAATGGGATAGAGGGTGGGAGGGTGGGGTTGGGTGGAGAAGAAGGAGGGGGCTGTGATCAGGAAGTAAAATAAATGAATGAATAAATAAATAAATAAATGCAATGTTAAAGTATTTCCTGCTGGAAATTAACTTCAGCAGGTAGAGAAGCACAGTGTAGAGCCACGTACTATAGTTCTGTGAATACACAAAAATGACATTCTCCCACCTTATGTTGAGAAACAGCATGACAAGATATAGATGCTGTTGGGAGAAGGGAATTCAAAACATTTCAGTGAATAAAAGATCTAATTTGAGACTGATAGTACAAATAAGAGTTAATTAGTTAAGAGTTTGGGGAGTAATATTCCAGCATTTACTCTGTGACTGGAGAGATAACAAGTTTAGGAGAATACCATAAGCCATGTGAGGCTGAGAGATGAGTGGACAGGTGACCAGGGCAGAAGCCATATCGTAAAAATACTCTTCAAATGAGGAGGGATTCTATTCTCTGCCAGTAGAGAGATGTCAAAAGATTTAGCTGTTTCCACCAGCCTGAAAGGCCAACTACAGTATCAAAAGATCAGAGTCCATGCATATAGACAAAGAGTGCTTTAATGTTCCTTGCTGTTAGTTGGCTCTTATGTTGCAGAAACACTTTCAAGGGGTAAACATTTTCCAATTAAAGAGAAAATCACAGAAAACTTTTTTTAAATGTTTGTCCAACTGGTATCCTTAGCCCAAGAACAGCAGATAATGTATTAGTCTTAAATAATTGTCATAAATGCACCTGGGCAGCTAGCTTCTGCAGAGAGTTCTAAATTCTTCAAAACAAGCCCTATAAGCTGACCCTTTAGGAGGCTTCTACACTGGTCAGAGTGAAAAAACACAGTCCTTCAAGAATAAGGACACTTCTGCTCTCTCTTGTCTGAGGAAACTATACTAAACAGACCAATACAGTGGAATGTAGACTGTTACCTTCAAAAAACCCTTTTCAAACTATGGAGCAGAGAATTAAAATTAAAGTCAGGGTACATGGTACAAATCTCTGTTACTGAGATTCAACTGTTATTGTTATGCTTATTTTAATTCCCAAGCATTTTTCTGGTTGCTTTAAACTTTTGATTAGACTCCAGGATGTTGAAAACAAGTTCATGGTGTGAATGTTTACCAGTTTGTTTCAGGTATTTATAGAAGAAGGTTCAGGACACCTACTCTGCCATTTCTGCTGGACTAATACTTGGTTACATCTTAACACATATTAAACTAAAAAATTGACCTGTTGAAAAATTAAAACATAGGGAAAAGTAGGTACACAACACAATGAGGAGTTCTACAATTTTTTAAATTTATTTATTTGTTGCTTCAGGTTATATCTCCATCACAGTGTCCTCTTTTCACCCCTCCCAGTCCCACCCTCCTACCCTCTACCCCCATCCCTTCCATCCCATTCCTCTGGAGTGGAGTGTCCCTACATATCAGTCGCCCACCCCAGTTCAGCAGTCATATGAGGGGCAAGAGCCTCCTCATACACTGGGGGCCTACAAGGCAGCACCACCAGTGAAAAGTGGTTCATTGACAGGGAGAGAAAACTAAAAAAAAAAAAAAAAACCACAAACAAACAAACAAAAAGTCTATGTATTTAAAATATTTCATTGTAAATGCATGAAACAAACTGGTAAATACCCCATCAACAGACAGTCCAGCTAGAAAATGGTGGAAAAACCCAGACAAGCTATTTCACAAAACTAACTAGAAATACAGGTGGCAAACTGACACACAAAAGAAACTCAATACCATTAGCTACCAGGGAACTACTTATGAAAAGCACACTGAAATATCACTGTGTACCTAAAAGGATATCTAAAATAAAAACAATGATTAAGGCAACAAATGTTGATGGTGGTGAGAAGATTTCAGGATTATAAGGCTAATTTGGAAAGGGAATGAGGGAATGCCACTCCTTAAAATGGTTTGGCAATTTCTTATGGTTTCCATATGTACCAATCATATAACACAGAAATTGGAGCTGTAGTCATTTATTCTAAAGACAGAAAACATGTTCACACAAAAATCTGTGCAATAATATTTATAGCACTTGCATTTGAAAGAGGGCCAAACTGGATTTGGCACAAATTCCATTCAACATGTAAGTTGACAAGCTAATGCACATAGAATATGGAATGTGATGCAGTAATTTTAGAAAATGAAAAAAAAAGCTAGGTGAACAAAATGGCACATTCCTGTAAAACCAACAATAAGGGGGTGAAAACAAGTATATAGTAAATGGGAGGAAAGCCTGGGAAAAATACCGAGTTTGAGTTTATAAAACGTTAACTGTTGAGAATCAAATCCAATTTATATAGCAGACTGAATAACTTTTCAAATAGTATGTATTTTATAATAGCAAGTTTATGGACTTATAGGTAGATTAAAGGAATAATATAGAAATACCCCTAACACAAATTGTCTATTTCCCCCCAGGAGTAATATCTTATTGAATGATTCAATATACTCATGACTAGGATATGAGTGTTGATTATAGACATTACATACAGTATACCAGTTTTATTCATATTGATTTGCATGTATGTCTTAGTACTATTCAATTTTGTTATGCATGTGTGTTACAATGGCTACCATTACAATTATAACCCTAAAGGTTCCCACATTATAAGCATGTTATCTTGACTCTGTTCTCACCTATAGAATCCACTAATCTTCCCTTCTAAAATTTTGTTACTTGAAAATGTTATATAAATGTAACAATGTAGTATATTAACCTTTGTGATTGACTTGTCTTCTTTATTTTGGGGGGTTGTTCTGACTTTGAGAAAGTTTTGTTACATAGCCTGGATTGGATTGTTGGCTTCAAAATCTGTATGTAGTCCAGGCTGGCCTCAAACTTACGATCCACTTGCTTTCACTTCTTTATTATTGGGATTATGAGAATGTTGCATCTGAGTTCATTCATTTAGTCAGTGCTAAAGAGAAACATAATTATATCCTGTATGACTTCCCAACATAGTGAGAAAGACAGACACATATGTAAATGTAGTTTTTATTTCCTCATATGTGAGCCTTACCCAAGCTTTATGAATACATGGTTTGGGCTGAGTCCAGAGTGTTTCTATCTAACTCACCCTAGGCCTAGGCCTGGAAGCTTCTAGCCTCCATACAATCTAATC